>OZ024741.1:318427610-318432610 GCA_964016885.1 Eledone cirrhosa | reverse complement strand
AGATGGATAGATAGATACAAATATGGATGGATACATTATATATATATGGAGAGATAGATAAAATATATGGATTGGATAGATTGAAGTATATATGAATGTGGGTAGTGGCAATGGTAGTGATGGTGCGGAGGTTTATGTATATTTATTAAATGAGATTGAGTAGAGAATACGCATCTTTTTTCTCTTTTACTGGTGTCAGTCATTTGACTGTGGTCATGCTGTGGCATCACCTTCACGAGATTTTAGTTGATAATATCGACCCCAGTATTTGTTTTGTTGTTTTTTTCCCAAATCTGGTACTTATTGTATCGTTCTCTAATTGTCGAGTTACGGGACATAAATAAACAGTAACGATAATACGAAAATGGAAACAAACGCACACACACATATCTAATATATATGACAGGATTCTTCACAGTTTCCGTCTCATGAGGCATTAGTCAACCCGAGGCTATAGTAGAAGACTCCTGCTTGAGATGCCACGTAGTACGAGTGAACCTGAAACGATGTGGTTGCCAACTGAACTCTTTAACCAGGAAGTCATATTTTCGTCTACATTAGACATGACTTTTCAGAGATTTGGACATTAAATTTCAAGAGGGCGACATCATTTATACTTGAATTAGAGTAAATTTCCCTGCCATTCTCCATTTCGAAGAAATATTCGTAGATAATAACTATGAAACTACCATTTCACCGTCGAAAGTAATTGAGAATTATTTTAGTTCCGACATTTATCTTGGCTTGAAACTGTTGTCCAGGTAGGGCAATACACGGTCTCAGCCTTCTCCTGCTGTTTAAACGTTAAACATTTCAATAAATCAATTCCCTGTCAGTTGAAAATGTAGATAGATATATGTGCGTTGTTGGACCTTCGTCAGTTCTAACGACGAGTGTTCTAGTTGAGGCGATCGCAGACCTGTCAACTCTCCCCGTCCGACAGGAAGATCACCCACTTTGGGGTGGGTGAGAGATGTCTACTCTTGGGAAAATGTGTATAGCTTTTATTATGTAGAATCTCTCCATTTTGCCTTATTTCTCCCCGTTTGGGGGTACTTTTTTTCATGGTACTCTTCGTTTAGGTTTTTAGAGGTTGGCAGGTCTGTGATCAGTGAAATAGTCTGCTAGTGAAATTGACGGGCAAGTGGCTGAGAATTCCATAGACAAGTTCACCAATAACATAGTTCTCAGGGAGATTCGGTGTGGCACATTATGTGATAAGGCTGGCCCTTTGATTCACAGACACAACTATTTTTTCCAACTGAGTGGACTGCAGCAAACGGGATATAAAGTTGTCCTGCTGCCAGGAATCAAATTCATGATCTTACAATCGTAAATCGAACACCCTAACCACTAGATCACCTGTGTTCACTGTATGTGTGTACGATGCTCAAATAGATATTGAGGTAACCATCTTAATTTTAGTGAGTGTTGTACAGGAAGATCTGTAGTGGAGCGAGGAAGGTCTATAGAGAAACAAGTAAAGTGTGAAGAGGGGCGAAGGGAAGCGAGAAAAGAGGAAAGTGTGAAGGGGAAGATGGAAAGTCTGTAGAAGAGCCAGGAAGGATTGAAGAGGAGGAAGATGTGTGCGGGGGCTGGAGAGAGAAAGAAATGTAGAGAAGGAAGGACGGTATGTACTGACTCAAGGTAGGTCTACTGAAATTGAATTTAAGTGAGATAGATGTATCCAATTACGTTATCAAGATGAAGCCTTAAGTAATGGATGAAATGCGTTATTCTTATGTAACCCCACCTCACTACCCTATAAACCAGATAAAATTGATTCTGACCACTATCGCGGACAGAAACACATACATAACTCTTAACATAATTTCTCTCTTTCCCACTCACAAATATCTACCGATGTATACATAATATATATATATATATATATATATATATATATAAAAAGAGGGTGTGGTAAGATACCAGGTGAACCATAACGCACCAGAGTACTCAGTACTTAGGGTAGTAGAGTGGGTAATAGGAAAAGAGTCAGGACCCCAACGGCTGAGCTCCGGCCGTTTCGACAGCTAGATCCGAACTCGGATCTAGCTGTCGGGGTTCTGTGTGTGTGTGTGTGTGTATGTGTATAACGTCTCTCCAGCGATCGACTAATGAGATGAGACTGCATAGGCAGTCTCCTCTCCCAACGTATTGAGTACACTTTTTAACTGTTGTTACCCCCCGATACAACTCGGGAACCTATATATAGTAATAATAAATACAAAGATTAAAATCCAACGAGTACTTAATAAGGGTTGAATATATATACTTATATACTCGTATAAACCGGTAAAGCAAATATTTATTATTAGTACAGATTAAAAGTTCAAGCAATTAATTTCTGCTTTCACCCTAAACGGGATCATCCGAAACCTAGTTTCAGTGAGATAGTGACTGGTCTGGTGTCCTCTCTGTTATAGCGAAGCTAACCCTAGTCACTTATCGCATGATACGAAAATACGCTGGTAGTTTCGTAAAACATAACAAGGCATGATTTCGCTACATACTAAAGTGTAAAACCCAAAACAATAGCAGATTTAACTGGTTTCTTACGACGTTGTATCTCACAGAAGACTTCTTGGATATTTTCGTGATGATGATGATGATCATACCTCACCATGTCTGATGGTCGGCAAATATGCAATGAACAATTCTTCTCCATACTTAACCATATCGTCCAGCTTAATAAATGTATTGCCGATGTTTCCACGCAATCAAACCAAGCAATTCGTTTGCAGTCTGATCCAGTGTTCGTCTCAGTCATTGCATTCACTTCAAATCCATCCCAGCAGAACCACGTATTATTGTAATTCTTGTCTCTAATGTCTCATAGCAGTATCGAGCCATCCAATCGCATCATGTCCAGTACGTTAGAGTTACTTTCTCGGTCAAAGGAGTTTTCAATACCCAGCGGTAGCCCCCATATACCCAAAACTTCTATTTTTCTCATAATACCCCTTGTCATAGGTTATATCTCGCAACCAAACCAGAATACCGACCACACATAAACTCTGAGTACCCTAATCTTCGTAAAAATATTGAGGTTATACCGAATAATGTGAGCATTCGGTATGAATACTTACTTCACAATACTCAACCGACAAGGGACAAATCTTCGCTTCCTACGGGGTGATTCTGACAGTCAGGGTGAGTATCTCCACGCTTGCCTGTGCATTCTTTTCTGGCGCTATCTCTAAATAGTGGAGTTCCCATTCTCCATCCGAATATATAGTGCCAGAGTCATTGAACTTTGTTGATAAGCTCTGACTATATCTAACCTCCTCCACGAGTTCCGGCTCCTTATCTGTAAGCTTGTAACGTTCCAGTTGCCAATTGTTAGGATTTACTCTTTTCCGAACCCTCTTTAAGGTCTCAGGATACGTAACCTCCTAGGACAGATCGCAGACCCATCGCCAGTTCTTGAAACGTTGGATGGAGACTGCAATGTATTTTTCAAACAGGCCCCTCTACCTAAGGCCTGAACGCGTCCCTTGTTATCCCGCGCGAAAGACGATGTGGTATGAATGCTTTTATTGCATATAAACATAAGTGTTTTGGTGGTCTTATTTTCGCCAGTCACCAGTTTGGTACTTTTCTCAGACTCGAGGACTAGGCTTCTTTAGAGGTGATCTTTACTCGCTTCGTCATAGCTACATCACCGAGTTGTGAGAGTTTTCTTGGGAGCCAACAGTGTCATCCATTTCGCCATCTCTCTTAGTAGTTTACCGCTGTTGGTTCGGGGTTGCTTATTCGTTCGACAGGAGACCGCATATATCACAACTAACCATTATATAGATATCTAAATTTCTGTACACACACCATTGCTTCTCCTTCAATGATCAGCTACATCATAGTACCACCGTTTTTATCTATAATCATACGTTTCGCGTTAGAGAAATTTACTGTTATGTTAAATTCACATGCAATCCATATTAGGTTCTAATGATAGGGACCTCAATTGTTGTAGTTGTTCCAGCTTACAAATATGTAGATTTAGTTGGCTTCTTACGAGTTTCTATCTCAAGATATTTCTCTGGTATCCTATCATCTTGTTTTTGTAGCTCACACCTATGTAGGTTTAAATGTTCGCTTCTACAAAGGGCCCTAGTCTTATAATGTAAAGAAAGGTGAAATGAAATTATTTACTCAAGAACATAACGCGTCGTCCCGGAATCGAACCTACAACCTTATGATCGTGAAACCAACAGTCTAATCACTAGGTCACGGACTTTCATTATATTGGAGTGAGAGAGAACGAAAGAAACGTTTCACTGGAACGCAGATACACACACAACGTCCCACCCAGTCAAGGAATTGACCCCACAATCATATAATTGTTAGTACAACCATTTAACCACCAGATCATGCACCTTCAAGTTACGAACTAACGACATTTTTTTTCTCTAGTTCTCATGATATTTATTAATTAATTCATTTCTTTTCGCTCTCGATGACATTTTAATAATATATTTGTCGCTTTAACTAGACAAATTCTTCCATCTAAAATCATCGAATTTAGTAAAACACAACTCCATTTAGCCTTTTCACTCAGTTTTTTTTCTTTCTTATCTTGTCTTTTGTTGTTTTTTGTATATGTGTGCGGTATGGTGGGGGTGGTGGTGGGGGTGGTTTGTTTCCACCAGAAAGACAAAATACTGTGAAATTCTGCGAAGAAAAAGAACAGAGCTCTGTTATTGCAGATATCGATGAAAGAAACGCTAACGAGTAGATTTATCGGTGAAAAAGACAAACGTAACGTAGAAGAGAGAAGAAAGAAAGAAAGAAAAAAGCTTCATTGATAAATTAGTATTGATTACTGTGGTGGCAGTGAGTGTTGGCAGACGAGGCTCGAAAAACAACAACAAACATCATAAAGAGTTAAAATAAAAAACAAAACAAACGATAAAAAACGTTCTAATAAAAATACTGATACGACAAAAAAGATGCAAAAAAAACAAAAAAAAACGCTGGATTGTTTTTGTAATCTATTATTT
>OZ024741.1:318402610-318422610 GCA_964016885.1 Eledone cirrhosa | reverse complement strand
ACCACAATGAAATTTGAACTCACAGCGTAAAGAACTGAAACGAATACCATGATTGATACTATGATTTCTATCTCTTTCTGTTAAAATCTAATTGTAACTTCTTTGAGCCTTAAGCATCTGTTTCTTTCTAAATTACTCTTTCTATAGGTTTTCAGTCAATCTTTAGATATTATCTTTGCTCTACACAATAACCAAGATTTTTATTTATTTATTTACTGCTTCACTTAGTTCTGTGTCATTTAGCTCCCTAAAGTACTCAGCAACTGCTGTGCACTGCATTGCAACGAACGTTGATCAAATGATAAGCGATAAATTGATTAAATTCTATCTCTGCAGGATCTTTCTCCACAAAATTACCCATTCTGGAACACAGTTTAACAGTTAGAAGCTGGCCCCATGATATTCCATGGATTATTTAGAAACAACCACTAAGTATTTTAACCAATACAGTATTTTAACTGGTTTATTTGTTTTATATATATATATATATATATATATATATATATATATATATATATATATATATATATATATATTATTAGAAATGTAAGCTATCGCCGTATTTTGACTAAAGAAATTAAAGAAATTATTTAGCCTGATAGTGGGGTTAAGAACCCTCGGAGAAATGGAAAAAGATGAGTATTGACGTACATGGCGAACATATTCTTACTTTATATATATATAAAACACACACACACACATATATATATATATTTGAAAAGGGAATAAGGTTCTATATAAAACAGTGGTTATAGAGATAAGGTGAAATTGGATATAGCACGGAAAATATATTTAAGGATCTGTTTTTCTTTTTTATCCTTTCTTTGATTCGTCAAAGTGACATTATTGAAAAAATGAGAGGGACAATTCTTTTAAAAAAGAGTTTTATAATGTATGTAAAATGTATAAAATATAACCGGTTTGCATGTATTAGTGAAAACCTTCTTATCAAATGTTGAGTATTACAATTAAAAAGAATTAAAAAGAATTAAAAAGAATTAAAAAGAATTAAAACTCAGAACATAAAGGGCCATAATTCAATGCCACAAAGCATGTTATCCAATGCTCTACCGATTCTACTGCCCTACACACAAAAATAATATATGTAATACTTAATTATATATATACAATATAACAAAATAAATAAAACAAAGTTAACACATGAATAAAACTACAAAAATGTAGTATTTCACTCATTTATAATTTCAGGACAAACAATATTTTTAGTACTGCGTAGATTTTTAAAAATCGAAAACCCTGTTTAATTTTGAAGCAGTCTTGTTGTTGCAGTTTCCTTCTTCTTTTCTCTAAAAGAACAATTGTTTATATCTGGCCAGCATTAAAAATACTGTTTCAATTAACAAACCCGTTTTTAGATGCATGTATGTATTGTCCCGTAACTCCTGATACAGTCGTAGAGGTGCCGTATTGACATACGGCGATTCTTGGGCAATTTAAGCCTGGCGGACCCCATCCCTCTCCAGGCCCGAGGACAGTAGATTTCTTCCAGAGAGGAAGAATCGACCGTAGTACTAGACAGGTACTTTTTGTTATCGATCTCGAAATGATGAAAGACAAAGTTGACTTCGGCGGAACGAATACCATAAATCATTCTATCCGACGTTCTAACGACTCGGCCAATTCGCCGCTCTCATTTTTAGATATGTTTTACTAAATCATTACAGCATGTTAAGAGATAAATATTACACAGGCAATAAAGAAATTACCACTGAAATAAAGTACTGATGTACATGCTATATTATGGAATATCTAAAATACTCAGTGTTTGGTTGTATTTGGTTTAGTGGTTAGAACGATCGGCTCACAATCGGAAGATCGCGAGTTCGATTACCGGTGCCAAAATAATTTATATCGAGTTGCACCAGTCTGGAAAAATTGAGTTGTACCCGTAATCCAAAAGTCCAGCCTTGTCACACACAGTGTAATGATGAATCTCCCATAAGAATTACGTTAATGGTACACGTGTTTGTGAAATGCTCAGCTAATTGTATATTAATTTCGGGTATTGGCTGATCTGTTGTCTGGAACACTCGTCGTCATAACCGACGGAGATCCAACACATATACATTGTAAGTTATTAGTATGAAAGTTGAAGTGACATTTTACAGCGTTCTAATTAAATACGATGATTTACACATTTCATAGATATCCAAGCAACATGTACAGTTACGTGCATACACCCACGCATCTGCTTGCCCACACACACGCACGCATATGTACTTGCACACACACACACGCTCACACATGCGCACACGCGCACACACCACGCTCACACGCGCGCGCACCCACGCATACAACACACACGCATTCACACATACGCTTGCTCGCATACTCACAAACGTATGCTTAGCAGACTTATACACACATGCGCACGCGTACTTGCGGATACAGCATACATAAGTATGCTTGCTCACACATGCGCACTCACAAACATTAACGCAAATACACACTCTTCCACACATATGTACACACTTACACAGACATACACTCGCACACACATATACACAAACGCTCGCACTCTGACACACACATACACACAGTAAAGAAGTGGTATTACTCGTATCATGATATATTAAAGCAATAAAGATTGAATGAGTAAATATGTTTAATGTTGTGTAAACAAAACACAAACACACGCACATACACACATACGCATACACAAATACCGACATACACACACACACGCGCATATACACATGTGTATACACAAACATACATACAAACACACATACCTCCCATATATGTACACACACACACACACACACACACACACACACATATATATATATATATATATATATATATATATATATATATATATATATATATATATATATATATATTATAGAATAACAGGAGGCTGGAGTGGTATAAATTCCTTGAAAGGTTTATTATACTATGATCATTTCAATGACCGGGTTCAGTATGAATCCGGTGACATCATCAGGTATTCAGAATATAACAAAGGAATATAATAGACAATATCCATGGGGCTGAAAATCAAAGACATGAGGGTGACTGAACACTTAGCAGCTTCTACCTCGGTCGGCCGCCCCCATACTGAACCCGGTCATTGAAATGATCATAGTGTAATAAACCTTTCAAGGAACTTGCACCAGTCCAGCCTCCTGTTATTCTACAATAATTAACTCCGTACTCGCACCACCAACTACACAAACGAAGACGGGTGAGTTGTATTACGTTGAGCGCTCTCCATAATATTACATCGAGGTTGACCTTATGGAATGACCAGTTCTGTCCAGTGGTGAACCAACAAACCTAAATAAATATGTTTATATATTATATATATATACAATATGCGATTATTCGCTGAATTTTCCTGAGTGCCTAACTCCTTAGAGGAAATCACCGCATATTCGCGGAATTGTAAATATCTCCCCCGATTTTTTTGTCTTTTTTCGTGGCAATATATATATATATATTGACTTTGCCTTTCATCCTTACGGGGTCGATAAAATAAAGTACCAGTAATGAACTGGGTATTTGCTGGCCTTGTGCCTAAAGTAGAAACAAATATATATATATATTTTTATATTTTATAATATAAAATATTATATATATTTTTACATATATAATTATTAGTAACAATATACCGTATTTGCCGGCCTATTCGACGCCCCTTCGCATAAGACGCTCCCTCTTTTTTTTTATATTTCACGTTATATTTTGATGTTTGTAGGCATTTTTATGGACCACGTCCAATATTCGCGACTTTTCATTCCTCTAGGAACGTAATCTCCGCGAATAACGGTGGACAACTGTTTATATACATGCATACATGATCACGAAGGAGTCGTAGAGGCGCCATATTGACATACAGCGTTTCTATTACATTTTAAAACATGGCGGAGCCAATTACCTCTCCAGATTTGAATGCTGCAGATTTCTCCCAGACAAGGATGAGAAAATGAGAGGAAGAGATATAGTGGAAGAATCGACCCCAGTACGAGACTGGTACTTTTTTTATAATCCTCAAATGAATGAAAGGCAAACTTGAGCTCAGAAACCAGAGAGCCGACATTGCCAATTCGTCGCCTTCCTTCATACGTATATATATATATATATATATATATATATATATACAAATTTTAGTACAGCATTAACGAAGATTTTCGCTGCGGCCAAGCTAACGAATGCAGATTGGGATGCAGCTTAGCACTCGATGAAGAATAATACCCCAGAGTTATAACAATACGTTTAGACAGCTTTGCAAATCAAATATAGCGACCGACAGTCTAGCCGCATTGCCATAGCAACGAAAAAAACTCAGGAAAAGATTTTGACTGACCTGGACCATCACGTGGACATATATATATATATATATATATATATATATATATATATATATAACACGTACTACACATCTATACACATATACACATACACCCATATTATATGTATGTATGTATGTATGTATATATATATATGTGTGTGTGTATACTAGCGAGACCAGACAAAAAGAAATGCAAAAACTGTAAACAAGCAAGGAACCACAAAACACAAACACAGCTATCTCATTAACATCGTTCACGCCATCTACAACAGAAAGGGAAGAAAAAATCAGAAAAATATCGAAGTAAAAAAGGAAACACACTAAAAGAAGAACAAGTAACTCTGTAAACCTTTAGTGAAACTGATACATGGCAACTGGTTGCTGCTTGCATTGTGTGGGTTAATGGTGCTGTTGTATAATATATATATTTATGTATATATATATATATATATATATATATATATATATGTACATGTGATTGTGTGGTATAATGTATATGTGTATGTGTGCATATATATATATATATATATGTGTGTGTGTGTGTGTGCGTCTGTGTTTGTGTGTGTGTATGATGAGTATTGACGTGTCAATACTCATCTTTTTCCATTTATCTGAGGGTTCTAAACCCCATTATTAGGCTAAAATTTCTTTAGTAAAAAAATACGGTGAAAGCTATTATATATATATATATATATTTATATATATTCATACACACACACGCAGCCTAGCTTTGATTGTCGTCTGTTGATATCACAGTTTGATGGTGTCACACATACTGCTAATGAAAATCAATAAACACGCCACTAATTCACTAATTCTGCAATCATCGAAGAGAATAATACTTGTGTATCGATGCGTATTGAGCATTCACTCACTCATTCATTCGTTCATCTATTCATTCATTCACATATATAAATATTATAAATATATATATAAATTTTCATTGACATTATAAAATTATTGAAATACATTTTGGAAATGATTTCCCTGTATTGGTTGTTATTGTAGTTATGAACGGAAGAAAAGTAGGAAGCGATTGAGGGGATTCGTAATACGATGCATACGTGTTTATGTGTATATATATATATATGTATATATATATATGTTTATGCGTATATATATGTATATATATATATATGAGTATATATATATATATATATATATATATATATATATATATATATATATATATATATATATATATATATATATATATATACATATATAAATATTATATATATATATACATATGCAGGGTGTCCCCACAAAATGTATACACACTTCAACAGCATTCTAATAAAAGTGGGTATATATATTTTTTGGGTCACCCTGTATATATTGAATAAACCCTATTGTACAGCCGACCATTTTCTTCACTCATTTACTATTATATCATATTTATATATATGCATCTATTTATCTATCTATCTAAATGTGTGTGTGTGTGTGTGTGTATGCGTGTGCGTGTATGTGTGTGTGCGTGTGTGAATGTGCTTTGTGTAAGTGTGTGTATATGTGTGTGTGTGTGTAGGACAATGGGGGCCCGATAATGTATGATTAATTTTGAGTGATTTCAAAGTATTCCTTTCTGTTCTTCGCTAAATAAATACATTATTTCGTTCTATCATTGCCATAAATGGTGTCTTGATAACTGTGGTATACAATCAGCCACCATGACGGATCATTCAAATTCATTCTCCCATTTACGAATGATATTGTGGCTCTTTATTTCATCATCCCATAAACGGCATGGCGGAATAGAGAGCGAGAGTGAAAGAGAAAGAAAGAAAGAGAGAGAGAGAGAGAGAGAGAGAGAAGAGAGAGAGAGAGAGAGAGAGAGAGAGAGAGAGAGAGAGAGAGAGAGAGAGAGAGAGAGAGAGATAGTGAAATAAAAATAAAAAGAGAGAGAGATAGTGTGTTTGAATGTATGTGTGTATATGTGTGTGTGTATGTGTGTGTGTGAAAGTTGATGTGTATGGGTTCAGCGCCTTAACTCTTTAGTATTGGAACGTATAAACTAAAGCATAGCATTGCAAATGTTGCTCTTTAAATATAATTTAGACACATTTTTCATATTTCAATCGAATTAATTATTGCCTTTGGCAGTCAACAGTTATATGTTATTATTCTCCTCTTCTGGACTTCTAAATAAAGGGATGAATGCCTTCTGGACTAGAACTAAACTTTACCAAACCAGAAATTGTACTTTATACAACTCTGTACAGTTATTGTGTCACTATATTACTGAGACCATTTTTATCCATGATACATACATCTATTGTCTCTGAAGAGGGGAAATATCTTGGCGTTATGTTGGATAAATCACACATATATGCTGTTATTTTATTACTTAAGGTATCTTTCTCGGTTATATATCTATTATCTCTGAAGAATCGAAATATCTTGGTGGCATTATTTTGGACAATTCACGCATATATGCTGTTATTCTATTTCTTAAGGTGTCTTTCTCGGTGATATATCCAATATCTCTGAAGAGGTAAACTATCTTGTTAGCAGTGTTACTCTGTATAAATACACCTATGTCTTTCCACCAAACATATCATCCACGAATATTCATCTCTACACAAGATAACTTTCACTTTCCCTCTAAGACATTGTAGTCTTTACCAGCCTTCGCTGGAAGATGAAACTTTCTTTAATCATATTCATTTTGATTGCATTCTTCCTTACATTTATGTCCTGAGTGTTTCCAATAATGGAGTAGGTACTTCTTCGTATTCCTGTCTGGTGTAAGATGCGACTAAAAGAGCCAGCATGAGGAAGAGCAACCGACCGTACAATTTTACCTTAAATATTATCCTTTGATTAATCTTGTTAAACTTATCGCAGCTTTAACGGGAGAAATGTCTTTCACATGCTTGCTGTGATGAGTTGGTTGTTTAGAATAAATACACGGCATCCCCACAAGTTGTAAGAAGCGATAAACAGAGTTGGCGCCATGAAAGGCATCCGATTGTACAACATTGCCTCAAATAGGACCCTATAATGATCTTGAGATCCGCAAAGCTAACTCTTGCTTTAGCAGGAAAATAGCCATAAAACGCTTGGGTTGTATTCATATATTCATGCAAAGAAAGCAAGAAATCGAATGGATTAATTCAGAAACTTTGTGAAAGTTTATCTCTGTTTACTAAAAGTCTATAGAAATCTCGTATCAGTTTATCCCTATTTACTAGAAGTCTATAGAAACCTCGTATCAATCTATCGCTGTTTACTAAAAGTCTATAGAAACCTTGTCTCAATCTATCTCTGTGTACTAAAAGTCTATAGAAACCTCGTATCAATCTATCTCTGTTTACTAGAAGTCTATAGAAACCTCGTCTCAATTTATGTCTGTTTACAAGAAGTCTATAGAAACCTCGTCTCAATTTATGTCTGTTTACAAGAAGTCTATAGAAACCTCGTCTCAATTTATGTCTGTTTACTAGAAGTCTATAGAAACCTCGTCTCAATTTATGTGTTTACTAGAAGTCTATAGAAACCTCGTCTCAACATTTCTGTTTACTAGACGTCTACAGAAACCTCGTCTCAACATTTCTGTTTACTAGAAGTCTACAGAAACCTCGTCTCAACATTTCTGTTTACTAGACATCTACAGAAACCTTGTCTCAACATTTCTGTTTACTAGAAGTCTACAGAAACCTCGTCTCAACATTTCTGTTTACTAGAAGTCTACAGAAACCTCGTCTCAACATTTCTGTTTACTAGACGTCTACAGAAACCTCGTCTCAACATTTCTGTTTACTAGAAGTCTACAGAAACCTCATCTCAACATTTCTGTTTACTAGAAGTCTACAGAAACCTCGTCTCAACATTTCTGTTTACTAGACGTCTATACAAAAATCGTTTCAATTTATGTTTGTTTATTAAACGTTTATAGAAATCTGGTTTTAATTTAATTTGTTATCTGTTTGTTCCAAATTAAATAAAGATATTGACCAAAAACAAGTTTATTATTTATTTAAGAGTTGAAATCCCCCCCCCCCCCCAAAAAAAAAATAGTGATCTCTGAGATAAATAATTGTTCCGTGCTGCCTTCCTTAAGATAACGAACTTGTTTTCATTTCTTCTGTATCTGGAATGAATTGATAATTATTATGCGATAATTTTGTTACATCTATATTGTGCCCAACACAACAGGTCCTACACTAACCAATTTATGTCCAGTTCGTCCCAACCAGAAAGTCTGACCTCTGGAATTCCCTCTTTGAACATGTTTTTCCTGCAGGCATCAATATATAACAGGATAAGGGAAACATTGACAGTGCCAATCCCACCGATGTGAAAAGGTCTGTGAAGGCTTTGGACTCAGCCCTTCCTCCAAACCAAACTAGTTAAAAAAAATTATTCATATAGGCGCAGGTCTGGTGGTATAGATAAAGAATTCGCTTCGCAACCTTATTGTTTCTGGTTTAGTCTCACTGCGTTATACCTTGAGCAAATATTCTTCTACTGTGGTGTCGTGTTAACTAATGTGTTGTGAGTGAAATTTTGTTGAGAGAATCTGTCACATATAAATGTGTGTGTGTGTGTGTGTGTGTGCACGCGCCTGTGTATTTACGTTTACTGTTTGTGTATGTCCTGTAAACTAGCGGTTCAATACATAAAGATCTATAATAATAAGTACCAAATTTGAAAAAGTAAATACTAGTATCGATATGATTGATTAAATCTCTTTAAAACGGTGCCCCAGCATGACCGCAATCTAATGACTGAAACCAGTAAAAGAATAAAAGACTAAAGAATAAAATTATTTCTGTGATAACTTGGTGGAAATGGTGGGGGGCCTTACAGGACCCATGCAATACGTCATACTCATCATAGGAATCTTTTTGAAACAATGCTTTACAGTTGGATGTCCTTCCTAGCAGCAACCCATTTAGTCAGCTCTTACAACACAGAGGGATACAGTAAACCTACTCTAAACCGGATACACACAGTCAACAACAAAAGCAAGCATTTAAAGGCCATTTCCTATGTTAAAGCAAGGGTTCGTATTCACCACGGGGTCCTTTTTAAAGCAAATTTTACAGCTGTATACTCTTCCCTGTGCCTACCCTATTAGTTGTTTCTTACAAGGATACTAAACCAAATACATACAGTATATTCTTCTAGGTTCGATAAAGAAAATAAGTTCCAGTCAAGTACTGATTACGATTTAATCGACTGAAGTTTCTACTCCTCCTCCTGCCATATTGTGTCACCTTGTGTGCCAATCTTACGAATCGATATTACTGCATTGGAAACTATTGGCATCAGTGTATATAGCAATGTTTAACGTGAGTTCATTAATCGATCGAAATAATTGTACAGTTCAAGAAAAAGGCTTTGGTTTTAGCAACATTCCCTGCTATTTTTCTATATTTCTTTGTGTTCTTTAAAGTTGCTAATAACAATGCTATTACTTCAATAGACTTCAAATTGTTTCCCTATATTTGATTTAACTAATTTCCTCTCTGAATATTCATGGTATCAGAACGGTAATAGATTAGCAGCATTGGTTGGGTGTCAAATAAAATGCAATTGCGGTATTTGTTCTTTCTGACTCTTTACAATCTAAGTTCAAATCCCAGTGAGTTCAACTTTGACTTTCATCTTTCTGGAGTCGATAAAAATAAAGTGATCCAGTCAGGTACTGGGGCTGATTTAAATCAACTTTGCTCCTTCCCCAAATTAGCTGGCCTTATACCTAAATAAAAAAAATCAATGTGTATGTTATTCTAATCTCATATAAGGTGGCGAATTGGCAGAGTCGTTAGATTATCGGATAGAATACTTTATGGTATTCGTTTCGTCTCTCCGCTCTCTCACTTTAAATACCCACGAGGTCAATTTTGCCTTTCATCCATTTGCAGTCGATGAAAAAAGTACCAGTCAAGTACTGGGGTCGATTCTTCCTCTATATCTTTTTCTCACTAACATTCTCTATCTTTCCTTCCTTCGCTGGAAGAAATCTGCTATATTCAAACCAGGAGAGGTGATAGACTCCGCCAGGTTTAAAAGCGAATGTTTTAGAAACGCTGCATGTCAATACGGCGTCCCTACGACCCTCTCAGGAGTTACGGAAATATGCCATGCTATCTGTTTATTGCGAGGGCATCACCTTTAATCTTTTAATTCGAGTATAATTACCCCCAATAATTATTTCTACGTTTCGTGGTACATATTATATCGCCCTGTCCTCGAAATGGCGAAATGTGAGGTGGAATTCTTCCTGTAAAGACGAAACTAAATTTTGAAAATTGATTTTTGTTCAACACCCGCTGATTCTACCATCGCTATCCTTCCATTCCATTTTTTGTTGAACAAAAATCAATTTTCAAAATCTAGTTTCGTCTTTACAGGAAGAATTCCACCTCACATTTCGCCATTTCGAGGACAGGGCGATATAATATGTACCACGAAACGTAGAAATAATTATTGGGGGTAATTATACTCGAATTAAAAGATTAAAGGTGATGCCTTCGCATGGTTAAAGTCCAATAACTGAAATCAATAAACAATTAATATGGAATTGCATGGCATATTTCCGTAACTCCTGAGAGGGTCGTAGGGACGCCGTATTGACATACAGCGTTGCTATATATATATATATATATATATATATATAAGTATGTATACATATATACATATATGTATACAGACGTACAGCAGTATCTATATACGTATATACATACATACATGCACACATATATATATATATGTACGTATGGGTTTACCGAACATTTATTATAATGTTCGATTTGTTTGTAAACAAACAGCCCGAATTAAGCCGTACAGTGTTCGGCAACCATCGTTGCCATTTTGTTCAACACTGACAAAGGAACGATGAACTAGTTTCGAGCTTCTTAGCTGTCTGTATACATATATGTATGTACGTATACATACTTACATTTAAGTATCAGCCGTACTAAGAGTGAGAAATGAGATTTCATTTTTTCATTTTTTCCATATATATATATATATATATATATATATATATATATATATATATATATATGTATATATATATATATATATATATATGTATATATATACGAGGGCAATCCAAAAAGTAAGGTCTCCTTCCGATATTGCAACTTTTCCGTTAAAATCCTGTGGATGGTGCTTTGGGAAACCTCAGGAACCAAAATGCAGAGAACATCCAGAGTGATCCGCCTATCTTTACACATGTTTTCCTCGGAAGGAGACCTTACTTTTGGGATTGCTCTCTATATAATAACTGCACGAAATTCGCACTTGGGGGTAGCGTTCAGCGGGAGCTCCATTCTCAACGGCTGCCAAGCCAAGATTGAGCATCCCAGCGAAGCGCCCGCATGCTTGTTTGGGAGTGAAGGAAGCACCAATCACAACAGTGTTGGCAACAGTCGTACGAACAGTTTCTCTGCGTCCCCATCGCTTTGGAGACCTTATTTTGGGATTACCCTCGTATATATATATATATGTGTGTGGGTATGTGTGTGTTTGTGTGCGTGTGTGAGTCCCGAGTTCAATCGGAAGTAACCACAGTATTTAAGGTACTCAATACGCTTTCCTGATGATTTCTTTTGAATGAAACAGTTCTAGTCCTGTAGAAGCTATTTCTATATTACACATGATATATTATATGTGTGTGTGTGTGTGTGTGTGTGTGTGTGTGTGTGTGTGTGTGTGTGTGTGTGTGTGTGTGTGTGTGTGTGTGTGTGTGTGTGTGTGTGTGTGTGCTTCCGTGCGCCTTGTGTGTGTATATTTGACTTATATAGTGAAAATATAGATCAAGTGAATTATAAAAGAAATGTTTGTGTAATAACCTTTAGAGGAACGTCCATCTTCATAACAGTCAATATGACTTCATCTACAGCTGGTACAGAAATATCCTCTTCAAATGTAAGTGCTATTCTGTTATGTTGTGGTTATTGTTCTGTTATGCTGTATTGTGTAATAATGATTTCTGATGTAGGCACAAGGCCAACAATCGACCCCAGTGCGTTACTAATACTTTATTTTATCGACCCTGTAAGGATGAAACGTAAAACTAACCTCTGTCTGTTTTTGAACTCAGAACGTCCAACGCTCAACCGTTACTGCCAATCCATCGCCCTTCTATTATGTAATAACATCATTCTGTCATTAAATATAAGATGGTGACTTGATATTTACTTTCCTTATCTGAATATATCATTTCAAGGTTCTTCTTCTTCTTCTTCTTCTTCTTCTTCTTCTTCTTCTTCTTCTTCTTCTTCTTCTTCTTCTTCTTCTTCTTCTTCTTCTTCTTCTACCTGTGAGTCTTGCGATTCATTACTTAAACAGTCCAACCATATGTCCGTAGTATTAGAGCTGTGATCTCTCGATTTGGTGAAGTAGTGGCTCTACCTTGAGCGACTCTCTGAACTCCGAGCTACGCATCTTACCCTGTTTAATTGTAGACTCACATAACTAACACATATGTCTGTATGTACCTGCAATTTTTTATGGAGCCGAAGGTGTTTCATCGTGACATACTGCTTGTCATGGATGTTTTTAAACCTGGGAGCCTACCCCTCTCTAGATCTAAACACAACCGATTACTTACATAAAAAGGGAGAACAATGAGAGAGAGAGAGAGAGAGAGAGAGAGAGAGAGAGAGAGAGAGAGAGAGAGAGAGAGAGAGAGGGGGGGACTAACATATAAGTATTTCTACAAGGCTAGCAATTTGGGGAGAGGGGGAAAGTTGATCAAATCGACCCCAGTGCGTTACTGGTACTTTATTTTATCGACCCCGTAAGGATGAACGGCAAAGCTAACCTTGGCGGGATTTGAACTCAGAACGTAAAGGGCCGCAACTCTATGCCGCTAAGCATGTTGCCCGACGTTCGACCGATTCTGCCAATCCACCGCCCTGGTAATGTATATTTAGTGATTGAAAGAATAAAACTAAATTTCCGATATTTCTGTGAATATTGCCAGCATTTTCTTACTGTATTGATAAGTGGGCTTCTTCTTCTGATCCCTATTTCCACGTCGAGGATGGTGGGGTGAAGGTGGTGCTATAAATTAGTTTTATTAACTTATATCTGTTCGATGAGCGATGGGGAGAGCAAGAGAGATGGAGGCAGTGACAATGGGAACTAGCTAAGTTAACCAGATGCTTAGCTTTCTGCTTAACCTCTTGGACATAATTCCTGGTTATGTGCTTAAGTTCTTTGATTCCCTCCAAACCTATATTTTGAACAGCTCAGTTTCTACTAAGTTTTAAATTACAGAGATATGTAACTAATGGCAGAGTGGTTTAAGCGTTGGACAAAATGACTTATGGTGCTTTTTTCCTAGCTAAACACGTTTAAATCTTTCTCAGGTCAACCTTGCTTTTCATCCTTTCAGGTTCGATGAAATACGATACCAATCTAGATCGATGGATTATCAGAATTGTTAGAGAACTAGGCGAGATGGCTTGAGGTATTTATTGTAGCTCTTTGTGTACTGAGTTCAAACGACGCTGTAACCTTAGCTGTTGTTGTTTTTTTAGACTTAATCCACCGCCCAGTTTAACACCCCAACCTAGCTGTTGTGTGGCTTTAGTAGAGTTCACGCTGTTGCAAGTATTTGAGCCAGGTTTCGAGTTTGTGTCATGGTGATTCAGCTTGAGAATCACGTTACGGGTACACTCGTGTCTGCGTAATACTCAACCACTTATACTATAATTGCTTCTACTTTTGGCACAAGGCCAGCAATTACCCCAGTGCATTACTGGTGTTTCATTTTATCGACCCCGTAAGGATGAAAGGCAAAGTTAACCTCGGCGGGATTTGAACTCAGATCGTAAAGGGCCGTAACTCTATGCTGCAAAGCATGGCGACCGACCTTCTACCAATACTGCCAATCCATACTATAATACAAGATGGATTATACCTGCAATTCAAAGGTCTACCCTTGATACATACTGAGTCACGCCGATATTGGCCTTAAAAATTACATTAAAGGTGTACACGTGCCTGTGTGGAATATTCAGCCACTTTCAGTATATTTTACAACTTGCCGTCTTATTTAGGTTTTTAGATGATTGAAAATGATAGACGGTGCAGACTCTACGCCACCGGGTAAACTACTCCGGTGCGGTCGCGAGAAACTTACCATTCGTAATTAAGCCCGGATTAAAAGCGTTGCCGGATCATCAGTTGCTGGAAGAATCGGTTTTGAACCAGTGAAGTATTAGAATCGATTGACCCCTCTATCCCCACCCCACCATCACAAATTTGTGGCGTTGCACCAATGTTAAAAATAGTATTGCTGACCTATTTTATTGATTCGTTAAAATATTCCACTGCCATCGAACCATTTCAATACCCCCCCCCCCTCTCTTTCTCCCTCCCCCCGTATGTCTGTTTTTGTATCTATTTCTCTCTCATTCTCTTTCTTTCTCTTTGCTTGTCTGTCTGTCTGTCTATTTCTTCTTTGCTATTTTGTTTTACTCTCTTTGTCACTTCTTTTCTTTCTTTTTTTTTCATTCTATTTCATTCATTCTTTCTTTCTTTCTTTTCCTCGAGTTGTCTTTCTCTTTTTTAAATTGTGTATGTGTATGTTTGTATGTGTATGTGTGTGTGTATGTTTGTATGTGTATGTGTGTGTATGTTTGTATGTGTATGTTTGTGTGTGCGGGTGTGTATGTGTACCTACTTCTCTCTCTCTCTCTCTCTCTCTCTCTCTTTCTCTCTGTATATCAGTTTCATTTTCTCTCTCTTTGTCTATGTCTCTCTTTCTCCTTCTCTTCCTTTCTCTCTCTCTCTATCTCTCTCTTTCTCATGCATAAATATACGTGCTCAAAAATACACAGACGCGCGTACACACACACACACATACACACAAATGCACACATACACACACGCATTTCAACTGATCTCAACGACTAATGCAAGGGAAGCAACTCTTAAACAGGCAAATACGATTGTTTACCCTGGAATTAATACGAGTAAATATTTCATTTTTGTGACACTCCAATGTTATTCTTTCGAGGTTTCAGTCATTAGACAATGGCCATGCTGGGGCATAGCCATAATACGATTTTAATCGATCATGTTGTCCCCAGTACGTAACATTTTTAAAGTCTAGTATTTATTTTATCAATCTCTAATATTTGAACTGTTATGTTACGGAACAAAACGAAACAGTAAACATATATATGCACACACACACACGCACATGTTTGTATATATAAATATGTATGTTCTACTTGGCCCCGTGCCGTTAAAAATACGGCTAATTGTAATATTTACACATAATATAAAAAAGAGATGTTTGTTTTGTTAGTTGGTTGGTTGGTTCCTTGACGCTCACTCACACAAGTAACACAAACAAACAAACATACAGTTGTGACGAATTTTAGAACGTTGGTCTTCTATAGTCTCTCACCCCCACTTCGTCAGTCATCACATGATGTGTGTGTATTAGACATCTCTTCCTTCCTCAGTCATCTCTAGTGTGTGACAGACAAATACACAAGACTATTATATTAGAAGATATATATATATATTTATACACACACACACACACATACACATACATATATATATGTGTGTCTGTGTATATATATATATGTGTATATATATATATATATGATTTCTTTTATAGGGACAAGGCCAGTAATTATGGGGGTGAGTCGATTAAATCGAACCAGTGTATTACTGGTACTTTATTTTATCGACTCCGTAAGGATGAAAGGTAATATATATACATATATATATATATATATATATATATATATATATGTCGTTTCTGAATTTGTTTAGCAAGATTCTTTATCTGAAAACGTGTGTTGAAACCGATATTGTTATACTTTGGGAGGGTCATGTTGCCAATAAGAAACACACGCACCAGTTGCTTTCACTCCAATTTATTATAAATTAAATTATAAATTAAAAAATTTATAAATTTCCGGTTGGTTGGTTCGTTCCACAACCGTGTGTTGTGTGTGTTGTGTGTGACAACACACACAAAAACAAGATGGCGTAGGACAGAACAAAGAGAGGCACAAAACAAAGAAAAGAATCCCAGTTACTGAAGAGGTCACAGAATGTGTGACGAAAGAACTTTGACAATATATGAACAACCGTCCGATTGTGGAATCAACCAACCAACCGGAAATTTATAAATTTAAAAATTTATAATTTAATTTATAATAAATTGGAGTGAAAGCATTTGGTGCGTGTGTTTCTTATTGGCAACATGACCCTCCCAAAGTATATATATCCAGGGGGTGTAACTAGGAGTTACACACACACACACACACACACACACATATATATATGTATGTATGTATGTATAGACAGAGATGTAAAGATCCGGCCGCGCGTGTCTATATGTGTGTGTGTGTGTGTGTGTGTGTGTGTGCGTGCGCGTGCGTGTGTGTGTGTGTGTGTGTGTGTGTGTGTGTATGTGTGTGTGTGTGTGTGCGTGCGTGTGTGCGTGCGTGTGTGTGTGTCTGTGCGTGTGTTTGTATTATACGACAGGTTTCTGCAGTTTTAGTCAATCAAGTACCCCTCACAGGCGCCATGCAACAGCATTGTACTCAGAAGCTCCTTGCTGTAAAGTGAGCTCCTTAACCACATAGCCATACTCTCGTTTAGAAACAACCGAAGGATCAAACGACTATATTTTTATAATTACGAATGTATATTTTGCAGGAAGAAAAAATGTTTTATATAAATAAAAGAAATCGTTGTAATAATAGTATTTATTTAAATGCAGACATAAAAAAGAATAGTAAAATATACTAACGTTTAAGTAGCATTACCCCACTTATGATATGTACAGTCTCCTTGAAAAACAATTGTTTGTCTCATTCCTTCAAACATATATATGTGTTTATAAATATATGTGTATTTAAATATATGTGTATATAATTGTATATGTTTATAGTATATAAATATGTCACATAAAGTGGTGGAGAAAAACAATTATGATCAAAGTTATTTCATATAAGTCTTTGAAAGAAGTCGAATGTCATATGCTTCTATTTAGCTACTGTTAGATTAAGCTGCAAGAACAGAAATACGCTTCTTTTTGGGACGGTATGATACTAGTTAAGTATTTTAAAAAATTAGAGTCTATTTCTTAGTTTATAGACTTAATTTTAATATTTAAATGTATGAATCCTTCTGAATATAGTAATCCTCGTTTTCATCCAAAATCAGATATATCTATGACCCCTCTGTCCAGAAATTCCTTCAGAATGAGACCCAGTGTTGTTTTGTGTATGTAGGTTTATTTTCCACCACCGGCTTGCTAGACCTGTTACGACTAATACTACCGATGTTATCCAAAGGAAAGGCAAAGGCCGATACAGTTTGGCACCAGTGGCATCGCAACTTTCTATAGCTTAGTAAATCATAGGAACGTGAAATAATGTGTCATGTTCAAAGACACAACTCATCACACGGTCCAGGAATCGAACGCACAACATAATGATTATGAATCCAACTCACTAAGCCACAGGCCTTCCAATATAGTACAGATATACTAAATAAGTAAATTATAATCGACGTATCAGTTACTCTTATGTAGTGTGGAAGAGAAAGCGTTAAAAATGAGATTTATATTGATTAGAAGTTATGGAAATCCTTCGCCGAAACTAAAAGATTCACACAAAGCAAAGATTCTAAAAAGGAAAAGAAGACTAGAGGTAGAGTTATCAAGGCAAGTAAGTCAGGGAACTGTGGTAGTGATGTTGTCCCTAGTTATTGTCACCCTACTGTGGTAGTGATGTTGTTCCTAGTTACAGTCACTCTATTGTGGTAGTGATGTTGTCCCTAGTTACAGTCACTCTACTGTGGTAGTGATGTTGTCCCTAGTTAATCTTCGGTTATTGATCTACGTGGCAGGTACTATGCTTCTTGAAACCATTAAGAACCTAAACACGGTAATATCAACAAGTATTTGGTGTACGATCTCGTATTTACAATGACTGCTCCTTCCTTTCGGCGATATCTCTTTATTTGTTCCATCCACTGAACCTCTAGCTCTCTAATTAAAGTTTAAACTGCTTTGTTTTCCTCTATATTTTTTTTATTTTTGTCATCCCAACCAACGTTTGGCCACGTCTGGAAGGCGCTTCTCTTACAAAATCTTTGTAGCTCTATGCCCTTCCGTTAGCTATAATCAAATTGACGTAGAGGTTGTTAAGATATTTTTGGCAATGTTATCATATGTGATTGAATATATCTTCTCCTTTCTACATTCATTTTCTTCCAATCTTCCTTCACTGTCATCAAATATAATACTATTCTGTCGCCTGCTTTGTTTTTCCTTATTCTAGTCCTGCCAATATCGATTCTCTCATCCAAATTCACTAAAATAATGAGAGGCCTATTTTACAACAACCACCATAACTATAAATATGTCGATATACTTTCTGTTGACATGATTTTTTTTTCTGTTTTCTTATCCTATAGTGTGGCAGGTTCCACGGAAACTAGTGAATCTGTATAAATTAGATTTGACGCGCATGATGGAATTTCTTAAAATTTATGCTTGGAAGATTATTCCTTTGTATACTAATCCGTATTGTCATAAATATACTAACGATATAAAAACACTATATCGAACATCACCAAATAACATAAAATATAAAATATAATGCATTAAATTATCGGAAAGCAAAAGGGAAAAGCAAATTTATCATAAAACAACAATAAATGTTTAGTTGAAATTCAAAATTGCTATTTATTTATATGCATAATAATATATATTTTTATTATAATAATCCTTAATATTGCGATGTATGTAAATCTGGAATATACTTACCTTTCTGTCAGCTAAAATAAAATATATTCATTTCTGTATATCTGGGCATGGCCTGATTTTCTTCCTCGTGATATCAGCTGTTTTGAATGTTCCAGATGTATGGAAATAGTATCACATTGCCTTCTTGGTGTGTCAAAGATTGGAGGATAGAGATAGATAAATATAGGCTCTGGAAAATTGAGGACAATGTTGTTTAACCCTTTCGTTACAATGGAATACTTTGTCTATGAATTTAATTTAAAAAAAAAATAAAATAAAGAATTTGGAAGGTTTTAATAATATAATAATTGTTTCTACATTTGGCACAAGAAAGCAATTACCCAGTACATTACTGGTACTTTATTTTATGGACCCCGTAAGGATGAAAGGCAAAGTTAACCTCGGCGGGATTAGAACTCAGAATGGCAAGGGCCTTAACTCAATGCGTCAAAGCATGGTGTCCGAATCTCTACCGATACTGCCAATCCACCGTTTTAATAATATAATAATTGTTTCTACTTTTGGCACAAGGCCAGCAACTATCTCAGTGTATTACTGGTACTTTATTTTATCGACCCCGTAAGGATGAAAGGCAAAGTTAATAATATAATAATGGTTTCTGATTTTAGGCACAAGGTCAGCAATTTGAAGTTAAAGGGAAAGTCGATTTAATCGACCCCAGTGCATGACTGGTACTTTATTTTATCGACCCGGTATGGATGAAAAGGAAAGCTAACCTTGGCGGGATTTGAAATCAGAAATTAAAGGGCCGTAACTGTATACTGCGAAGCAGGATGTCCGACGCTCTACCGATACTGCTAATCCACCGCCCTATCTTGCTTCAATAATATAAATAACTTTGTTAGAATAACTTCTAAAATGTTTTTACATAAAATTATTACGGAAGGTTTTTCGATAAAAATAAATAGC
>OZ024741.1:318390110-318395110 GCA_964016885.1 Eledone cirrhosa | reverse complement strand
TATATATATATGTATATGTATATATATGAATAATATACCGGCGCAGAAGTATGTAAAGTTTACATGAAGGATGAGCTGCTTGAAATCTGCCAAAAGACCTCCGAAGGAGATGTACCGAAAATTTGGAGAAATGAAGGAATAATGCCTCTACCCAAGAAAGGTGACCTGGGATATACAGCAAATTACAGAGGAAATTATTTTGTCAGTAGTTGCAGCTAACATCTACAACATAATGCTACTAAACAGAATAAGACAACATCTAGACCCGAAACCCAAAATACATCAAAATGGTTTCATCAAAATAGATCGACTGTCTCACAAATATTGACATTGTGGAGGCTACTAGGTGTCAGATCAAAGAACGTGAAAGCTGTACTAATTTTCATTCACTTCAAGAAGGCTTTTGAATCTACCCATAGAGGAAAGCTTATGTCAATCCTAATTGCATATAGCATACCTGACGCCATAGTTTCTGCTATAAATGTACTCTACATAAACATGGAAGCTCAAGTTCTTTCTCCTGATGGTGATACTGAGTTTTTTTTAAATCCTAGCGGGTGACACATGGGTCATGAGGGAAGCCATTGTTAATGAACATGATCAAAGGAGAAGTAAGTGAAACTCACTAACTATTATATGTGATATAGATTTTGCTGATGTCATAGCTCTTCATCAAATACCATTGGTCTAGGTCAAGAACTTCTTCATAAAGTCGAATTCTCTTCCAGGAAAATTGGTCAACATACAAATGTTACCAAGACAGAGTACATATCACTAAACTAAGAAGATGGAAATCTTGTCACATTGGATGGTGGAATACTAAATCGAGTTTGATGATTTTCTATATTTGGGTAGCTGGATGAGTTCATTAAAAAAACAACAATGTCATTAGAATTTCCAAAGTTTGGGTTGTAATGAACACAATGGAAAGGATATGGAAGTCAGATCTACCCAGAAAAATCAAAATATCATTATTCAGAACATATGCAGAGTCAGTAATGTTGACCTTGACCCTGGCAATAGTACTTGAGACATATAGTTAGTTACGTCCCTTTACGTTTTGAGTTCCAGACCCGCCGAGGTTAGCTTTCCTTTCCTCCTTACGGGGTCGATAAAATAAAGTACCTGTAATGCACTGGGGTCGATTTAATCGACTTTCTTCTTCCTTCAAATTGCTGGTCTTGTGCCTAAATCAGGAAACCATTATTATTCATTTTGTTGACTTTGTCTTCAGCAGAAATATTTTCTTACCAACTTTATTTCCATAAAAATCGAATATTTTGGTAATATTTAAATATTATATTATTTTATCGATTAGAATAATCACCCAGATCAACAGAATTCACTAGTTTTCTTGAGCTTATAAATTTCACTTAGACGTACACGCGCACACAACACAACACGCACACTCACACAACACACGCACTGACACACAGCATGAACACTAACACACAACACGCACGCACACACCAGCACGCACGCACACTCAATCACCTGCCATTAAAACATGTTGAACCTCCGTCGTTTTCGACGATGAGTGTTCCGTTTGTTCGAACAATGAACCAGCCTACTCATGCGATGTACTTGCATATAGCTGAGCACCCGGCAGTATGGGACAATGCTGGACTTTCCATCCAACGGGTTTCCAAATAGTTTCCATCTACCCAGTTTCACTTACAAAGCTTGGGTCGACCTAAGGCTATAACTCATATCATTAATATGATATAACTCATTTTTTCTCAGCTCAGTAGACTGCGGCAACATGAAATAAAAAATGTTGCTCAAGGACACAACTCATTGACTGATGCGGTAATCGAACTTCCTACCTTACTACCGCCAGCCGAAAACTGTAATCTAACCACTAAGCCATAAGCCGACACTTATCTACAAAACACCTGGTATTTTTTCTCGAAACATTTTCAGAAATATATTTAGACGAGTCAATTATGCACACGAGTCAATTACGTAGACGAGTCTATTATGTAGAGTTGTAGACAATCAGGAATTCCACGTCCACTTAATGTAAATCCAATTTGGGAGAAGCAGACGAGATTTTTTTTGTGTGTGTTTTGTTTTGTATATTTGTTTGCTGTCAGTAATTTCTGTTTAGGAAAGTGTCATGTTTTATTGACCAATCAGTGAAGGAAGCTTTAGATTAGAGTGGAATGTCGTCGTTATTGAAACAACCATAGACAACACAGTAATGGATGGACGGGAGAGGACGGAGGTTTATTTGAATAACAATTGCAAAATATACACGGTGTACTTCCTTTAAAATACAGTACAGCATGAGAAAATAATTTAATAATCACTCAAATTAATGGGTGTTAGTGTTTGGCATTAGTAAACACGAACCAACGTAGATAAACATCGGTTATTAAGCACTTTAGCTATTGCATTTGTGTAATGTATGTATTATTTATTCTTTTATTCTTTTACTGGTTTCAATCATTAGACAGCGTTCATGCTGGGGCACCACCTTGAATGTTTTAGTCGATAGTATCGATCCATGTACATATTTTATTGTATAAAGTCTGCTCAGATAGTTGCAAGTTAAATTCAGAGGGAAGCTGTTTAACTCTTCGAACAACTAGAACCCTCATCTCGTAACCGACGGTAGTCCAACACGCACACGACACAAAACAGACACACACATACACACACACACACACACACACACACACACACACACATACACACACACACACACACACACACACACACAAACAACAATTTGCAGTCTGTGTTATTCCAACAACTGAAACACTGGTCTTCGCAACCGACGGAGGTCCGACCACTACCACCAACAATACCACCCAGCTCAAGGTAGACGACGTCTCTCTTGATTGTAAAGAGTAGGTAAATTGCTTGTTTGGAAAAGCTCATCGAGACGAATTAGAAAGATTTCTAATTAACTTCCTGTTCAATATGTAGGTATTGATTGGTGGTCTCTGTTTACTCCGGTATTTCACTGTTTCTCCGCCATTTCGTTGGTTCACCTTCTTTCTCTCGGAAAAACAGATATTAAACTAATTGGATTATACATGATATCACTCGAGAGCAATAACAACTATGAGATGATAATATATTTATATGTATATATATATATGAAAATATACGATTTATTATATATAATATATGATATTGTATATGCGTGTGTATGTATGCATGTATATATATATATATATATATATATATATATATATATATATATAATGTTATGTGTATATACATATATAGATACATATGTTTATACCTATATATATATATATATATATGAATATGTATGTGTATGTATGTACGTATATATATATATATATATATATGAATATACATGCTTATATATCCATGCTTAAATATGCATGTATATTTATATATATATGTATATACATACATATTCCCTTACTGAGTGTTTTTACTTATATTGCTCTTAACATTTACTTCCATTACCCTGGTTTCTGTTTCCCTGAGCAGGTTATCTATAAAACAGTTGCTTAGAGATACGCTCGTCGATAATGGGGGCAATATATCTAGAGCACCGCAGTTGGTTTTTCAAAATTATTTCCTAGATGGAACAAATACCAGATGCAGTTTGAACATCAGAATCAGGAGAGAATGAATTCCATTTTATTTTCAGAATATGTCGTAAGCATTTTTGATGGAATAGTTCTAGGAGTTTCGAGTGATATTTGTAACATATCCATGTTTCAGAAGAGTACAAAAGAGAAACTTTTGTTTCATTCTTGATATGTCTCTGTGACCGAGACTCTAAATTACCAAATGATTTTGCTGCCTTTTCAATCCTTAAAGATATTTCTGAATACAATGTTCTATTTTATTCACTGCACACCCAAAGTATGAGAAAGATCCAACAACCTTAAGAAAATTACCTTTCAAATATATTTTAGGCAGTTACACAATTTGTCCAGGTGGAGGTCGATTCAAAACTACCGTTTTCTTTTTTTAAATTTATAGTAAAGCCAAAGATATCACATATCGAATCAAATGCAGAAATCTACTATTGCAATCCATCCTCAGTATGACTAACAAGGTCACGGTCATCAGCATATAGTAGGTCTCTTATTAGTGAAGTAAACACTTTGCTTTTGAATTCCATTCTTGCTAAATTAAAAACACGATATTTTACATATACTCTTTCATTGTTGTTTTGGAAAGCATGATAGAGCATGGCAACAAAATATATTGCAAAGAGAGTAGGTGCTTCAATGTCTCCCTGCTTCACACCACCTTCCAATGCAAAAGGCTCAGAAGGTGTGCCCTTAAAGTTTACATCACATTTTAAAACTAAAATATAATTTGATATGCTAATCCTTAGACTTTGGGTGCATCCAAGTTATCTTATATTTATTTTTCTGCTGAAAACGTTGATGTTCAGTGCAAAACATGAGGAGTGAAACATCATTTCGGTTGCACTTTCCTATTCTATGCTTACCTATGGCATGCCATGTTATGAAAGCAAATCCAACCCTCGAGTTGAACACACCCATAATTATCTACTTATCAGCAGCCGGACCATTTCTCACTAATTCTCCAAGTTAATTGTAGAATTGTTCAATAGATTATTCTAGGTCTGACATTGTGGGAACGTAAACATTTATTATTGGAAGGTATCTTTCTTTTTCAAATGCAAAGAACATAACATAATGCGTTCTGAGAAACCACTGGGATAATTTCCTAAAGATGAGATGAGAGAGTTTCTAACAGCCAAGCCAACACCCGATTCTCTCCTTTGACATTCCAAAAGAAAGTGTAACCAAATCCACTTTCATTGAGAGACTATCTCCATGTAGATGTGTCTCAGATAGAGCCACTATATCCAATGAATATTTTTTCAATTCATAATCGATCAATGCAATTCGTCTCTATGGACTTTGAGTCAAATTGTCGTCAACTAGAGTACGCACATTCAAACAAGTAAGTTTCATAGTGCTTTTAATCTTTCTGTGTTGTCAATTTATCACATTAGAGATACGTGCCGA
>OZ024741.1:318375110-318385110 GCA_964016885.1 Eledone cirrhosa | reverse complement strand
CTACTTTGTACTCCTGAAGAAGGACTTAAGCCTGACACGTCAAACTTTCTTTCTTCTTTTCAATATAAAGCGTGAAACTAATAAGACTTTTTATACCTCTGTTTGTTGCCTCTTTGAACTATATATATTAGCCAACTAACAGAGAACGAAGGACAACCACGGATAGAGATATGAACTCTCCTCTCTAAATATGTATGTAAAAACTAATAATTGTTCTTCCCCTTTTTATTATTCGTATAAATATGCAACTTAACTGCTTTATGCACATCCGCAGCTGAAAAAGCATATAATGCTGAAACCGGTACCGTTATTAAACGCGGAATTACCGACTTTATACATTTTTGATTTTATAACTGAAAAAATCTCTCCACCATTTTCTACTAAAAAAAAAATGTTTTCCTTTTTAGTATTTGTTTATATATATATATATATATATATATATATATATATATATATATATATATATATATATATATATATATAGTGTATATATATATATATACAGTGTATATATATATATATATATATATATATATATATATATTTATTTATTTATTTATGGAGGAAATGGTCAGTGTTCAAGCCTGAAGAAGGATGGGCTTCACCAGATTTAAAATGTCGAAGATATATAAGGATAGACAGTTTATTTCATTAGAATATGGGAATGAAAGGGTTAAGACATGAACAATTTAATTTAATTTAGTTCGTTTTTATCTTGTTATAAACTCTTATTATTATAAGGTGACTTGTTGGATTAACAGTATCGGTAGAGGGTCGGACGCTATGCTTTGCAGCACAAAGTTACGCCCTTTTATGATCTGAGTCCAAATCCCTCCAAGGTTAACTTTGCCTTTCATCCTTACAGGGTCGCTAAAATAAACTACCAGTAATGCACTGGGTAATTGCTGGCCTTGTGCCAAAAATAGAAACAATTATTATAAGGTGACTCATTAAAATTGTACTGTAGGTTTTTTTTAAATGGTTAATGCACTGCAATCTATATGACGTGTTGAAAACGTAATCTTTTGTTACAATATTTCTAATGAAATAATAAAAAAATGAAAATTGAAAATAATCGAGAATTTTTAGGTGCTTATAAATATAACTAATTTTCTCATTACTCAACTGATCTTCGGAGTATAGCGCATCAAAATTTACATTAATTTATATTGGTAGTTTTTCAGATAAATATAATCACTTTAAGCTTTTCGAAATCATTTCATATATTTTTGAAAATAATCAAGAGAGATTTAGAAATATATCTTACTTTCTCGTTATTAAGCTAATGTTTAGAGCATAACTTAAGAAATATTCTTACATAAAATTATGATGGAAGGGTTTTAGATAAATATTAACATTTATAATAAACCATTCTGGACGCTTTCAGGTGATTTTGTATCATAGGGGTTAAGCTGGTGTTTGAATCATAATTTAAGAGTTTTGTATAAAATTATGATGGACGGATTTTAGATAAATATTATCACTTCAAAATAAATAAATTTGTATGATAGATCGGACGGCTTCAGGCAGTTTGGGTTAACATATTGCAAGCGATGTCATCGTTATTTATAGTAATTATTTTCTGTGAAAAGAATGAGGATGATGTGGTTCCTGAATTCTTGCTATTTGTCCTGGTTTGTAAATAACATTTTTCTGGTTCTTTATTCAGAGCTATAATAAATAGTCTAATATAGCGATTGGAAAACAGAATTGAATTCAATTTCGCTACTTTTAAACTACACACGAGATCACCGCAACACACACACACACACACACACACACACACACACACACACACACACACACACACACACACACACACACACACACACACACACACACACACACACACACGCACACAATACACAAACACACACACTCTCTCACATAACACACACTCCATATCCCCCCTCACTCTCACGCTCAAAACATACGTGCACACACTTTATGTATATATATATATATATATATACATACATACACACACACTTATATATATATATATATATATATATATATATATTGTTTTGAGTAGTGTGTGTATAAGTGCATTGGCTTGTGTTGTGTATGAGTGTGATATATATATATATATATATATATATATATATATATATCACACTCATACACAACACAAGCCAATGCACTTATACACACACTACTCAAAACAACACACAAAACAACACACAAAACATAACCCACGTGCGTGCGCACAAATGCAAAGCAATTACCGAATATCGAGAAGGAATCCAGAAACAGTTGGAGGGTAAAAGAATAACGAGAGCATAAAATAAAGAAGAAACCGTGTAATGAGTGAGATAAGGAGTAAATATGAAGCTGTTAGTGTGTCTTGTGTAAACATTGAAAGTAACGAAATGTTAAATATTTTAAAATTGCTTTTGAGGAGGTCGACTCTTTAAATATTTCAAGATAATGTTATTTTGATGATGTAGGAGAACGTCGTGAAGGTACGTGGCTTAGTGGGTATACTGTTCAGCTTACGACCGTACAGTGGTAACTTCGATTCTTGGACCGCGTGGTGCGTTGTTTTATTGAACTAGTTGTTTTACTCAGCAAGAAAAACAAAATAGGGGATTTGCGACGTCACTGGGGCTAAGCTGTTTCTGCCTTTCCCTTTCCTTTGGAAAACATCGGTGGTGTGGAGAAAGGAGACTGACTTGCAAGGGCGAGTACTGGTCTCTGCCACAAAAACAACTTGTCCAGCCTTTGCTTAGCCTTTACAGGTGCAAACCCTTGGTTACCATATCTGAGTTAGGGGTCTTCTGTTGAATAAATTCGAATTCGCCTAAATGTATATAGAAGAGTGCTGGAGGAGGTAGATTGCGAGGAGGGAGGATACGAGGAAAGGGATGGTTATAAATAGAATCTGATAGATTGATGGACAGATAGGTAAATAATATGCATGCAAGAAGACACACACACTAATACACACACATGTATACAGACAGAGGCTTGAGCTAAGATAAACTAAAAACTCACAGACAATAAAAGGGGAAATAAATGATGATGGATGAAACAGCAAAACAGAGAGAATAAAAGAATTCGTTGAAAGGTATGATAAAGAAAGGAATACGTAGAAGGACGGGACGGGGAGAGATATAGGGCGAAGAGAGGGGATAAGCTGGAGTGAGGGTTAGGGAGAGAAGAGGTAAAGGGCGAAGTATGAAAAGAAGAGTGTTGTAGGGAGAGGTAGAGATAAGGAGATGTGGAGGGAGTGATGGGGAAGAGAAGCGGTCGTGATGAAGAATTAAAACCTAAAACGAACTTTTAAGGGCAGCAACAGCAGCACTAGCAGCAACAGCAGCAAAAAGACTGAAAGGTCACGTGTAAATGAGACACAAGGAAAGTAAAAGAATCGAAGAATATGGTGAGTAAGGGAATACAAATAGGGGGGAGGAGGAACCACTTAAAGACGATAAAAGATTTTCTAGCTTTCCATTAGATTCTTTTGATATTCAACCATTGATTTCCATTCCCAGTTTCCGCGTTTCCCCTATTTTTTTTCCCTAGAGTAAGAAGACTGGAACTACGCCAAATTTTATGCTTCAATATGGTAGCGTGAGGAGTTTCATATGTATGTATGTATGTATGTATGTATGTATGTATGTATGTATGTATGTATGTATGTATGTATGTATGTATGTATGTATACACATATATATATGTGTGTGTATGTATACATATGTACGTATGTATATGTATATATATATACATATATATATATATATATATATATATATATGTATGTATATAAATATATATATATAAATGTGTGTGTGTGTGTGTGTGTGTGTGTGTGTGTGTGTGTGTGTGTGTGTGTGTGTGTGTGTGAAAGCGGTGTTGATTTAGGGAGAAAAAAGAGTGAGGGAGGGGTTTACATACAGTATCTATATAAAACTAGTGTTCTATTCTAAACTAGTATTGGGACTGTCTGGAAGAGAGTCCGTCGGTTGCATGACTGCCAGTTACTCTTTCTTTCTCTTAATCTCCCTCTATTTCCTCCCTCTCTCTCCATATTCCTCTTTCATATTCTCTCTCCTTCCCTCTGACATTTTGCACACCTACATCTGTTTATATAATATATATACATATATATATATATATATATATACATTTACATATACAAACCTACACACACATGTATGTATATATATATATATATACATATATATATTATGTATGTATGTATGTATATTGTATATATATATATATATATATATATATATACGTGCAAAGGGTTCACCTCTACTTTGTTCTTGTGATACACACACTCACACACACACACACACACTCACACACACCCACACACACTCACACACACACATACACATATATATATATACGTGCAAAGGGTTCACCTCTACTTTGTTCTTGTGATACACACACACACACACACACACACACACACACACATATATATATGCATGTAGTTATGCATGTATTTTAATATGTATATATGTATGTATGTACATAAACATGTGTGTGTATATGTATATGTATATGTATATGCATATGTATATATATATATATATATATGTATATGTATATGTATATATATATATATACATATATGTGTGTCTGTGTATATGTATTATTGCGTATTGATTAAACCATCAATACATTTTCTTTGCCTGACTCCCAGCCACAGATAATTACATTAAAGTTGGAAAATTGTAAAAGATTACATTAAGAAAACTGTGAAGGATGTAGCGCTTCTTGGTCTATCTAGAATATATAGAAAATCATTCAATTACGTGTGTATGTATGTATGTGAATATATATACATATACATATATATATCTGTGTGTGTGTGTGTGCATTATATATGTATATATACATATACATATATATATATGTGTGTGTATGTGTGTGTGTGCATTATATATGTATATATACATATACATATATATATATATATATATATATATATATATATATATATATATATATATATATTTATATATATATACATACATACATACATACATACATACATACATACATACATACATACATACATACACGCACATACACGAGCGCGAACATCCACACACAATATCACACACTCTCACACATTTATATACTAAGATGTGTGCTGAAAAGCTCTCGGCAAAACCAATTTCTCAAAACTTTCTGCCACCCCCTCATTGTGTACACACAGACACACACACACACACGCGCGCGCGCGCGCGCACACGCACACGCACACACAGACACACACAGACACACACACACACATGTATATATGCATACATAGATATATACATAATTGCATACATACACACATACCTACATACATCCATACATATACATACATATATGCACATACATACGAATTGTCTTGCCTTGCTGGCTGTTGCTTGCATTTTGGTCATGTGATCAGGGGTGATGTAATGACCTAATAAGAACTATACGTCAAGGAATGAGATCTGTGCGGGTGTATCTGACACTTTAACATTTTATAACAAATCCGCTGAAACCACTCCCTTTCTACTAAAAGGCCAGATGGCATGACCATCTTCACGTTCCGCGGTGGCAAACCCCTCGTCTGGGATGCCACTTGCACCGACACTTTCTGCAGCCGCAACCTGGTGCAGTCTGCGACTGACCCAGGTTCTGCTGCACGTCGGGCTGAGGGGGCCAAACTCCTCAAATACCGGTCGCTCTCCGACAGGTTTGCGGTCGTTCCCCTGGCAGTGGAAACTTCTGGTGTCCTCGGCCCCAGGGCTACCTCCTTACTCACCACCATAGGCGCTGAGCTGGCCAGCCGCAGGTGTGTGCCCCGCGAGTTGGAGTGGCTTTTCCAGCGCGTCTCCCTTGCCGTCCTCCGGGGCAACGCCTTCTCCATTCTGTCCGCCGGGGCTGTGGGTGGGCCCCATCGCGTACCATTACATTAGTTAAATACCATTCTTTCATCTCATACTGTCCACACACATATATATCACTATACAAAACTGTTTCTATATATTGTATTATATATTAAACTTCCACATGGATATCTTTTCGGATCTCAGAATTTTCTTATAATTTTTTTCTCATATCATATATCAAACCTGTCACCTATCTCCACAAGAGAAGACATCTCTCACCCACTTTAGGGTGGATGAGAGATGTCTTCTCTTCTGGAAATGGCTATAGCTTTCATTATGTAAGATCTCCCCATTTTGCCTCATTTCTCCCCGTTTTGGGACACTTTTTACAATATACTCCCCGTTTGAGTTTTTAGAGGTTGGCAGGTCTGGTATATATATAAACTTTGTTAATATGCTCCCAACTGATAAATATGAGGACAAAATTGTTACTAAATTCCTCCAATTCTCGTTTGTTTTCCAGTTTATTTAAAATACATTGGTATTATGTCATTAGAAATATGGTAACGAAAGGATTAAAATGGATAGATAACTAGTCCTCGTGCACTTTTTATTTATTGCAGGAAATTATTATATATTTAATCTAATTATACAATTTTATATAAAACTGTTCAGTGATTCGCCTCTCTGAGGTTTACGCCCTAGAGAGCTGCCTAGTTGGCCTTGGTAGTAGCACTGGCTCTACTTGTAATCTATCTTTAAATTGATTTTTCTTTATATTAGAACGTCGGGTTAAACTTTACGGTGTATTATTTGGCTCACTGCGTTGTGAGTTCAAATCCTGCCAATATTTACTTTGTCTTTCATCGTTTCGGAGTCGATAAAATTAAAGTTCCAGTCTAAGAGTGGTGGATTGGCGGAATTGTTAAAGAGTCGGGTGAGATGTTTTGAACTGCCTGATCCTAAACTATGCGTTCTGAGTTCAAACCTCACCTCCTGCCAAAAGTCGTGATGAGCAAATCGGATACATTGGAAATATCAACAGAAACGCTGGTTCCTTAATCCAATCCGACGATCGGTTTTTCTATATAAATCGGCTTTCTTTAAGTTGCTGGGGTCAATTAAAACATACACAGCAGTCTAGGGACAGTGGATTAGCGGAAACCTTAAAGCGGTGGACAGAAGTGCCTTGGGGAATGTTTCAGCGCAGTGCATCCAGAGTTCAACCGCCCCCACCCGTCCCGTGACAGAAAAAGCCATGGCGCTTCTGCCATTAATTGCGATCATCAGATATCAGAAATAGAAAGACCAATGAAAACAGTATTTCCTTGGTTCGATCTGATGATGGGCCCGTTTCATTTTGCCACAAGTTACGATCGATAGATAATATCAGCAATGGAATGACCAATAAAACCATACTTTCCTGGGTTCTATTAAAAGGATATAACTGATAAAGATAAAGGAATATTTACCAATATCTCAAGTTGACAAAGCAGGATCAAATCTTGGACATGATAATCCACATTACAAAATAATGAAAACAAACTGAACCATAAAAAAGAAATCATTATAACAGCGAAGATGTTTTAAGACAGTTTTTTAACGATGGCATTTCCGTATGTTTTAAACGGAAAGGAAATTAAGAACGAATAAATTAATGTAAAATAAACAATGACCGAAGACATAAACACACAGGGTTTACATTTTGAAAAATAGACAGCATAGATTTATATAGACACTATAAGATGGATTTTAACGATGTAAAAAAAAAAAATGAATGAATAAATGAATACATAATGATATTGGATAATTAGGTAGTTTAGCGATGCAAATGATACACTGCAATTAAGTTTTAATGGTAGATCGAATTTCTATAACCCGAGTTATCCATCGAATCAAAGGTTCGCGAAAAATTTGCTGGTGGCTAAAAAAAAAGAATTATCAAAAATGTTTGTTTACTCCGTATAAATTTATAATTAAATTATCTCTTAACATCCTGCAATGATTTAGCATAAACATATCTAAATATGGTTTGATGAATCCAAATATCCATTGTAACTTTACTAACAGACATATCGTTGTGAAAATTAGCAGTATTAGCATAAAAACTTCAATTTTTAATGTTACACAGTCTTAGTACTGTTTCATTTCTTTCAAGAATGCCTTGCTCCTTCCAAAGATATTCCACGAGATTATATGGTTTAGACAGTTATAAATGAATTAATGTTCCCACCTGAATAATTAATGCAGCGATGAAATGTTGAATAAAACCAGTCAGGTATCTTAAAGAGTTTTCCTACCCCCCCCCCCCCCCATATATATATATTTCTTTCTTCAAGTTGCTCGCACACTCTTCGGTTTGTTGGTTCCCGTTTTTTTTTTGTTTTTTTGTTTGTTTTTTTTTCATTTTATTTCGCTGTTTTTCTCTTTTCTCCTAGTTTCCCTTTTCCCTTCTGTTATTCTATATTTTCTTTCCTTCCCTCCTTCGTTTTCCCAAAAACTTACCTAGTTATTGAACGCACTGGGGTAGATATATTGTCTTTAATGCGTAGAAATATCCGAGACCCCCAGCAGACAACTGCTGAGGAAACCTCCCCATCCCCTTCTTGCTTTCTCCTTATTCTCATTTTTAAGCATACATTATATATATATATATATATATATATATATGTGTGTGTGAAGGGGAGGGGGTATTTGAATAAAGAGAGTAAACTTCCATACAAATCAAAGGTTATAGGTAAAAAGTAAAAGTGAAACCGTACAGGGGTATATTTAAAGATTATTTTAATTTTAATCTGAATCCGACAGAATCAATATTTTTATCATTGTTACATTAAATGGATTTAAATTTTGCCCAATATTACCGGTTTCGATTGTTAAGTCAATCTTATAAAATATTTTAAAATTTTTTTCTCATATTCCGAAGACAGTTAGAACATATGTGAATTGTCAGTCAAAATTTCTTCTTATATATATGTTCTCTATGAAGGGTGGTGGTAATGGTCGAGGTGGGGCTCCAATTGATTCACTAGAAAACTATCTTGGTTAAAATAGAAAATTCTTTTCTTACTCATAATAATGGTCAGATGGTATTTGTGTTTTGTTATGTGTGTATGTGTGTGTGTGTGAGAGCATTTAAGTGTGGTTCTATTGTGTCAAATGTTTGTGTCAAAAGTTCAAGCTATTATCAGGGTCTGGGAAAATAGATAAAAATAACAAAGAGCGGATATAGAATTTTCCTTTTGTCTTTTGATGTGTGTGTATATATATATATATATGTGTGTGTGTGTGTGTGTGTGTGTGTGTGTGTGCGTGTGCGTGTGTGTGTGCGTAAGTGGGGTTCCCTTGTGTCAAAAGATGAAGATTATTTTTAGGGTTTTCAGATAAAAGCAAAAATAAGGGAAGTAAAAATAAAAATACGAATATAGGTATCAATATGTTTGAAAGGGGTCCTTTATGGGGTTACAAAAAAAATAGGTTTCTGAAGGATTTGTAGAAAAGAAAGAAAGAAAGAAAGAAAGAAAGAATGAAAGAAAGAAAGACAGAAAGGAAAAAGCTTTTAGTAGAGGTTTCCTTCTTATGATCTTATGGTGTGTGTGCTTACAAATGTATAGGTTTCCTTACAGGTTTGTAAATTGGTGATTTTCTTCTATAGATCATTATTTATTGTCTAATGGGGAACAATTACATATTTAATTGTGGTTTATATCTTATAAGGAATTGTTTTTTTTTATTCTCTGTAGTTGAATGAAAGAGTCTGAGCATTTGTAGAATGGGGACATTTTGAAGTTGGGTAAATCTATTCCTGCACATGTTACAATGTGGCTGCTTAAAGGGGTTTGTCTCGCATTTTTATCACAGATTTGTTGGTGGTGTATGGTCATTCTTTTGCGTCATGATACTCCCTGCCGTCCTATGTAATTTTGCAGACATCAACAGTATATAATCACATTAGGTTTTCCGAGTTGAAAATGAATTTTTTTTATTATTCTGAAAGTTTTCCATCCTTAAATTTGAACTCTGGTCCTTTAATTAAGTATAAACAGGTACCACATTACTTTCCTCCGTAGTTTGTAAAGTGATATTAGAGATTTATTTGTGGGTTTTTGCTCCAGTAAGGACATGTTTTACTGTTTTGGGCTATCTATTACGTTTGACGATTTTTTTGTGTT
>OZ024741.1:318360110-318370110 GCA_964016885.1 Eledone cirrhosa | reverse complement strand
CACCACCACAAACGAGGTAAACAAAGACACCAATGATACCAATAAGAACTCTAATTTTGAAAAAAATGACAGTAACAGCGACAACGAAATTACAGATAACAAAAAAAATAACAAATACAACAACAACATCAACACCACTAACATGAAAACAAATAGCGACAACACCAACAGCAACAATACCAACTGCACCGAGAACAACGGTGGCAACAAAGACAACAATGATAACAGCGACAGTGCTAACACCAACAAGAACAACGTCAACAATACCCCCAACGAAAACAAGAACACTTTCGCTGCGGCAGCAGCAAAAAAGAGGCCATGCTTCAACATGGACCTCTCAAACAAAGATGAAAAGTTGGCCCAGGCATGGAAGCTCATCAAGCAAGAGCAAACTTGGGCCAACTTAACTGTCCCGGTAGAAGCTATTGAGGCAGTGGAGCGCAAAACGGTGCATTATAGATGCATCTCAGCACAAACCAAAAGGGCAGCTTTAATCCCACAAGAAGATGTCGAAGTCGCGCTGAGGTGCATCAGAGAAGACACCCAGTACATAGAGAGGGGAAGACAGTACGGCACGATTTCGGTGTTGTTCAAGTCAGAAGCCCTCGCTATGAAACACGCTCTGACTCCTTGCAAAACCAGCAAGGTCATAATGTACCATTCCCACGTGGGAAAAAGAACGGCCCGTCTCCGCATTCCCAGAATCCCACCAGGACTTGACATGTGGTGGCTTCTGGGATGTGTGATTGTGGAGGGGACGGATACAGTCCCTATAGAAGTGACCAGAACGGCCAGAGAGGACTGGTCCGGGGTTGACCTGGAGATCGTTCTCCAGATCAGGCCCGAGAATGTGAAGACAATCCTGGACCACATCCGCCTTCAGAATGGGACGGTCATTCACATTATGACCGAAGGCAAAAGGCCGCAGTCTTTTGTTTGTGGGGAAAAAACGCATTTGCGAGCCTTCTGCCCTCAACTGCTGAAAGAGGCAAGGGGTCGAAAGGCTCCACTGCTGCCGACGCCGGGGCGAGGACCACAACCAACACCAGCACCGGCAAAACCACCAACAACAACACCAATAGAAAGACCACCACCAACATTGACCACCCAGGGGGAAACGAGGAAAGCTGTCAATTCCCCCTCCCCCCGAAAATACACACACCAATAAAACCATAAACATACATACATACAGACTTACAGACACAGACGCCTCATCTACCAGTAGTGAAAATGAGGGAAATCCAAAATCCCCCAAAATACAAAAAAGAAACACAAAAAGAAAATAAAAACTCAACAAAGCACAAAAGCACCCACAATAAAAAACGCAGACACCACCCACGCAAACAACTCTCCAATAACACCAACATCAACATCACCATCACCATCACCAGAATCCCCCAAACGCAAACAACCGAAACAGACGCAAGAACAAATATACACACAAACATCTGAAACCACTGACACCGCACTCACAACAAACACAGATACAACCGAAACAACACCACCAAAACCATCAACACCACAGCCACGCAAACAAATAAAATCACACCAACAAAACATACAAAACTTCGTGCTCGTCAGGAGGGCCAACAAGTAACTGATGGCCCTCGTAGCACGAAGTGAAAATATACAAAAAGAGGGGGAAATTTTTAAATCGAGCACATTTCGAGTGCCGGAAGATTTGGTTCTGGTGCGAATGTCGCTCGACATATTCAAAGAAATACGAGACAGCTTTCCTCGGGACGTGGGAACCCCGAACGTAAAACCCACTTCAAGACTTTTAAAGGGGTTCCCAAAAGAAACCCCACTAACTATGGAGGTCGAACAACCCGACCTTCACAAGAGCCCGGAAGGTAAGTAAACCTTCCTCTCTCTCTGTTTAACCTGCCAACATGGCCGTATTAAGAGTAGGATGTTTAAATGTTCGAGGCCTGGGATCGTCCTGGAAGCAGGGTCACCTGCTCAACGACCTCAGGTCTATAGAAATGGATGTAATTGCAGTCAGCGAGACCAGGATTTCCGACACGCGCGCACTAGCCCCCATTTTCGACGACTATCAGATCTTTGCATCTGTTAGCCAGGCGGGAATGGGAGGCGGGGTGGAAGTGCTGTTTAGGAAAGGCCTGGATCTCGAGGTAAGGTCGATCTTCCGGGACCCGGACGGGAAGTTGGTGGTCCTGGACGTGAACAATAATGAAGGTGGTGCCTTTAGACTGGTGGCCGTCTATGCTCCTACTGGGGAAGGACGGCCGGACTTCTTTAGACACCTGGAAGCCTTTCTGGCTACGTCTCGCCCTTTACTGTTAGCGGGGGACTGGAACGGCATCTTAGACGCACGCTGGGACTGTGTGGGAGTATCCGATAGGAGCGGGGGAGGCGGGTGCAAAAGCCTCAAGAACCTGATCAGCCAGTTCCAACTGTCTGACAAGTACCGACTAGATTTCCCTAATGCGCCAGTGTGGACCTGGGCTAACCGCATAGGGTCATCTAGATCGTATATAGACAGGATATTCATTAGGAAAATAGACAGAAATAGTGTAAGCTGTCCACGTTTTGAAACGGTCGCTTATTCAGATCACAAGTTTGTGACCTGTATGGTCGACCTAGATAAGACGCGTAGGTTAGGACCTGGTTACTGGAAGCTAAACATGTCATTTCCGGCACGTAAGGCTTACAGGGACCAGGTCAACAATTTAGTTAAGAAAAAGTTGACAGGGGGAGTCGTCAACAATAGATGGTAGGGGGCTCTCAAAAGAGAGATTAGAGTAATGTCGTTAGAGTTTAGCAAAGAAGTAGCATTAGAGAAAAATAGAAAGGAGGGGGAGTTGGTAGATAAGTTAGACGAGGCTATTGGTAGTGGTATTGCAACTGATGTGCTAGCGGCGAGAATGGCATTAAACCATTTCTTCAATGCGAAACACGAAGGTTGCATTGTCAGTGCTAAGGCGCGTGCTCTAAGAAACGAGGGAACCAAAGCTGTTCGATGGGCCCGCGTGGCAGAGGCGCAGCGTGGTAATAAAACCACGATTCGGTCTTTGACGGACCGAGACGGGCACGAGCTGAGCGATTCCAAGAGGATGTGTGAGGCCTTTCGCCAACGTTTTGCTCGGTTTTTCGGGGGAAGTGGCGGGTCAGAGATGGTGGCGGACTTCAGTCCCTACCTCGATGGCTTGCCGCAACTCTCGACGGCTGACGCTGGGCGCTGCGAAAGACCAATTACTTCAGCCGAGATTCAGGATGCCCTTGTCGTCGGCTGCATGAGGCGCAAGTCACCCGGTTTGGATGGTCTGCCCTACGAGCTTTACGTAAATATGCCAGACTTGTTCTCCAATCCCCTCGAAGCTCTCTACTGCAACTGTCAGCAAAACGGGAGTATTCCCAGTTCTGTGAGCCGGGGCGTAGTGGCGCTGATAAGGAAAGACCAGAACAAGAGGGACACATTAGACAACTTCAGGCCCATAACTCTGCTCAACACAGAGTTTAAGATTTTGGCCAAGGTGTTAGCGAAGAGGTTGGCGTTTGTCGTCGGAGATTTGGTTGGGGAGGCGCAAACTTGCGCAATCCCAACCAGGTCCATACACGACAACCTCCACCTAATGCGATACATCATAGAGAGGGTAGGGTGTAAACCTGGCTTCGGTGGGGCTCTGATCAATTTAGATCAATCGAAAGCATTCGATAGGGTCGACCATCGGTACCTGGAGGCTGTCCTCAAGGCGGCTGGCTTCGGCCCCGTCTTCAGAAGCTGGATCGCTGCAATGCACAGCGGCACCTGCTCGATGGTCAAAATTAATGGCCACCTCTCGGAACCGTTTCAGGTCTCCCGATCGGTCCGTCAAGGGTGCCCTCTCTCCTCCCTTCTGTAAGTATTGACTCTCGAGCCTTTACTGCGGAAGCTGGAGCTGTTGCAGGGCATCCCGCTCGAACCGGGACGCGGAAAGGCTGTGTCGGCTTATGTGGACGACATCACCGTGATGGTGTCGGACACCTCAGAAATCGAGGTGGTCGGCAACTTATTGGAGGAATATGAAAGGTGGACGGGAGCAAAACTTAACCCGGAAAAGTCAGTGGGCTTGCAACTCGGCACCTGGAGAGGCAAGTCCATGTCGTCCAACAGCGTCGTTAGGCGCTGGACGGACGGACCGGTAAAGTTGCTAGGGGTTTGGTTCGGGCCAGACCTCCAGGTGGATAAAAATTGGGACAAGGTGACTGGCAGGGTAGTCAGTCTCACCCAGAAATGGGCTGGGATGAAGCTATCACTGAAAGTCGGGCGGAGGTGGCGAACGCGTACATCGCGTCCGTCATCTACTACCGTCTGACTGTCGTCCCTTGCCCCGGTTCGCGCCTCGCCATCTTGGAGCGGGTCCTCTTCAAATTCTTGTGGAGGGGTCAGGTTCCGCTGGTGAGGCGGTCCATCTGCTGCCAGCACCCTCTACGTGGATGGCTGGGCATGCCGTGGCTAATGATGCGCAGGCACGCGCTGAGGCTGCGGCATCTCCAGATATTCTGCCGAAACGGTGAACAGGTTTGGTCGCCGTTTGTCAGACGGGCCTTTCCGCAGCTCGTTTCTTTGACTGAGTTGCAGTCCTGGGTCAAGAAGAGACCGAGACTGGGTGACTGGCATCTGGAATGTTGCCAGGCACTCACTGCCCCCTACCAGGCGGGCAATGCGGTCAGTGGAACTTCCACTCTCGAGTTCTATAGAGGATTAGTGGTGGGCAAGTGCGACGACTCTAGGAGAGGCTCTGGGAGTCAACGAAGTCGAACTAACCAGTCTGTACCGGAGGACTTTCGAGCCGGGGTCGATGGATAATTTCCAAAAATCCCTCGCTTGGCAGTGCTACCGGGGGGAATTGCCGGTTCGAGATAAACTCTACAGGCACGGAAGTGCTGTCAGACGGACCTGCCCGAGATGCGCGCAGAGCGACGAAACCGTTCTGCACGCACTCGTCCAGTGTCCGTGCATTACTGACTTGTGGAGTTATGTTGAACAGCTGTTGTCGCGTGTAGAACGGATCCGGCTATCGGCCGAGTCCATAGTGAAGATCGATCCGCCGCCTTCTTTTGGCCAGGGAGGGCAGGCAATTTTCCTCTGTCTGGTGGCAGTAGCGAAAGAAGTTGTATGGTGGACGAGGTTGAAAGGACTGAAGACAGACACTTTTCTCTTCGGCCAATCCCTCATCAACTTTTTGAAGTTTCACTTGGAAAGGAAGGTGAGGGTGGAGAGAGAAGCGCTGCCCCCCAGTACATTTGCTGAAAGGTGGGTGAATGTGGCGAGAATTGCCCGTGTGAGTGGGCCTACACTGGTCATGCGGCTGTAGGTAGGTAAATTTGAAGAGGAGAGGGGTGCCCTTCCAGGGTGATCTCGAAGCGTCGAGTCGTTCATCACTGGTGGGGTATCTGAGCGAACCCTAGGTGGTCATCCCCCTATTGGGGAATGTTTTCTTGTTGTAATTTTCTTGTTACTTTATTGTTACTTTGTTTATTCATATTGTTTACTCGATTTTTCTGTAAAACCCCAATGTTCTAGTCTTTTGTATTGTCCCCTATATGTCGGCCCTTGTGGCCAATAAATGAAATCATTATTATTATTATTATTATCACCTGTTGCGTGGAGGACTGGGCATGCCATGGCTGATGATGCGCAAACATGCGCTGAGGCTGCGACATCTCTGGTGCTTCATTGATGGTGAACAGGTGTGGTCGACGTTCGCCAGGCACGTTTTCCCACATCTCGTCTCCTTGACGGAGCTGCAGTCCTGGGTCAGGAAAAGACCGTGGGATAGCGCTTGGAAACTGGAATGTCTCCCGGTGCTCACCGCCCTCTGCCAGCTGGGCACCAGTATCGGTGGAACATCCACCTCGACGTTCTATAGAGGACTAGTGGAGGGGAAGAGCGACGATCGTCTCGGAGAGATCCTGGACGTCGAAGAAGATCAGCTGTTTGCTCTCTTCCGGAGAACTTTCAGCCCAGGGCCTATGGATAACTTCCAAAAATCCCTGGCCTGGCAGTGCTACCGGGGAGCGCTGCCGGTTCGAGATAAGCTCTACAGGCACGGAAGTGCCGTCAGTCGAGCCTGTCCGAGACGCGTGCAGAGCGACGAAACCGTCGTGCACGCACTCGTTCAGTGCCCGAGCATTGCTGACTTGTGGAACTATGTCGAACAGTTGCTGTCGCGTGTAGGACTGATCCGGTTATCGACTGAGTCCATTGTGCAGATGGTCTCGCCGTCTTCCTTCAAGGAGGAAGGGCAGGCGGTTTTCATCTGCCTGGTGGCCATGGCGAAAGAGATTGAGCGGTGGACAAGGTTAAAAGGGTTAAAGACAGACACTTTCCTCTTCGGCGAAACCCTAATTAACTTTTTCAAGTTTCACATCAGGGTGGAGAGGCAAATGCTGCCTTCTAGCATGTTTATTGAAAGGTGGGTGAATGTAGCGGGAATGGTCCGAGTGAATGGGACCGCTCTGAATATACGTCTGTATTTTGAGAAATGGAAAAATTGAGAGAGAGCGATTGCCCTGGTGGTCAAGGTGGCCGTGGTCTTTTGTGTGGTTTTCACCACGAGTAACGCTCGGAGGTTTCCCTCCTATTGGGGAATTTTTAATTGTTTCAATTTTCATTTTTATTGTTTATATATATATATGTTTCTATGTCTTTTTCTTTTATTATATTATATAAATAATAAAAATCTTTACACGCACAAAACCCACGTCGTACCGTCCTGTGCAGTCTGTAATGTTTTTCTTGATGTCAGCCCTTGTGGCCTATAAAGAAATCATTATTATTATTATTATTACATATTGTGAAGGGCGGTGGATTGGCAGTATCGGTAGATGGTCGGATGCCATGCTTTGCAGCATAGAGCTACGGCCCTTTATGATCTGAGATCAAATCCCATCGCGGTTAACTTTGCCTTTCATCCTTACGGCGTCGATAAAATAAAATACCAGTAATGTACTGGTTAATTGCTGGCCTTGTGCCAAAAGTAGAAACAATTATTACATACTGTAATTATTATATGCGCTGCCTTTCCCGCCTCTTTTTAATCTATCCTGAATAATAACTCTAATTTCTTTCTTTTTTTTTCTTTTTGTCTTTTAGGTAAGTAGAAGTTGCCTACGATCTTCACTGTCTAGATGCTATCACATAGTAGTTTGTCTTTTCTTCTACCCTAACCTTTGCGCCTACATACCCCGCTACTACTATGTCGTTCAGAAGCCAAGACAGAATGGGGTGGGGGACACGAACCAACTACAGCCGGACGAGCTATACGTAAGTACGCCACACAGTCATATATATATAAATACATGCTACATATATATATTTATATATGTATATTAGTTATACTATTTATATCTTGATTCATAGGCGTTATCAAAACTTGTTGACATTGTCGTTAATCAAATAATATATATATATGTGAGCGTGTATGTGTGAGTATGTGTGCGTGTGCCTGTGTGCGTGTTAGTGTGTGTGTGTATGAATAAGATCTCAGCACAAATGCATGCTACCTAAGGTTTCAAACTTCAGTCAGAATAGGACAGATATTCTATATCTGATAGTTTAGTTATTTTCAGGCATATCTATTCTTGATGTATTCTTCGAAAACTCTTGGCACTATATAAATATATATATAAGATCCCGTTAAGGATGAAAGCAGCTATTCTTTGCTTAAACTTTAATCTGTTATTTTAATATATATATATATATATAAGAATTAAAATACTAGAGTGTGTTGGAGTTAAACACCCTCTTCATATTATAGAAATGACAGTAAAGATATAGCTCAATGTAATTAAACAGAGCCGAAAAATTATGAAAATAAACCAAAGAAGCCTTCAATACATCAAAAGTCTTTATTAGCCACAATGTTTCGTCCTATTAAGGACTCATCAGGGCAAGTAAAGCTATATAAGCCAAAAACTCAGAAGAATATGGAGTATACATACATTAAAGCATAGGCTTGTATTGGCCGATAGTGCTTCTTATAGCTTTACTTGCCCTGATGAGTCCTTAATAGGACGAAACATTGTTGGCTAATAAAGACTTTTGATGTATTGAAGGCTTCTTTGGTTTATTTTCATAATATATATATATATATACGAAAATAGGGAGAAAAAGACGATTATTAGGAACACAAATATTTTATTTCCTTTTATTTTTTCTATTTTTTCTTAAATATATAAATAAATAAATAAATGCCATTGTTAATTAATAAATAAATTAACTAATACCTTAATACTTCACACAAAGTAAAATATTTTGTTTTAAGCATTTTCTAACCCAGAATAAAGAGAAAAAATAAAAGGAAAAAAAAAAATTTGTCTTCCTAATAATCGCCTTTTTCTCCCTATTTTCATATATATATATATTCCAACTCGTGTGCTCCTTCTCCACATTTTATATATATATATATATATATATATATATGAATGTATATATAGTGTATTTTGCAATACACTGTATGCTTAATTAAAAGCATTTTGAAGACCTTACGCTAGAGTAGTGACAGTCTCACTTACTTTAGTGACAGTCTCACTTACTTTAGTGACAGTCTCACTTACTTTAAATTTTCAGCAAACAGGGGAGGTAAAGCTGACAGAGCTCTGTTTCGTACTATTTGGTATTTATCAAAGCTAAGTACTCCACCTGTTTGCTGAAAATCATGAATGTTTGATTCTTATAGAATTCTAGTAATAATCAGGAACTGCTTATACAGCGCGGTTGCCGGTCAAGCAGAAATTGAAAATTAGAATTGGTGCTCTGAAATAGCGATATATATATGAATGTATATATATAGTGCAACCGTTCTGTATAATCAGTTCCTGATTATTACTAGAATTCTATAAGAATCAAACATTCATGATTTTCAGCAAACAGGTGGAGTACTTAGCTTTGATAAGTACCAAATAGTACGAAACAGAGCTCTGTCAGCTTTATCTCCCCCTGTTTGCTGAAAATTTAAAGTAAGTAAGACTGTCACTACTCTAAAACAATAGCGTAAGGTCTTCAAAATGCTTTTAATTAAGCATACAGTGTATTGCAAAATACACTATATATACATTCATATATATATCGCTATTCCAGAGCACCCTTCTAATATATATATATATATATATATATATATATATATAGATAGATAAATGTAAGCATGCATACGTAGAAATACATGCTGAAGCGAGAAATAAAATATTAATTTTATATATATATATAAGTATGTTTTATATATTCACTCATGGCCTGGATATGTATGTATGTGTAAACGCAGCGCTTATTGGTTAAGAAGTCCAGCTCACGATCGTAAAAACATGAGGTCGATTCACTATAGCGCGATGTGTCTTGAACACAATACATTATTTCATGTTGCTGCAATCCAATCAGCTAGCAACAATTTCTATCGAATGCTCAAGTTAATTTCATTAGCAGGCAGTTCCGTTAGTCGAAGCACCGAAATATTCATTGCCGAAATAGACGGAGGACCATTTTATTATAAAGCCAACCATAAAAATGTCTTCTTCTTTTTTTTGGCGGAAGGGCGTAATTAGAAAATTTTGTTCTTGAAAATGAAAATACACATTGGCGAACACATTGCCACTGAGAACAGCCACCGTGACTCACTACACCAGCCACTCTACCTCATGAGGTTCCTTCCTCAGGCGAGATGCAATCCTCCCAATTTTGCGGAGGAAAACGGCACTTCAGGCATCGAGAGCACACAACGTGACGACGACCAACATAAAAAGGAAGTGATCAGTTAAGCCCCGAACATTTTCCTCGGGTCATTAGTTCGGACTTAAAGTCATGTAAATGGGCATTCCCCCATCTCCACCATGAGCAGTTAAGTTATCTGAGTAGTGATATCTGATATACGATAGAGATGGAAGAACTATATTAGATAATCAAGACAGATGAATGTCACAGGATATCCTGTCTTCCTGCAAATTGTCATTTTTCTCTAAATATAATTTGCATATATTTTCTTTAATGGCTTGCTCTGCC
>OZ024741.1:318347610-318352610 GCA_964016885.1 Eledone cirrhosa | reverse complement strand
CCGGAGATCTAATTTCACATATAAAGGCACTAGTCTGGTCATCAAGGAATAGACAACCCCCATCTCATATATAAATCAATTAAGTATCACATCTACAAGTTAGAGTGGAGTCTATTAATAGGTACTAAAGGAGTTCACATCAAGATGATTACAATCTGGAGATTAAATCTCTCATACCTGGGCACCTGTCTGGCCACAAAGCAATACATAAACTCACATCCCACATATAGATCGGGTATCCCATCCACAAGATAGAGTGGAGTCCAGTAACAAGTACTAAAGGAGTTCGTATTATGATGACCACAATCCAACATGGGGTGCCACACCCGGCCAATCCATAAGAAGAGTCAGACTACATAATTAATTACATGGGTCTCACTATCAGTAATGGTCTTATTATCATACATGACTCCCGGCGAGATTCAGGTCGTGGTATGACTGCATCCCCGGTAAATTCACCAGGGTGGTCCGGTGGCCGGTTCTCTCGTCAAAAGGTGCCGGTCAGGTCACCAGGCAACACAGAGGCTCCTAACTCATGCATCTCCTGTGCATAATTCATTGAACCGATCGTTTACAGTATATATTCACATAACAATACGATTATCTATCTAATCATCAATCTATCTCTTGGTGGGAATCCATGCACAGGACTATGTTATCGCAACCAGTACCGTGTCCCCGGTTTATACTAATCTTATATTTGTGCAATGCAGATTAAGTAGTCCACGGTCGAGATATCAGAATTAGAGGTACAAGGGGGTATTTCCAGGGTAGGTGGTACTAAAATGCTGTCAGTATTATCTTTAGAGTATACAAATGGGTGTGGATGTGAGGTGTAAGGTGAGCTACTGATGTTAATTGCTAGGGGTGGTGCCGGTTCCAGTCTGACATTATTATATATAGGGTTTAAAGTTTTGGAACGAGTGTCGGAAGCGGTGTTGGCAAGTTGCGAACACTTCTGATTTTTTATTAAGGAGATTATGTTTAGAGAAGATGATAGTATGGGTCTCTAGTAGACAGAGGTTACAAAATTTATTAGGTGGTTTGTACGATGTTGCACTACCTACCGCTTCCCATTTAAGTGTATATATTTTATTTTTAGTTTTTAGATAGTGTATGTAGCTAGATAGTGAAGTGGAGTTGGCTAGACTGTGTTTTTTGAAAGAGTGGAGGTGCGAATTGTATCTAGTTTTGAAGCAGTTAGAAGTAGAGCCTATATAGGTTTCAGAAGAGTTGTTAGTTGTGACTGTACATGAGTATATGATATCCTTGGTTAAGCATTTTTTATCTAAAGGGCAGGTTCTACTTGATCTACAGTTACAATTACTCTGGGTGCTAGTCTGCCGGTTACTATGCTGTGTAGAAGTTTGGATGTTAGCTATAGGGTTATGGTTATGTGGGTTGTGGTACGCGGCGTTAATGTTTACACTAGTGCTATTCCTATCATTTCCATTGATATTACGGTTATTTGCTATAATGTTACTTTGACTGTATTTTGAATGTTATTTTGAAGGTTTATCGACTGTTGTGATTTAGTTTGTTGGAAGTAAGAATTAATTTTTCTTTTATTTGTACTAGCTATGTGGTATGCTAAGTTAGGCGTAGTAGAGTAAGAGATCTTAATAGTGTTTTTGTTTAAAAGGCCGTGGTACCTGTGGCCGGATGGGAAGTGTTTATCTAGTAGTAAGAAGAAAGCCCTAGGTAGGTTGGTGGAGACGTTTAAATTGAAAGGAGGGTTGAAAAATGTATTATTTCTTCTTCTATTTCTGTTTTTTATGTCTGGTGATTTGTTTCCTTTAATGTTCCTATGGTCATTTCTGTGGTGCGGGTTACTTTTGTTGTTACAATCCCTATTAGTGTGTGTGCAGTTGCTATTCCTATTGTTAAATTTTCCCATGGACATGTTGTGTGAAATGATGCTGTAGCTATGTGTTTTTGTAGGTAGGAACTCTATCCCTGTATTATGGCCTGATCTAGCTAATGCCTGATTATAATACTGAGAGTTATTATTAAATGTGTTTATGTCATAGGATAGATTAGAGATTCTATTAGATACTCCCTTAGAGATAGAGTTCAATATAGATTTAGGGTGGTTAGACTTGGTATCTACGTAGATGAGTTTTTCATTAGGTTTGTGGAAAGGTGCATATATCATTGAGTCTAGGTAGAGTGTGGCGTCTAGGAAGTTGACGTTTTTGGTGTTTTTGTCCATGGTAATACTAAGGTTAAAGTTTTTGAATGTTTTGTGCAATAGTTTTCTAGCCCTTTCTATATTGAATTTTTTATAGTCTATAAGTAGAAGTGCATCGTCGCGATACAAACCACCGCTGAGGTACGGAAGTTCCCTGTGGATTTGGTTAAGTAAGTATAGGCCAACTAAATCAGTGACCTGCGCCGAGTCACTAGACCCCATAGTAATGTCGAAGTTGTTTTGCGTATCCTTGCGGGTCCATAATTGGTCCTCAAAGGTGATTATTGTTTTACGGGCCGCAAGTATGACATCAATCTGGGGTCTAGTCAAGTCACTATTGTCCATGGCCATTATAAGTGCCTTATTTAGTAGGATAGGGGAAATAGAGGTGTAGTAAGAGTTGATATCAAATTGAATAAATTTGTTATCCTTGTTATCTATGATATTTTTGAACCATTCAATCACTTCACCCGTATTTCCCCATTGTTTAAGGTAAATCTTGTGTTTAATCTGTGGGATGATTTTGTCTAGAATTTTTTTACTGATAATGCCAATGTCAGACCTGGAGGGGCAGATTAGTCTAATCGAGGGGTTGCTAATGAAGTCTACCTTATGGTCCTTCAGAGAGAATCTAGGGGGGTTTGGGGTGTAAAGTTGTGTATGTCTCTGGAGCCCTAGTTTGGATACTATATTATAGCCTTCCATATTAATATCTTCTAAGTTTTTCATAGTGGTTTTCTTGTAGCTTTTATGTAGTTCATTATATATAAACTTTCTATACGTATTATAATCTAGGCTGTATATGTTATTAGTTTTGTCGGCATGTACACAAATTTTACTACTAGTTTTGAAGTCATTAATAGAGGTACTAAGTTTGTTTAAGAAGGTGTTGTTTTTATTATGGTGTTTTTTGTATTTAATGTTTTTAACTAGTTTAATTAGGTCGTTTTCGAAGTGGTTTAGTAGTGTGTTATGAGGGGGGCTTCTAAATGTTTTAAAGCCGAAGGAGTCAAATTTGTTGGTGTTATTATCCTTGCCAGATTTGTTTCTATCATAATGGAATGTCCTCCATCTCACTCTATTGATAAAGGAGTTTACACTGTTGATCAACAACTTTTCATATGTATTTTTGGTTGGTAAAGGTATGCTCTTGGTTGACATAGGGAGTTGGTCTTTGATCAACATGCTGGTAATTTATGGTATATCAGCTCAACAAAATGGAGCAGTTATTAGTATTAAGGGTATTATTTATGGTTATGTATGTAATAAAACCTTTAATGGTAATATATTATATATACAAACCTTAAATAGTGAAAGATAGTCATTAATTACTATCCTATTACCAGTAAGATAAATAGCTCAATGTAATAACATCAGTTGTTTTACAGAGCAGTTATATAGAGATTACAATAATCAAAGTTCAGTTTAAGTCATTTATTTGCTTACAATTGTTTCCTCCAAGCCGAGGTTTGGATTCTTCGGAATTTCCCTGCATCCGAGACCGTATATCATACAGATGTATGAGAATAAATGACTTAATAATTCAGCCCACATAATAAGATCGATTGCCTGCTTCAACTGCCTGACCCTGCAAATATCATTCTGACGCACTCTAATCGTGTATAAATAAGACACGCGTGCATGCTACACGTGAGATTGTTTCATGCACTGACTACTCTAAGCTTTCCTCTTGCTTTATCTTCATAGACTGCCAACGCTTCATGTTTATCTTTATTTTCATTCTTGCTTTTATTTTTATTTTTATTTTTATTTTTATTTTTATTTTTATTTTTATTTTATTTTTATTTTTATTTTTATTTTTATTTTTATTTTTATCCTGTAACCTTTACATGTAAATTGCCATGCTATATCATTTGATGAGTGTCACCCCACTGTTGATCAATATGCGCATATGTTTTATGTGTCTCTTGGGTTGAAAAGGAGGTCAAGTATGTTATAGATCAGTAAATAGTTGCTCCGAAGAATCCAAACCTCGGCTTGGAGGAAACAATTGTAAGCAAATAAATGACTTAAACTGAACTTTGATTATTGTAATCTCTATATAACTGCTCTGTAAAACAACTGATGTTATTACATTGAGCTATTTATCTTACTGGTAATAGGATTAATTAATGACTATCTTTCACTATTTAAGGTTTGTATATATAATATATTACCATTAAAGGTTTTATTACATACATAACCATAAATAATACCCTTAATACTATATATATATTTATATATGTGTGTGTGTAGATAGATATATATAGAGATATAGATATAGATAGTAATAATAAATGTGAAAACTAAAATCCGAAAGATCCTGTAAAGGGTGAAAGCAGCGATTCTTTGTTTAAACTTTAATCTGTACATATAATATATATATATATATATATATATATATATATATATATATATATATATATATATATATATATATATATATATATAAACTAGCGGCCGCCCTGCCTTGACTCCGGTCTGTACTGTACTCAAATCTTCATTGGAATGGTGGATTTCGAAATTGGGGAACACTTTATTGATTACAACGCTTTCCACAACAGTAAAACATGATGAAGGACCAGAAGATCCTTCAGTATCAGGTATGGAGTAGAGTAGTATAGAAGGCGTACTGTATTATGTAGGGTTGGAAATAGAAAGATAAAGAAAAGATATTGCGAAAGTATAAAAATCAAATTAAGTTGGTTGAAAATAAGTAGAATTTGTTGAGTATTTCCACTTGGCAAGCAGTTGGCTTTTGAGATGGAGGCATCCTCTGCTATGACCTACGAACACTAACACGTGTACA
>OZ024741.1:318332610-318335110 GCA_964016885.1 Eledone cirrhosa | reverse complement strand
TATTTCAGAGCATTTATTCCAATATATATATTTATATTTATAAATTACATATAATTGTATTATTCTTTTATAATCTTTGTCGCATCCACTGATACTGACCACATCATCTTCACTCTTTAAATATGACACTGTTAATGACAACACTAATATCTACGTGTCTTTACAGTTGTTCTGTGGAATAGGAGGTTAATTATATTTCTAAACTTTGCTAGTGCTCTGATGTTCCAAACGAAAATTTGGAAGAAACGATTGTCAGCAATAAAATGTTTTGAACATAGTTTTGATTATTCTGTAATTTATATGTAAAACATCTGATGTATTTTTCTTACTGGTAATAAGGTGGTAATGAATTACTAACCTTTCCTGTATATAATGTTTATAATTATAATATATATATATATATATATATATATATATATATATATATATATATATATATGAAATATAACTGCTCTGTAAATCATCTGATGTTTTTACATTGAGCTACTTAACTTACTGGTAATAAGGTAGTAATACATTACTGCCTACCACTATTTAGGGTGTGTGTAAAATACTTATAACTGCATAAGGTTTTGTATTTACATAACCATAAATAGTATAACTAATACTATATATATATATATATATATATATATATATATATTTATATATATATTTATATTTATATATATATATATTTACATATATATATACATATATATTTATATATATATTTATACATATATATTCATATATATATATATATATATATATATATATATATATATATATATATATATATATACATATATATTTATATATATATCTATGTTTATATACACACACACATATATATATATATATATATATATATATATATATATATATATATATATATATATATATATATATATATATATATATATATATATATATATATATATATATACATATATATTTATATATATATATATTTTTATACACACACACATATATATATATATATATATATTTCGTTTCTGAATTTGTTTAGCAAGATTCTTTATCTGAAAACGTGTGTTGAAACCGACATTGTTATACTTTGGGAGGGTCATGTTGCCAATAAGAAACACAAGCACCAGTTGCTTTCACTTCAATTTATTATAATAAATTTATAAATTTAGGAATTTATAAATTTCCGGTTGGTTGGTTGGTTGGTTCCACAACCAGATGGTTGTTTATATATTGTCAAAGTTCTTTCGTCACACATTCTATGACCTCTTCAGTTACTGGGGATTCTTTTCTTTGTTTTTCTGCCTCTCCTTTGTTCTGTCCTACGCCATCTTGTTTCTGTGTGTGTTGTGTGCTCAGTCTGTGCATGCGCCACAACCGGGTGTCTGTGTGTGTTTATATTCGTTTATTTATTTGTTTATTTACATGTTACTGGTTGGTTGTTTGTTCTATGTTCGTGTGTGTTTTCATTCTGTCCTTAATTGTAAGTTGTGATGTTGCTGTTCCACTTATGTTTTCTATTTAATTTTGGTTCGAGTTCATTTATGTTTATTGCCTCTGTGATTTGTCTAAGCAATGCGTCTTTTCTGTATGTAGATTCTATTTTTATTTCTATGTTCTCTAATTTACCCTTATGTTCTATTTTAGCATGTTGGTAGAGTTCAGATGATTCTTTACTATCTTGAATGTCTCGCCAGTGTTCATTTATCCGTTCCCCTATACTACGAGCTGTCTCACCTATGTACACTATATTTTTATCTCTACATTGTCCTTCAGTACATCTTATGCTATATACTACATTTCTAGTTTTACAGTTAATATGGGGGCTTAATTTACAGATTATACATTTCTTATCTATACAGGGAGGTCTTTGAAAAGGGTATGTCTTGCTAATAAGTGTTTTTACCTGGTCTTTCTACTATCTTAATATTGAGTTTATGTTTATCTAGGGCCCTTCTAAATTTGTAAGCTAATTCACCTCTAGGGGTTGTACCGATGAACATTACACTCTGGTATTTATTGCTATCATACCATGAGTTTATTCTATTAGCCTTATTTCTAGTTCTTTCTATTCTATTCCAAAATTTGCTCCTATACAAGGGGCAGGTCCCATTTGTGTCATTATTTACCATTGTTTCTCATTTGGTTCTGGCTCCTCTTTATACTCTGATTTTATTTCTCTTATTGTAACCAGAGAACTGCATACGGTGGATGAAGTGCTGTATGTGTGTCTCTAGTTCTTCGGGGTTGCACATGCGGGACACGTTTCTCATCACTCGTACCAAATCCGCAATCAGTATGTTGATTTTGGTATGGTCCGAAACAGCTGAGTTTCGGTGGATCAGATATTTGGAAGTCATGGGTTTGGCATAATGGGAATGGAGGATTTGTTTTTTGTTATTAATGGTATCTAACCAGAGCTCTGTATCTAGTACAGGTAATCGATGGTTGGGGTGTTTGCTAGGTCTATAGTAACTCTAATACTCTGGTGGATGGAGTTAGCTATTTGCTGGATGCTTTCCATTGTGTT
>OZ024741.1:318295110-318327610 GCA_964016885.1 Eledone cirrhosa | reverse complement strand
GACGTACCTTGAATTTGTTTCTGTTTCCGTAATTCATCAATTGCTTTAGCCCTTTCTATTCCATTATTTATTAGTAATAGTGGGTACTCTCTCTCGAGTAGAATTTCCTTTAATTGTTGAAGTCTTTTATTTCGCGTTTCATAATTGGAGACAATTGTGCAAATTCTTCTTGCTAGGTTAAAAGGAATGTTCGTCTTCGTGTGCTTTGGATGGTTGGAGGTGAATAGCAGATATTGTTTGGAATCTGTTGGTTTGTAGTGTATGTCAGTTTCGATATTTGTGTCTTTTTTGTGATTAAGATGTCCAGAAATGGGAGTTGATCTTGGCTGTATTCCATTGTGAATTGGATGTGGTTATTGATGCCGTTTATTAAGTTTTTGAAATCCTTCAGTTGGTCGAGTGTGTGGGACCAAAGAATGAGACAATCATCCAAGTAGCGTTTCCAATTCTCTGATAAATATTTGTGGAAGTTCAATCCGTATTTTGATTTGGACTGTTCATATATCTGGACTTCTAAGTATGCCATGACTAAGTTGGCATAAGTTGGAGCGGCTTTTGTACCCATCGCAGTCCCCGATATTTGCTTGTAAGTACTGCCATCGAAATGAAAAAAGTTGTTCTGTAGGATGAATTTTAATCCCTCGGTGATGAAGCTTTTTTCTATTCTGTCAGGTATCTCATTGGGATATTTCTCTAGCCAGAATCCTATTGCTTCTAGTCCGTATTGGTGTGGGATCGTTGTGTAGAGATTCACTACATCGAAAGACACAATAATAGTGTCGTATATATATATATATATATATATATATATATATATATATATATATATATATATATACAGGGTGTCCAAAAAATGTATACACACTTCAAGAGAATTCTAATACATATTGCCTGTGCAAGTAATGAAAGTATGTATACATTTTCGGGGACACCATGTATATATATATGTATATTTATATGTATATATGTGTTTGTGTGTGTATGTGTGTCTCTCTATAATATAAATGATTACGATTTTCTATATGCTAATCTATTCATTTATACACGTAATGTATCTTCTTCTTCGCCCACTTATTCTTGAGAGGTTCGTTGGTGTAGCGTCCCCAAACTCTCCTTCCAACGGGTGGAGTTTGCACAGTTTGACATTTAACTATTAGAATCCTGTAATGATTCATCAGAACATGTCTGAAAATGGGTTTGTTAATTGAAATGTTTATAGTGTCTTTATTGATGGACAGGTTTTTGTAAAACTTTGCTCTATTAACTCTTAACATCCTGTAATGATTTAGTTGAAAATGTTTGAAGATGGGAAATATTAATTGAAGATGTTACTATTTAATGTGATGCAGTGAATTATGCTGAAAACTAATGCTGTGTGTGCATGGTGTAATTCAGGATGTTAAGAGTTAAATAAACTGATTTGACATCTTAATGTCTATGCAGTTGGGTGGTATACAACATATACGTGAGTGGATCCTCTTCCAATAATAGCTTAGGTGATTCTATCACATTTTATCCCGTCATACGTAATCAGAGATCACAGCTCCGATACTATGGGCATGTAGTTAGAAGTCTCAGGAAAGAATCACTGGACAGATTTTACGGGCAAAACCAACCGACAAGAGACCCAGGGGTAGACCCCGAACAAGAAGGTTGGATAGCATGGGGATCCAGCCGGATCAGTTGGAGATGGTTGCTGCTGCATATCACATGGCTATTGCTGGTAAGAGAGCAGACTTTTAATTACCCTAGGAGATATCACAGCTCAGTCTCACACTGTGTTCTTCCATGGTAACTGAGACGATCTCAGAATAAATTTAATGTAATATAATATTACTTTAGGCTCTAAAATATTTTCGTTTCACTCAGACTGTTAAAATTTTAAAGCAAAACTATAAATATACATGGTGTCCACAAAAATGTATACACACTTTTATTAGAATGCTGTTGAAGTATGTATACATTATTGGGGGACACCCTATATTCATATATAGAATGAAGTAATTTAATGTGCTCTACAGCATGTGACATGAAATAATCTCTTCATCTCACGTACCAAAACTACACTCTTGGCTCATCTATTCTAGATACTATCTAATATAGGAACAATTAAGTGATGTGAGTCAAAATATTATAGAATCTATTTCAAAATTGATTTAGAAGCTTTCGCAATACATTTGAATACAGAAAGTAATCTAATAACAGGACATATAAGCTCACAGAATCTGAAAAAATGTGTATCAGCACACATGGGTGTCGAACCCACACCTATTGTTTGCCGGACAAACAATTAGACTATTTTCTGTAGTCAAAAAGTAAGGCGAAACCTAATTCAATTTACAAATTTCACTCGACACCGTCTTCTAAACACAACTGCTTATAGTATATATATATATATATATATATATATATATATATATATGTATATATATATATATATATATATGTATGCGTGTGTGTGTGTGTGTGTATACACGAATAGAAGAGCCATCAAAAGCAGTATGGAAGCAACAGAAAGGGAATCTAGATGGCTATGGCTAAAAGGAAGTGACCGATGGGATCAGTTGTATGTATGCCACCTGGGCACAGGCTGAGGCTTAATCAACGTTGAATTACATGTTACGACACACTTTTTCCCGCTGTGTGGACTAGATGAGTGTGAAATAAAGTGTCTTATTCAATGACACAATGCACCACCGGGAATCAATCTCACGACATTACGTCCGTGGGCTGAACGCCATAACCACTAAGCTACGCACCTTCAGCGTGAAGCCAGTACAATACAGGTATCACCGGAGGGTGAAAATTAGGGAAACTTTTGCTATTATATCAGGCAAGTGGAGCAACCGTAATGTGGCTCCCACACAAGTTCATGTGCCATATTTATTTTTAGACTACACTAGTGATGCCAGATCAGTACTTGAGTCACTGAATTGTTTCTTTCAAGATCAATAATTTTTTGGTTGTTCTAAACAACTTGAGATCTTAAAATAGCTTTGTAAAATTGACTATTTCTCCTCAGGTTTAAGGAAGTGTAATGAAACACCATGTTTTGTCAAACAGACATTGAAAACAGGCAGGATAAACGATAGCTATAGCTATCAAAAGGTTTTGATTGTCAGAAGATACAAGACACCTAACTCTTCTCTTCTAGTCTTCTAGCATTAATTATTATTTTCTAATTTAGGCACAAGACCAGTAATTTGCAAGGAGAAGAAAGCCAATTATATATATCCCAGTATTGACTGCTACTTTAATGTATAGACTTCGGAAGGATGAAAGACAAACTGGATCTCAGCGAGATTTGAACTCAACAGTTCTTGTAATGGTTTCTAAGTTAGGAACAAGACGATCAATTTGGGGGCAGGTGGAAGGGGATTATATCAACATTAGTGCTTGGCTGGTACTATTTTATCGATAACCTAGGCAGGTTATGAATTTAGAACGTAAAGAGCCGTAAGTAAATGTCGCGAAATATTTTGTCCTGCGCTCTAACGATTCAGCCAATCTACCTCCCATTCTTGTAATAAAAATGTGTTACATTTGCATCAATAATATGTATATTAATCAGCTAATGATAGCGCTCCTATATCATCGTTTGATTGCTAGAAATATATATAGTGTGTCTGTGTGTGTGTGTCCCCAATATATACACATCTTGATTACCTGTACAGGCAATATTTATTAGAATGCTGTTGAAATGTGTATACATTTTTTGGACACATAGTATATATATGAAATAAAATATCAGTGGATGGGAAAAAGGAAAACGAAAACAGTGCTCAATTAGGTATGAAAGCTGATCTAGTATATTCTTTATACGAAACAAAAGCGCTACCTATCCTTAAAATAAAGGACCAGTTAAGCACTAATGTCAATATAATTCACTTCCACCTGTCCAAAAATTGTTATACTACGTTTTCATAAAGAAGCGACCAACACACGCTAATTCTAACGGTATCTTCAAACTCGTCCAAGCACCCGATCACTAGGTTACGAATGTGGTCGCTCTTATATTCTGGTCAAAATTGGGCCTTGAAACGTTAGGTAGCGCTTTTGAAATTTCGTTTACATGTAGTTAATTTTTTTTTTATTGTGTATTGACCTGTTACGCGCGTTTCGCAAAAGATAGGCCCAGGAACACCCATAGACGTTATGGACTAGACTCCATTATCGATTTGGTATTCAGATTGGCGATTCACAATAAAAAACTAACTACATGTAAATGAAACTTTATCGTTTTTTATGAATATATATATATATATATGTGTGTGTGTGTGTGTGTGTGTAAAAGATAAATAAATGAATAGATGGATATATATATATATATATATATATAGAGAGAGAGAGAGATAGATAGATAGATAGATAGATAGATAGATAGATAGATAGATAGATAGATAGATAAATAAATAGATAGATAGATAGATAGATAGTTAGTTAGATTGTTGCATTCAAATTTCATTCAAATTCCGAGTAAATTTAAAGCTTATATCATTTAATATAATTTTCAAAGAGTAGTACAGACAAGATGTAAAGGTAAAAAAAGATATAAAAAATATATTACGAATATTTTTTCGAATATGTTGGTTATTCCAACATTATTTATTTATCAGCGTCGTATTTTCAGCACGTTTTCTAAATATTTAGAAGTATGAATTATATTTTATATTCATGAGAATAATGACAAAAATATCAAAGCCTTTTTTTTTTATCTGATTTTCAAAGCCTACAGAATCGAAATACTGTTGATATTCATGATAGTTATCATCCATGATTTCTTGAGGGCCATGAAGGCTTTTGGTATCAAAAGAGACGTTTTATTCATATAAAAGTTCACCCTTTGTAACCTCAAGGTTATTGACAATGTTACATGTTTTCAGTGACTGTATAACTGTCTCCGTTTTAACCCATTCATTACCATATTTCTAATTTAAAACAGCAGTATTTGAACTAACCGTAAAGGCACGTGACCTGGGGCTTATGGTGTAGTACTCAAGTGTTGCGCATGGCAAACAGTTGCAACAGTGCAAAGATCAACGGAAACAATGTTTCCTTAGTCCTATCTGACGATCGGCATTTTTTCTTTTCTTTTATTGAAATGATTATTTTAATATTAAGGTGGTATTTGTAACATATCTTATGAAAAGAATTTTATATTAAATTATGTTGGAATCTTTAGATCTACATAGGAACGTTCTAGAATGGGTAGTTTTGTTTCGTGGAACTAGAGGCGGTTTTGGTTGGGTTGTTATCAAAATGCTAATGTTATCTTAATTAATTTTTACCCAGTGGGAAGCATCAACTATTGAAGGTCTCTTGAGGCGATCTGATAGCGTTATCCATGTGATGGAGGATGCCACCCATTCATTCTATTCTTTGTGAATATAACAATTGAAACGCTTCTTTATTGATACATCAAGACGTTGTAGGGTGTGTAATTTCCTTTTCATATTCCACACATATTTTTCCGTCTTTCTTCTAGTTCGTACTATTAATGTATATTCTTCTCTATAAATCTGTAACACCAAACCTCAGTCCCCCCCCCCCCCCCCCCTAAAAAAATTATTGTGTTCTTTTGTATTTGTTTTTACTTTCTCTTTAACATTATTTATTAACACTTTGGTACCGATCCGTCTAAAACCGGCTCTTTATGAAACAAACTATCCATTTTAAATGAGTTATGTTACAAACATCATCTAAATAATTCTTAATTAATTAATTCAAATATTGTGTAGTATTTCCTTTAAAATACGGCCATAATAGGGGTTAAACCTTGGTTCTTTTTATCAAACCCCCAGCTCCTCTTCTTGTTTCAGCTATCACACATTTCAAAAATTATTTTGTGAGAAGGCTGTGCTTTGATTTCTCTTCTTACCGTTGTTATACCTCTACTTTCCGCCAATCACGGACAATTTTCCCAGTTGGAATTGGTCCAAAATGCCCTGCAGCAGTTTTGTCTCCAATTTCCTTGGCAATCTGTATTAAATTGTAAATTATAAGCAATTTTGTAGGCATATCTTCTCTGTGGCTGAACCAACAATAGATTGTGTGTGACTAGCAATTAACCAAATATTGTTCTGTAAGTTTAGCCGTTTTATGAACTAAGTCTGTCTTTACGGTCCTCTGCAAGCAAAAATAGATTGTGTTTGTCAATTAGACAAATTAAACGCCGTAAGATATTTATGAAGGTGTCTCGCCTCGATGAACGCTGGCTTTAGGCAGATGAAACTCAGTGGCAATGGTACAGAACTTCAAGTATTCCTGTACAAACGACATCGAGTTTGTTTTCACGTCTGGTCAAACTATGTCCCTTACTCCAATTTTACTCCTGACTAAAGAACTAGTGACATACACTGGGCTCGCATCTTAGGCGGCTTTGAGCATATGAGCTCGGAAAATATCGTTGAATTATTTTATCGATTCCGAAAGGGTGAAAGTTAAAGATCACCTCGGTGGGATTTGAGCCCAGGGCAGGCAGCGCTTAGAGCCGGAACAGAATAGAAGCTAAAAGACATTCTCCAGCTATGGCGCTGAATTCCTGATTCAGTAGTAGGGGCACTGTTATTATATATAGTGTCTTGATTTAGGCATTTAAACCTGACAGGGTTCATCCCTCTCCAGGTCAAAACAATGGATTTCTTCTTCTTCGTCATCATCATTTTTATTCTTCTTCTTCGAAAGGGAGAGAGGAGCTAGAAAACAGAAAGAGAGGGAAAGAGAGAGAAAGAGAGCAAGATATAGGAAGAATCAACATCAATACACCTGAAATGATGAAAAGCAATGTTGAACTCGTCGGGATTTGAACTCAGAGCCTGATCAGATATCACACGATATTCTATCTGACGTTCTACCAACTCTGCCAAATCGTCATTATCGTCACTGGTAATAACTACATTTGCTTGTTGTGGGGGATGCAGTACAGCACATATAGTAGTAGTAGTAGTAGTAGTAGTAGTAGTAGTAGTAGTATCAGCAGCTGGACAGGCCCTAGTATTACGGTGAAATAGGCAGCCGCCCTGGGTGCAGACCTCAGAGGTGCATTACTGAACCTTAAAAGGATCAAAGTTTTATACAAATTTGTATAATTATATATGCCCGTATATATAATTATCTGTGATAAAAAATCAATCACTAAATAACTTTGCTACATAACAACACTGGGGAGAGGGCCATATGGTGTTATGACCTGTCTTGTGATTTAGCATGGATGAATCTCAACTGTGTAGGCTTAGTAATTTTCTTAGTGTGCTCAGAACAAGAAGTGTCAAAAAATAGGTTTGTCACCTTACCCTAATTGTAAGTTGAAATTATTTTATTTGGAAGAATGGGGCACATAACTGGGAGAATAGGGCGCACATTTTAGGGCTAATGTAAGGTGCTAAATGTCCAGGCGGCTGCTCTGTACTGGCCCATATATAATTGTTTCTACTTTTGGCACAGGGCCAGCAATTATTCCAGTGTATTACTGGTGTTTTATTTTATCGAGCCCGTATGGATGAAAGGCAAAGGTAACCTCGGCGGGGTATAATACATGTAGTCATGCTGTGAATATTTTAAGCTGTTGGTATATCACACTAATTCGGAATTAAGTGTTTTTATGTATAATAAACTTAACATTTAGGTTCGATGTAGGTTAAGTTGTGGTATATAGCAATAGCACTCCGTCAGTTACGACGACAATTATTCCTGTTGATTCAATCAACGGAACAGTCTGCTCGTAGAATTAGCGTGTAAGTGACTGAGCATTCCACAAACACGCGTACCCTTAACGTAGTTCTCATGGAGATTCAGCGTGACACAGAATGTAACACGACTGGTCCTTCCAGTTACAGGTACAACTAAATGTTGCCAGATGAGAGGACTGGAGCAACGTAGAATAAATCGAATTCACTGCCTTACGATCGTCAGCCAAATACTTTAACCACAAAGCCACGCGCTTTCACTGTTGTCATATAAGATTACAGTAATGGTAAAGAATATATGTGTATATGGCCCTATATACAGCATGTTTATGTATAAAAAAAAACATACATTTAGTCTCACGTAAGCTGTGATCATGCAATACCACACTAATACAGAATAAAGGTGTATATTGTCTTATATACAGTATGTTTATGTATAATAAATATACATTTAGTCACGCTCTATTTTAAACTGGTGTTATATGACTGCCATTTCCGAGGTTGACTTTGCCTTTCATCCTTACGGGGTCGATAAAATAAAGTACCAGTAATGCACTGGGTAATTGCTGGCCTTGTGCCTAAAGTAGAAACAGTTATATGACTGCCATTCAGAACAAAGATGTACTGTATATATGGTCCTATATACAGTATGTTTATGTATAATAAATATACATTTAGTTATGACAATATAAAACAGCACTAGTTGAGGGAATGAGATAGAAGAGATTAGGAAAAAGATCTGAAGATAAATGATAGATGAATGATACTAATTGTGAGAGTGAGCCGATCACATATTCCTCTCGCTCGACTGATCGATCGGCTGTCTGCTGTATCGATACTATTGATGCTACTACACACCAATCAGTATGCAACAGCCTTCTACCAATAACAGCAGTCTCTGTAGTCACTCATATTGTGCTACTGATAGGGCCAGATTAAAACTTGCATGGGGCTCCTGGCTGCGACCCATTCAGCCACCCCTACTTCATAATCTACCACTGGTATATACATAATTTACCACTGGCTACTGATATGGTACTGATTGGTGACCCATGTGAGATGGCACTAACACTGGTAATAACCGTGTTGATAAGAATAGAAGAGAGGGAAGGATGAAATAACTGGGAAAGTGTGATGTGCAGTGTGGCGACTGTTGTGTTGTAAGACAAGAGGTTAGTGCAGGTGTCAGGAATGAAGAAGGAATAAAAGATAGAGCTATATATATATATATATATATATATATATATATATATATATATATATATATATATATATATATATATATATCAAATGAAGCAGCGGAGTAAAGGACTTGCGTTAATCCCTATAATTTAATGAGCTCAAGGAAATTTGTTTTCGGGCTCTTGAAAATACACGAAAAGAACGTGTTTTCATTACACACACACAGACACACACACACACACACACACACACACACACACACACACACACACACACACACACACACACACACACATATATATATATATATATATACATATATATACATACATACATATATACATATATATACATACATATATACATACATACATACATATATACATACATACATATATGGTGGCTGCCAACTCGTTTTCGAGTACGCCCACTACTTTATATCCATGTAGGAGAACCCCTACCGATGCGCTGAACGAGTGTAACTTTTTAGTCCAGCCAGTGACTTGAAAACTCTGGTACAAACACTACACTTGTGACAATTATTGACACATAGTGCTGGGCCCTTGGTACCATGTGACGACAAGTGCAGAGAGATCTCCAGATATAACGCAATGCCTGTGCCGTGAAGCTTTTATAGTGAGCAAAGGCACTGCACAAAGCCAGTCCCACTCTCTTAACCAAGATGATATTTACCAAAAAGAAGAACAAGTCAACATTGGATACCATCAGGGTTGCAGGTGTTATACATACATACATACATACATACATACATACATACATACATACATACATACATACATACATACATAGACAGGACTAACTACCTGGCACTAGGACCAATAGAAAATGCAGTCGGTGGGGCGTGAAAACTTTTTTGTAAGCGTGAGGTGGGCTCCTGACCCATCTGAGAGTTCAGTAGCTCTGCTTGAGTAATGACTTGGGCTTAGATGACCGGTCCAACCTTGCTAGCATGGAAAAAGGAAGTTAAATGATGATGATGATGATGATGATGATGATGATGATGATGATGATACACTCACACACACACACACACATACATACGATTGACATGAATGTGTCTGAATGTACGTTTGATATCATGAAAACAGCGAAAGAAAAGTGAGTGGGTGTCTACAGCACACACACACACACAAGCTTGTTGACATAGCATAATGCAGTTGTTTGTTTGCCAGTACAGGTACACCCCGCGTTATGATGCTTAACCCAGGTTATGGAATTTAGCTCTTTCGGGGATTGTAAGTTATGACCGACCATTAATTTCGACCTGACGTAAACTTACGTAAATGTTGTATATATAACATAATAAATAATTACTGAATTTCGCGTTTACGGAGATTTTATAGTATGACCACTAAATTCGGGTTACAGTCTGTAATTTCGACCTTACGAAAAACATTCAGCTGGCAGAAAAAATAAAATGACTTGTACCTGTAATACCAAAGTGCCAGCCTTGTTACATACTGTGTGACCGAATCTTCCTAGGAACTACGTTAAATATACACGTGTCTGTGGCATGCTCAGTGGTTCTCACTATGATACAGTATTGACTGTAACTGAATATTCAAAAGGCTAGAGTTGTCACACACTTTGTCACTCCGAATCTCTCAGATAATTACGTTTGGGGTACACGTGCCTGTGGAATGCTCAGTCACTAATACTATAATACAATATAGAACTATACCTGTAATTCAAATAACCAGCCTTGTCACATACTGTGTCATACCGAATCTCTCTGACAGCTACGTTCAGAGTACATGTGTGTATAGAATGCTCAGTCACTTGCAAGTTAATTTCACGAGCAGGCTGTTCCGTTGATGGAACAACTGGAAGACTTGTCGTCGCAACCGACGGAGATACTACCACAAGTAAAAAAAAAAAAAGGTTAAAATGTTGTATATGTAATAATATAGATAATCAAAACAAACAAGAACGACAGTTCTGACAGTAACAGCAACAATAGCAGCTGTAGCATTTCTGTGTAGTAGTAGTAGTAGTAGTAGTAGTGATGGTGGTGGTAGTGATGGTGGTGGTAGTGGTGGTGGTGCTGACGGCGGCGGCGGCATTGTTACTGCTGTTGATGATATGATTACCGGAATTACCGTTGTCGGAAGAATCTTCACTTATCAACATCAACACCACCATATATTACCCACCCCCAACTGCCGCCATCGCCACCACCATATGTTACCTTCCCCCGCCCCCAACTGCCGCCATCACCACCACCAACAACAACACCAACCACTACTACTACCACTACCGTCATACCACCGCCGCTTCAACCACCACCACCACCACCACCACCTTCACTATCGTCATCATCGCTAGTGGAACTGGAGTGAATAGCAACGTTTTTGGAATATGTAAAGACAACATCAACAACAACGAGGACGAGGACGGAATCTAGTACTCAGCCTGGGTGGCACGTTCTGACGCCAGGTGGAGCTGACAGTGTGGAGGGAGACACTACTAGGCGGCACATACGGACGACAGGTGGACCAAGTGGTAGATGTGGACAGGAAGATAGTACTAGTGAGCCCCGGTGGCATGTTCTGACGCCAGGTGGACAGCAAGACACCTGTAGCATTTGGTAAGGTATTTATTTCAATGCCATATTATTGTTATTATTTTGTGGAAAGGTGGGTGACAGGGGAAAGAATGGCCGGTGTGAATGGGCCTGCCCTGAATGTGTGCCAGTAAGTATTGAAAGATGACAACTGGGAGAGGGCACTTTGCCCTGGCGGACAGGGTGACCATGGCCTTTGTAAGATTTCTACACGAGTGACCCTTAAAGTCTCCTCACCTTTGGGGGATTTGTTATGTTTGTTTTTTAAATGTTTATTTTCTTAATATCTGTTATAAATTTTATTTTACACAAAAACAAACAAACCCACACTGCATCGTCCTGTGCCGTCTTTAACATCTTAATGTGAGCCCTATGTAGCTAATAAAAAAAAACATTATTATTATTATTAGCATAGAGTTATGGCTCTTTACGTTTGCCTTTCATCCTTACGGGGTCGATAAAATAAAGCACCAGTAACGTACTGGGGATCGATTTAATCGTCTTTCTTCTCCCACAAATTACTGGCCTTGTGCCTATACTGGAAATCATTATTTAGTTCCTTAGAGCGGTGGATAAGCAATATCAATAGAGCGTCGGACAACATGCTTTGCGGTATATAGTTATGGCCCTTTACGTTCTGAGTTTAAATCCCACCCAGGTTAGCTTTGCCTTTCATCCCAGTAACGAACTGGGGTCAATTTAATCGACTTCCCCTTCCATTCAAATTACTGGCCAAATGTAAAAACAATCAATATTTGCTTCCTTTTTTATGCGTAAACATGTAATGTAATAAAACAGAGAATTAGCAAAGTCATAAGAGCGTCAGATAGAGTGATTCGTGGTCTCTCTCTCTCTCTCTCTCTCTCTGGAGAAATCTGAGGAAATTATTGGCTGTGTGCCGACTCGGAAAGGGATGGGCCCGATAGTCTTAAAATGCCCAACGCACGCCCTGTGACACGACGTTGCCCTTACAACTCTACCAGCAATTACAGGCCTTTAGACGGGAATATGCATTTGTCTAACAAGTGGTTAAATCTAAGGTTGTGTCAGGAAACAACTACGGGGCTACGTGGGCAATAGCGACCCAATTTCCACCACCAACACCACCACCACCACCATCACCTCACATACGTACCTTAAAAAAATAAATCAGATACAGCGTAACAAAATATTTCGGCATTTTAAACCCTCTGTTGTGGTTTTAACTGGAAAACTGTACTTTGGGTGGGTGTGTTTTGGGCTAGTTTTGGTTTGTATTTTGTTGTTGGTAACACACACACACACACACACACACACACACACACACACACATATATATATATATATATATATATATATATATCCATACATACACACACACACATATATATATAATATATCACAAATGCACACACCACAACGCGCACACACACACACACACGCACACACATATATATATATATATATAAATATCACACGAATACACACACCACACCATATATATATATATATATATATATATATATATATATATATATATATATATATATATATATATATATATATTATATATATATATATATATATATGTATTTATATTTATATTGTTTCTGTGCGCGCTTCTTTTTACTAGTTCCTCGCACACACAGACACACAGACTGTTAGCTTTAATTTACTTTCATCATTTATTTCATTGTATGCAAAATGTTCGCCGCACATTTTGCAACCTGGTCACCGGCTCAGCTTCACTGTAATTCTATAGTTTTATGTTTGTGTGTACTAAAGACTAACTGATCCAGCGTGTCCAAACTTTTTCTGGTAGTTCCTTCAAAGCAAGCATAGTGGTCATAGAGCAACTTTCCACCTCTCCACACAGAACTTTGTATTTTTATTGGAGTCTACAAGCTCTTGTTATCTACGTAGGTTCGGTAGCAGAAAGTCGACCAAAATGTCCAAATTAACATGTTTCATTATTATTTTTTTTTTCTTTTATATTACTAAGATTACACTCTGTTGCTACTCTGAGTGTTGCGCGTTCCCAAATGTACAGATATGTATGTATGTATGTATGTATGTATGTATGTATGTATGTATGTATGTATGTATGTATGTATGTATGTATGTATGTATTTACCGCGATCGCGAGGGGACTCAGTCCGCTGCTGTTTGAAGGCGCCGTCGTCGTCGGCGATCGCGTCGGCGGCGGTCTCTCGTTTCGACGGGTCGACCGCCGACCGCCTCGCCAGCGTTACGATTCGCGGGGTGCCGGCATCGGACGCACTTCCCCTTCGATCCGTCGTCGCGACCCGTTCCCGTCAGGCTGGATGGCGCGCGATGTCCGCAGGTCGCAGAGCGGCGTCCCGCTGAGAAAACGATCCTCACTTATGTCAGGTCACCAGTTGGTGCTACTGGTAACATGTATCCCAGTAAAACCTGTCCCATGGTCGGGTCGTTGGCGACTAAACTGGCAACACCACCAAGGTTTCTTGGTGAGGAGGGTGACTTTGGACATCCTGCAGGACTAAAAACAAAACCTGTCAAAGGGCAAAGGAGCTCTTAAGAGTCAATGGCCATCCAAAATCACCGGGAGAGATGACCCCTTAGCCTTTGTCAAGGCAGAATTCTAGGAGAAGGAAAACCCTGAAATAACACCTGCAACCCTGATGGTATCCAATGATGTTGACTTGTTTTTCTTTTTGGTAAATATCATATTGGTTAAGAGATTGGGACTAGTTTTGTGCATTGCCTTTGCTCACTATAAAAGCTTCAAGGCACAGGCATTGCTTTATATCTGGAGATCTCTCTGCACTTGTCATCACATGGTACCATGGGCCCAGCGCTATGTGTCAGTAATTGTCACATGTGTAGTGTTTGTACCAGAGTTTTCAAGTCGCTGGCTGGACTAAAATGTCACACTCGTTCAACGCATCGGTAGGGGTTCTCCTACATTGATATAAAGTAGTGGCCGTACTCGAAAACGAGTTGGCAGCCACCATGTATGTATGTATGGGAGTGAAGGACTCCTAGCCTTTGTCAGGGTATTCTTCTAGAAGGCAACTCAGGAAACTGGGATAACTCCGATATAAAACCTGCGGCTCAGTAGTTACCGACGATGTTGATCTTTTCTTCTTTTCGGGTTATAGCTACTGTCGCTCAGAAAGTGGGATTGGCTCAGTGCACAGTCTTTCCACACTTTAAAAAAAATATCTTCACGCACAGACATTGCACGATAGCATTAATTGATAATTAATAATGTTATATCGTGCAATGGCCTTACTCGATAACGAGGGGGCAGCCATCATCATGTATGTATGTATGTATGTATGTATGTATGTATGTATGTATGTATGTATGTATGTATGTATGTATGTATGTATACTCTATTTCTCTTAGTTGTGAGTTTATTTTTTACTGGCCACCTTCCTGGTGGCAAGGTTGTAAGGAAAGAAAATTGTTCTCTCTTGTGTAAGTGTTTATCCGTTGAATCGTAAGATGTTATACAAATTGTAAAGGCTCCAGATATCACAGCCATTTGTAGCTTATGAATTAAGGAGCGACGTTCTTTCTACACAAACACAAGCTCGGTTATACTTTGCTCCAGGTGGATTGGTATATAACCTGGAGCTCCAATAATGACGAGTATGAAGCTAAATGTATATCTTAGATATTGTATCTAGAAACTCCTCATCAATGGTCCGTAGGTATCCTCCTTCTCTTGCGTTTTTCTTATCGTAGAGGTTGTATCGTCAACACCTTCATTTTTAGGTTTTCAGGCATGGATATAACTTTTCCACGTTTTATTGTCAAAAATGTACATTTAGACTCACCGAATTTCATTCCAATGTCTGTAGAAACATTGGGTAATGAGGTTCAATTGTTTTTATGTGGTTGATATTTGAACCGTGCAATTTCAGGTTATCGACAAAAAAAAAAAAAATCTATTTCTATGGCCACTATGTTTTGTGAGCAGGTATGATAGTGGGTTTAATGAAAGGACGAAGAGCAGCATTGACAAGCTACCACCCCCAAGGATATCTGTTTGATAGTGAATGCTGACTCAATTTGCTCCTTATCACACCAAGGAGCAACGTAGTATATTAAGTCTTGGTTAGGCGTTCGATAGCAGCTGCTAGTGGTTGTCGAACTTTGGCTTACTGTAAAGCCTTGATAATCCACCCACGTGGTATACTATCAAAAGCCTTCTGGTAGTCAAAACCAAACTACAGTTATATATATACACACACACATACACTCACACACACACTCTCTCACACACGCACTCACACACATATAATGTGTGTGTGTCTGTGTGTATATATATACCAGTGCTTTTATATATATTAATAAATACACGAAATCACGATACCATGAAGTGCTTCTCGCATCAATGGTACTGCAGCATGGCGCTATACGTCATCTTACTCAATGATAACTGCAATGAAAATATATATATTCTACATATTTAATTACACAAATATGTATGTTTAAACTAGCTTCATTGTACACCAACATATATGTACATATGTCTGAACACAAACGTAGGTGTGTGTGCGTGTGCAGGCACACACAAACACACCTGTCACAAAGTGAAATAAGTACCAGTTATAGGTAGAAGTAGCTGTGGCACTCTAGCAACATGTGGTCCTTTATTACTTTGGGAAATGGTACATATAGTATCTTCTTCTCTTCTTCGCCCACTTAATCCTGGGAGGGTAGTGGGGGCAGGGTCCTTTTATACTCCTTCCAGCGTGTGCTGTCAGAAGCAACCATCTCCAGCTGATCCGGCTCGATCCAAGCGTGACCAGCCAAGCTCATGGCTGTTATTCAACCATCTTGCTCGGATTCTACTCCTGGGCCTTTTGTCGGTTGGTTTGTCTATAAAAAAGCGATTCTTTCTTGAGACATTCTAACCACATGCCCATATAATATCATCATTATATAAAGAAAATAACCGACGGTTCGTGATCCAATATTGGGCTCATGCTCATGTGGACATGATTTCGTTACCCAAACCGGTGGCATCGTGTGTTCTTTCACGGTACTCCAGTTCAATCAACTGAAAACTAGTAACAGCAGCAACAGCAGTGACAGCAGTAGCAGCTTGGTATTAGCCCAACGATGAACTGTCATGGGAGTGAGGTGGATCTTGTACTCTCAATTGCTTAATCATTTTGATACCAATATGTTTGAAACCGACCCCTTGTGCTACGAGACAAAAATGTCTATTGTAAAGTCTTCATAATTATTTAAATCATAATTTTACGCCAGAAACCTTTGTTACGTAATGTTCCAAACTTCCTATTGTTTATGAAAGAATAAGTTATTTTATTCTTCTTTTTAATCCGTAACTCCTGATTGAGTTGTTGGGGCATCATAGTGACATACGGATTGTCTTGAGCATTTTTTAAACCTGGCGTAGCCTATCTCTACTTCAAGTCGAATAACAGCTGATTTCTTTTAGAGAAGGGGAGAAAGAGAAGGGTGGGGAGAAAGAAAGAGAGTGATAGAGCGGACGTGAGGAACAAATATAGAGGAAGAATCGACCCTAGTACTGGTCTGGTGCTTTTTTATCGACCCCGAAAAGATGTATAGTAAAGTTGACCCCGGCGGGATTTGAACTCAGCTCAGAGACCCGGAACGAATAGCATAAATCATACTTCTAATGCCGCTTTTTGATATTTCATTAAATTCCTATAATTATTTTACTATTCTCAAAATTAATTGAAACACATGGGGGATATATATTTTATTAACCGAGATAAGCTCAGGCCTTTCTTTTACCCGTGAAAGCATGGTAGGGTGGACGTAAAACGGAGTACATGATTTTTTATTAAGATTTTATAACATTAACCTTTAATTCCAACTCTATTACTTGAGTCAACTCCTCTCTTTCCCTCCCGCTCTCTTTCTCGTTCTCTATCACACTCTCACTTACTTTCTCATTCTTTCTCACTCACTCTCTCACTTTCACTCTCACTTTCTCTCTCGTCCTCTCTTTCATTCAGACTTTCCTTTTCTCTCCCCCTCTCCCCCTCTCCCCACTGTCTCTCTTCCTCTTTCTCTCACCCTCACTCCACTGTCTCTCTTCCTCTCTCTCATTCATTCACGCTGACTCACTGGTTTAGTAGCAATGTACGCGGTAGTTAGGGGGCAGAATGGCAGAGTGGTTTAGGTGGCAGCTATAATGCTTGACGGTATTCGTTCCCACTTTCTGAGTTCAAATACCGCTGAAGTCAACTTTGTTTTCTTCCGTTTAGATGGGGAGGGATGATAAATTAAAATAACAGTTCAGTACTTGGGTCAATTCTTCATCTCATTCTGTGTTTCTTTCTCTCTGGAATACATCGGTTGTGGATTTATATATGCGTATATACATATATATATAATATATATTTGTTATATATATATATGTACATATATATATATGAGCTCCCTTCCCCGATTGAACAGTTTTCCTTTTTTACACCTACGGATATTTTCTACATATACATACATACAAATATATATATATATATATATATATATATATATATATATATAGTGAAGAATAACATGGCCAACAGTACAAAAAGGGTTTTATTTACAGTATTAACAATTGTTTCATTGGTTAAGTTATCTTAAAATTGCTAATCACTTGAAGTTGTGTCACTCAATTTTAAATACAATGCATGCTTAACCATATCATCAGAAAAAATGTTTAAAATTATTCACGGCGTTTGTAATATACTAGGAAAATTCAAATTACAACATCAGTAATAAAGAAAGAAAAAGAAAAAGATAGAAAGAAAAAAAGAGAAAGAAAGAAAGAAAGAAAGAAAGAAAGAAAGAAAGAAAGAAAGAAAGAAAGAAAGAAAGAAAGAAAGAAAGAAAGAAAGAAAGAAAGAAAGAAGATAAAAAGAATAAAGAAAAAAGATAAAGAAAAAGAAAAATAGAGAGAAAAAATAAAAGTATTGATAATAAATGAATAATAATAAATAAGTTATAGCGAAGATGATAAAAAATAAATAAATGTTATGTGTGCGAAGAAAATGAACATAATATGATTGTTGAAAATAGTTGTGGCTAAAATATAAATATATGATGGTATTGGTGGTTTAAATAGTTGTGGTGTTGGTGGTTAAAATATAAAGATATGATGGTATAAACATGAAAGTATTAAATATATTCATATTTAAATTAATAAATTGGAAGTTATATTAGAAGTGAAGATAATATGATAGGTTATAATGTAGGAGATGAAATATATTTAGGGAAAGAAATTAAAAGATAGAAAATGAAAGAGAGAAAATATAATAGGTTATGATGTTGATTCATTGACAGTTAATAACAATAATAACAACAATGATGATAATGGGTTATAATAGACTCAGGTGGTATAATTTGAATTATGGAATTGTTGGGTCTAATCAAGTTGGTTTGAAATTATCGAATTTATTTTCTGTTTTATGTCTACAGAAAATTGACCGTTCAATTTTGCTGTTAAGCAGCATTTTGTCATATTTTAAAATATGGAATAATTCCATATTACAAAGTCTACAGTGGGACATACCAATGTCGTAGGCCATTGCCCCTGACAATTTAGACCAGTTAATCCTGTATTCTTGATTTGTATCTTTGAGCTGCCAGATTTTATTGGCAAGCGTTGTTGTATTTAGTAGTTTACGGTTTTTTTTATAGAATGTATATATATATATATATATATATATATATATATATATTCATGTATATATATATATATATTCATTCCCGTTCCTCTGCGCCGCCTACTACCTGATGATGACCAAAATAAAAGATTAGAAATCGGTTGATCCGTAGTTCAGTGACAATGGCCAGCAAAGCGTAATCTTCTCTGTTGAATGGTAGCTGATAACCGTGACAGGCCTGGTACAGTTTTCTGTTGGTTATATGATCCCTCCAGCTGATGTTAAAAATTGTTCTCAATTTTTATTTCTATGTTCAAGTTTTGAGGGTTGTCTAGCGGAATACTTTCTACTCAGGCTGTGAAAAATCTAAGTTTCAGTCTTTTGTCAATGTTAGACTTCTATATTTGGTCTAGCTGGTTTATTGCAACCCGTGCCAACCCTTTCCTTACATTAAAATCATCCTTGCTTTCTGGAATATAACCGACTAAATATTTAAATTGCTTCACCCGACCAATGATTTGACCAATTATGGATTTTACTCGATAATCATCATTGATTCCAACTGTTACGATTTATGTTTTGCTAGAGATAAGATGTAAACGAACTAGATATGCTGCATGTTCAATACAATGTAATTAATTTTCAGCCAACTGCATTGGTTCATTGATCCGTCTGATGTCATCAGCATAGGCCAAATCGTTTAGTCTTATCTCTGGATATCGTGTTCCCCTCCTGGGTTCTATAACAATTCCGAAATCTCAATAATACATTGTAAATATTTCTTCCAATGAATAATCCCAAACAATAATGTATCACCCTGAAATGTCTAAAATACTGAAAAAGGAGGTTTCGCCATCTCGGGTGATCACCTGGGCTTTTGTGTTTTCATCAATTAGTTTAATTGCATTTACTAAAGTCCATCTTAATAATGGATCTATACATTTAGAATAATTTTATTATATAATTTTGATGAAATAGTATTATATAATTTATATATAGTATTATATAATTTTGATGCAATAATGTTTAAACCGTGTTATGAACCCATGGAAGCAGTAGCATTCTTTGGAATAGGTTTAATGGCACTCTTTAGCTATTAAGTGTGGTGTGTCTTGTTAAGCCTATGTAACAGAGTTCAAGGAGATATTGTGTGAATTAGGATAATTCCCACATCTCTAAACGAATGCAATCCACTTCTAAAGCTCCCCCTCGCTTTCATTGCTCTACTTAACTCTTCCAGATTAAAGAAGCCTTCATTAATGGGTAACGGTTGTTCCACTACAGGAGAGATGACAAATTCAGTGTTAGGTTTGGTACTGTGGTGGTTTCCCTCAATAGGAGCTAAAGAATTTTCCCGTCCTCCATAATTTCTTGCAGTTTAATCAATGGAGTTTATCTTTTCTACCATCAACAACTCTCCATGTAGCTGCATGTAGACCCGAATAAGAGGAATTTGCAATTGTTTACCATAGCCATAGTGTATGATTTTTCCGCTGTCTTGTATGCAGTCGTCAGTTCTGATTTTGCATTTTGAATCATATTTCTATCACCAGATTCTAGTAGGCTCTTTAGATTTGTTCTAGTTTGTGTTATGGGGTCAAAAAAGGTGTAAATTAGACCAATCATTTGCCCTTCGTTTTTGGCAATAAGACGTTACCAACTTCTGAGCATAACTAAGAAGCTATCATATTTCTGTTGGTATACTTTCAATGGTATACTTTCAATGAGTTCAGAGAGTTTGTTGTACACTTCAATGTTATACATATTTCGCGGGGTTTTTGATTCACTTAATAATCTGAATTTTATGACTAAAAAATCAGATACTTTCTTCTTTGGCGCACGTAGACTTAGATGTTTACTAAGGGTGGTGATTTGGCAGAAGCAGTAGAGCATGGAGGAAAAGGCTTCGCGGAATTTAGTTACGGCTCTTTGCATTCTTAGTTCAAATCTCACCCTTCCGGGATCGATAAAATGAAATACCAATCAAGCATTAGGCTTGTTTCTTCTCCTCAAATTGTTGGCCTTGTGCCTAAATTAGAAACCAATATCATAATGTATATTCGATCGTAATTAAGCTGGGATTTCTTTTTGTGGGGATGGCGGAGAAATATTCGAAAATAAAAATGATTCAATTTAATTAAGGTAATTAAACTTTGTGAGAGTAATTACTTCCTGAACTTTGACTTAAGAGCTGGAGATTCCAGGTGGAACATGACTTCTTCATTTTCACAAATAGAATAACTACAATAAATAATTATGTAATCACACGATGTTCCCGCCGCTATTACCATCACCATCACCAGCCCTACCACCTTCTGTATTACCACCATCGCCAACATCACCACTGCTAACAACAAATATACAACCACTGCGACAACATCACCATCACTACATTAACAAATGTTACCACAACGACCAGTGCCGCTACCGCAACCTCTACAACCACAACTACCACCACCATGACCACCACAACCACAACACTACCATCACAATCACAACTACCCCCCCCCCTCTCTCTCTTACTCTCTAACGCGCCATCTTTCTATCTCATTCGTTTCTCTCTACCCAGATCAATTTTTTAAATTTCCAAATAGAAATCTTGATTGTTGATCATGATGTTATAAAACTCCTCTTAATGTGATAAGATTCGAACAAGGGTTGACTGTGGAGACTTTAGCTGGTTTCTTACTAGGTTGCATCCCATATGAGGTTTCTAGTGTGTTTTAATGATGGGGGATCCAGTAATACCATGTTGTTACAACTCCTAACTACGCAGGTTTAGCTGACCTTTTACAAGGTTATAACTCATAGATTTCTTGGGTGTGTTGATGATAGTCCAATCACACACACATACGTACATTATTGTTACAGCTCACACCTATGCAAGTTTAGCTGATTTCCTACAAGGTTGTTCTCATACGAAGTTTCTTGGATGCTTTGATGATAGAGACCAAAGTCCTATCATGAAAATCATTATGACATGATGCGTCTTGCTCAAGAACACAAAGCACCGACCAGTCCAGGAATTTAACCCACGGCCTTATGATTGCGAATCCATCATCCTAACCACTAGGCCACGGTCACGTTAGAGCAATAAAGAATAGCCTGACCAGCACCGTGCAATATATCAATATGTTTGAGCATTGCAGGAAGTCAGAAGTCAGTCTTCATAACCTTCACCTTGCTTTCTGTCTCACCAGAGGGACTACCGAACCACATAACTGCTTCGGTTTCTAACTTTTCATATAATTTAATGATTGGTATTCGCAATAAGAACGTAACACTGGAAAATTCCTTCTCATTATATTCCCCGAAATATATAGAACATTAACTGATTATACTAATATTAACATTTTCATTTAGCACTACACTACTTGCGGTTTCAAGACGAAAATCTGTCTGAATCATCAGTTGCAATTGAGAAAAGTAGAACAACATGGATAACTGATTTCGGTCAGGGAGGAGGGGGGGGGGGTGATATGCTGCCAAAGACTTTCATTGGTTGGTTCTGGTCACGTGGTGATGTTGAAAAGTCAGCGACAGCACTAGGAAGTTTGCGTCCCGGTGACGTCATTTATCTCAGTAGGATCCAGCGACATTGTATGTGCACGTGAGAGCAAATCTGCGTATATATATATATATATGTGTGTGTGTGTGTGTGTGTGTGTGTGTGTGTGTGAAAAGTAAGTGTGTTTAGGAAGCCGTACGACTTCCTAAGCATTACACCTGCCAACCTCTAAAAGCCCAAACGGGAAGTACCATGAAAAAAAAGTGCCCCAAAGCGGGGAGAAATGAGGCAAAATGGGGAGATTTTACATAATGAAAGCTATACCGATTTTCACAAGAGAAGACATCTCTCACCCACCCCAAAGTGGGTTGGATATCTCCCCCGTCGGACTGGGAGAGTTGACAGGTCTGCAACATATCCACCTTTCGCTTTCACATCCTACAATGCTTCCAGTAAACTACTACACCTTATTAATTTATATAAATATATATTGGCAATAGCACTAAGATAGCGTTCAGCACGATATGGGTGTATATGAAAACATATGCTATATATTTATATTCAATAAACACTTGGGAGCCGCGCTGTGAAAGAAACAATGTTTTTACGCTAAGAAATTTTTTTTCCATCTTTGTTCTGAGAACATGTAACAGATATCCCAGTAGCGTTGAAAATGCCAGACAGCTGTTTCAAGATTTGTTAATCTCTCACCACTCAACCGGATAAAAATATCTTCGTGACCGCGAAGATATCTTCGTGACCGCTAAGAACGCCATTATATATGAATATATCGGATGCGTTTCTATATATACACCCCTATTATGCACAACACTACCTTAGTGCTACATAATAGTATATAAACGTAAGTATACACCAACGATGACAACATATTCTGACATACACGGAAAAGAGAAACATAGATCTAAGTAAAAGATGGAAGAGAGCATTTCTTCTAATTTTATGACTGAAAGCAAAAGATTTTCTCAATAATTTTCTCTCTCGGTGGCATTTTCGCTTCTGTTCTCTGTGTGTCTGAAACGTTGGATATTTTTATAAAAGTTATATTACAGTAAATTTTCTGAGTCAACCCTTTTGTCCTTCATTGTCTGACATTCTATTCAGTTGAAAATATTTTCCCTTCCAGTCACATACGTTAAACTTCTATTGTTAACATTCTCATTTTCGTCAACACCAGCTATGACAGTCAAAATCCCCCGCTGTTCTCGTATAATATCGATCGATCGATGAATTCATGCACATCTTTCGTGATTGCTATAGAAAAAAAGACAACAACAGCAAAAGCAAGAAGTATGGTGGTCATGGAAATTATTCAAAATGTTCCATTGTAAAATATCAACATTAAAAAAAATCAATCACCCCCTCCCCACCCCAGAGACTTGAACAATTAACTTACCGATCTGTTGTACTGTTGTGTTCTTGCAAGGAACGACGGAAATTGGAGTACACGATAGGATATCAAGAAAAGATAACCAAATAGGATGAACTTCCGTCAGTTCCGACGATGAGTGTTCTAGTTGTTCAAACAACTTAACAGTCGGTTTGTGAAATTAACGCACACGTGGTTGAACATTCCACAAACAGCAAACACATGTACTTTTAACGGAGTTCTGAAGGAAATTCAGCGTGACACATTTTGTGACAAGGCTGGCCCTTTTAGTTACAGGTACAATTCGATTTTGTCAGCTGAGTGAACTAGAAAAACGTGAAATAAAGTATCTTGCTCAAGGACACAACGTATTGCTTGGAATCGAACTCACAGCCTTACGATCATGTGCCAAACACCTTAGCCAGTAAGCCAGGCACCATCACAATCTCAATCTAATGCTTCTAATATTACAGCTAATTCAATAATCCTCAAATTACGATGACAAGTTATGATTAACCTTTTAAAGATAAATCATGTTCTTAGCTTTCTCAACCATATTTTATTGAGATTTCCTTGTTACATTTTAAAAACCACAAGCTCTTATTTAAGAGTATCATTCTTACTAAATGTAGGCGTTAGAGTGTCCGAATAAATACCTCAGTGTTGGTCTCGGCTCTCTGCGCTTTCAGTTCACATCCTGCTAAAGTAATCTTCGCCTTTCGTCCGTTCAGGTTCGGTAAATAAAGTACCAATTCAGCAGTTAAAACAAGACAAATACAAACAAGAATAAACAACACAAACACAGAGTTACAATAACACAAAGTCTTCTCAGTTTCACGCTTGGGAATGAAGATAAAGAAATAAAGAAAAAACGAAATTTTTCAACGTATCGACCATTAGTCCTTCATCAGGAAAGAGCAAATTTCAGAGAGAGGAGGTCAAATAAAACAAATAAATGTCCGTTGTTTTCACCAGTAGACTTTGTATATATATATATACACAAATAAAAGGCAGAGTTAATAACTCCTATTGATACCCTGTAATTAACAAGCTCAAAGTATAAATACTGAGCATTATATAATAATATATGTAGTTATAAACACAGTAAATCGTGTGTCTAAAATTACGAGGGTTGAAATACCACCTTGGTTAGACAAATTTAACCTGAAGCAAACGGAAATACAGAAAATATACTGACCGTCTCAATAACTATCACATCTCTCGGACAGATTAGAGATTTAATCTGTTTCGCCCTGAGAATTGTGTTTGTAACAGATAATCCGTGGGCATCATCAGCGAGAGAATTAGATTAAATGTGACAAACACCTAAAGCTAAAACCCACACGAATGAACATTTCACCTCGTGCGCTAGAAGTCAAAAGTGATGTGAGTGGATAGGCTAGTGGTGTGAGTGGATAGGCCTTAATACACCCAACTTATAAGCTCACCTAGTTAGGGAGCCGAAATACAAATAATTAACAAGCTCAAAGTATAAATACTGAGCATTATATAATAATATATGTAGTAATAAACACAGTAAATTGTGTGTCTAAAATTACGAGATGTAATAGTTATTGAGACGGTCAGTATATTTTCTGTATTTCCGTTTGCTTCAGGTTAAATGTGTCTAACCAACGTGGTATATCATCTCTCGTAATTTTAGACACACGATTTACTGTGTTTATTATAACATATATATATATATATATATATATATATATATATATATATATATATATATATATAATCCACACCAATTTCCATCATCTATAGCTTGCTTCCTTCCTTTTCTTTTCTTTTTTTATATTTCAAACACCCCTAGAGATGAGTTACTTCATGAATATCAGTTAAACGAATTTTTTTTTCAGCCTCACAATTATAATACATGTATGAAACCCTACCGTATGTTTATTGATAATGCAGAACGTTCCTCTGAGGTTTTGTTTCTCAGCCATATTGTCAATGATGTGTTCTAGCACGTAAATTATCAGAGTGCGGAAAAAATGGAGGATGTCTGCTTCGGCAAAATTTATACAGAAAAGCTTGTGGTTGGCTTGTTAGGATAAGTTTGACTCCCGCGGGGAAGGGAAGATGAGGAATTTCACGTTTCGTGACAGACACTCTGTCTGAAAGAAAAATATATTTTAAGTTGACTATCTCTTTCTCTCTCTCTCAGTCTTTCTCACCCCTTCTCTCTTCTTCACCCCTCTCTCTATCTGCCTCATGTTTATTCCTAAGTATGTGTTGTCTTTTGTATGAGGTTCGCACGCTGTCTTTGCCCTTTGTTTACAGCCCCTTCAAAATTGAATAAACAATTGATTGCCACTCAGACTATGAATTAATTTAATGTATTATCAAATGTTGACCGAGCTATTCCAGAATAATCAATTCGTGTTGCCATCCTGCGAATACAACATTTATATATATATATATATATATATATATATATATATATATATATATATATATATATATATATATATATATATATATACGTGTTGGGGGTGGTGAATCGGGGGTACCACAGTAAGTAAAGTACGCAATACATTAGCCAAGTATAAAGATCAAGTTTAATATCTTTCTTCCTCCCCCCTCTCTCTCTCTCTCTCTCTCTCTCTCTCTCTCTCTCTCTCTCTTTCTCTCTCTTTCTCTCTCTCTCTCTCTCTCTCTCTCTCTATATCTATATATATATATATATATATATATATATATATATATATATATATATACAATTCAAGATCAAAAACAGACAAACACAATGATACAATTACAAAAAGGCTTGGAATGTTTCAAAGTATGTGCGCGTGAAATTCAACGTGCCATGAAGTCTAACAAGATTTATCCTTTAAATTACGAAGCCGTATGAGGTGGAATGGCTGGTGCAGCGAGTAACGCTGGCTGTTCTTCGAGCAATGTTTTCAGCATCTTTTCGTGGGGGTCCAGTTGAGATATATCGTTCAGCTAAGAGTATGCTTGCTCAGCCCCAATTTCTATCCCCTTTTTTTTAATTTCTTTCGTTCTTTACCTTTATATAATTTTTTTTGTTTTTTCACTTATTTTCTCAGTTGAGTAAACTGGATCAACGTGAAATATAATGTCTTGCTCAAGGACACAACACGTCACTGGTAATCGAACTCAGACACTTGCGATTGTGAAGCGAACAATCTACACACTACCAGTACATTGACGTTGTCTGACAGACGGTTTTGACAACCAATTATGTATTTAGTTCGGCAATAAGAAATTCCAAATTTCTTCTTTAAACATCAAGAAGGAGAAGAATCTGATAATGTTAAATGTATGGAGTGACACCTTTAATCAGAATTATAGATAGGGTATGTTCTAGTACTATAGCTATAAACACCATTGTTGATAGCTATCATCTCACTCGCGTTATCAGTATCATACCAACTGCTGCTAAGTATTTCAAATCCATCTACTTGCTTATATAGTAATAGTTTCCGAAGATTTTTACTCTATTTTTTGCATCACACATATACCCACGTGAACGATTTCCCCATATCTAGATACAGTGCTGTTATTGTTGTTACTTATTCTCATTATTGTTGTCGTTATTATAAAGAGTAGTGGGTTGGCAGAATCGTTAGAGCGTTAGGTAAAATACATTGTGGTATGTTTGATGTTCTTTACGTTCTGAGTTCAAATCGAACCGAAGTTAGCTTTGCCTTTCATCCTTACGGAGTCGATAAAATAAAGTACCAGTCAAGCATTGGGTCGATTTAATCAAATTTCCCTTCCCTTCAAATTGCTGGCCTTGTGCCAAAATAAAATCGTATTGTGTGTGTGTGTGTGTGTGTGTCAATCACAAACACACCATGTACTTTCAGAAATATCATTATCTTCGTCAAATAATGACCTAAATATATTACCATAGTCGCAGACATGTATGGAGCTTGCTTCACAACCACGTGTTTCTGAGTTCAGTCCCGCTGCGTTGCACCTTGCACAGTGTCGTTTACTATAGCCGTGGTTTGACCAATACTCTGTGAGTGGAATTTAGTCGACGGAAGATTTGTGTATGTATGTGTCCATGTTTACGTTTATGTCTGTTTTTATATCCTGTTATCTAGCCATTTACAAAAAGTGATCGGTAAAATAAGTACCTGATCTGAAAAAAAAATTTTTTTTCGAAGAAGAATAGGCCAATCAAACTTCATCAGAAATGGCAGCCCATACGGTACATTTAGCCGAGTGGAGAGGTTTTACAGCCATTTCCGTGGGTTTCTCTGACTCCCAGAACACAGTTCTTAGAGTTAATCTTTCCCTCTTTGTGAAGGTGAATTTCGTCAGAGGTCCACAGCAGATTCAGAAAATTCAGGTTTACTCCATCTTCTCCAGCATTTTCTCAATCATAGCCTTTCTCTTGGTATTATCAGTTACAGTATGTTTTCGTTTATTCGGGTTTCTGTGGAGAGACCCAAGGATTGGCTTCTCTTGCCCAGCGTTCGTTTTGAGCTCTGTTCAACAGACTCTCAGACCTTTTGAATGACCTCCTGTGTAGTACGCTTCCTCGGCCACTCTGAGTGCGCCGGACGTTCCTCAGACATTGTATTGAGGTTCTCCACTGTCCCATAGGTCTCAAACATCTTCACCCAGTTTTGTATATTGGTTTTAAAGGGAGATTTATCCGTTCCCAAAAATGCATGAAATTGCTTCAGGACCTTCTAGTACGAGTCACAGTTATAACAGAAAATTTCACACAGAAAATCCGGTGGTGGAGCTCTCGTTGGGGTCTTGCTCTATCCTCAGATGTTGTATTTGCCATGTCGATCAGTTAGAAAATGAATAAACAGTGACACAAAACGTGCGCGGGGTCACCCTGCATATATGCATGTGTGGGTGAGAAGGTGTGGGAGAGAGAGAGAGGGATATATATATGTGTGTGTGCGAGACGTTTCAACAATTCTGCCAATTGTTCATCTTAGATTGAAAATACGGTTGGTTAAGTAAATTTGTTAAAGAGCGCTAAATTATGACAAAACAGCCTCGAGATGAATAAGGATGGTCGAGTTGAAGTTCTATTATGGCAACTAATGAAGAGAAAAGGATCAAATGATGTTATTATTGTAAACTGGTGAAGTATGAAATTATTTTTGAGAACAATGAGTTAATATTTTAGATTGATTGGATATAGAGTGGAATTGAATTATTGCTTTGCAATAGATTGATGTAATTCCCTAGATAAGCTATTAAATGATAAAGGTTTAGAGGTGTGTGTTGAGCCAAATAAAGGTTTAGATTAGTTTTCAAAATTGATCTACAAACTGTAAATAATAAGGGGCGAGTTTTCGGTGATTTTTAACAACTTACGATTGAATTTGTAAATCAGTCATCAATAAAAACTCCCATGCTACTAAATTACTCCAGCCTCTCTACTACCCGACTCCTTTCACTTGCTTTCTAGAGGACACAGACAGAAACACACACACACACATATATATAATGGAATAATGGAATAATGGATGTATATATATGTGTATGTGTTTATATATATATATATATATATATATATATATATATACACACATACATTCACATTCATATACATATATACATACACACATACACATATATATATATATACATACATATACACACACATACACACATACTCACAAACTTATATACATACGTACATTTATACATTTATACACACAGACTTATATACATACATAAATACATAAATACTCACATACATGCTTAAGACAGACTAGCGTACCGTGTAGGGGTCAAGCTGGTGTCATGTATTCTCAATCAACGCCCATGAATCTGGGATAAGCTCCGGACTTCGTCAAAACCGTACAAATCATGGAATAATGGATGTATAATACCTCTAACTCATAGTATTCTTACACGTGTAATATAGCGAGATGGACATGTTCAATCATTTAAAATTATCCTCTTAATTCATAGACAAAACTCTCTGTATGGTGCTTGATATTTAAAAAAACGACAACACACAAGAAAGATAGCTCCACTAAGATATAAACAATACAATTCGAAAGTGGATCCGGTCTTTAAAGCCAAATGGAGAACACAATGTAAGGGTTAATACAATGTCTAAAACAAAAGGGCTGGATAGTCACGGATAGAGGGCTTTTGGCTGTAGCTCTATTCTGCTGTATTCTGCTTGGTCAAGGCTGACTTAACCAATAACAATAACAGTAAAACTAGATGGTTCCTTAATAATGTACAGTGAACGAAACGGAGGCCCTTCTATATTGTTTAATGTACATTGAATAGCTTCCCTCTCAGAATAACTAAGCTAACGCCATTACAAACCAGTTGCTCAGGAATTCTGATGCATCATATCAGCTGCCATCCAATAGGTCCTATGAGGCATAACATTGTATCAAGAACAGAGTAGACAAATGTCTTCATAGGAAGAGTTAACTCTGTTGAAAGAATGCCAAAAAAAAAAAAAAAGAATGCAACTAAAAGCTACATGTAACTACACTGCTGCTTCGAAATTAGGAAAAATATTGGTAAAACAAGCGTAACAGGTTCCTTATTGTTATTTAGGGATATATAACAAAACTAACATACATTGATAGCAAAGGAGAAGCAAATAGCGTCTATGCAAAATTACAGATATTTTAATTACACGCACACACAAGGTTGGTGGATTGGCCGAATGGGTAGAGCGCCGGATAAAATTCATTGCAGTATTTATTCCGGCTCTTTAATTCTGAGTTCAAATCCCACCTAAGTCAACTTTGCTTTTCATCTTCCCGGTGTCAATAAAATAAAGTATCACTCAAATACTGAGGTTGGTTTAATCAACTTTGCCCTTCCCCCAAATTTGCTGGCCTTCTCCCTAAATTAGAAATCTTTATTTTACACCCACACACATAGAGAAAGAAAGAGGGAGAGAGAGGAAGGGAGGGATATAACTTCTTGTGGTTAAGAATTTCGCTGCCCCACCACATGGTTCCAAATTCAAACCCACTGCAAGATTTTTCTCATTGAAAATGTTGTGAGATGATTTTACCACCACTAAGCCATCTTAATACAGTGTGGTACGGCAAATCACTCGATTCAGCTTCTTTTCCATCTTCATTTGTTTGAAACTATAAACGATTCAGTACATGAGACTGAATGCAATTTACTATTGATATAACTGGTTCTCTCACACATTTACAGATCTAAATATTTCCATTACACTACCTGTTGATGAAGGATATTTTGAGACAATATAAGTATTGCTACATCACATTCTGTCACTGAGACTTTTTTTACACTGACATATATTGTTCACTAATGAAAGATTAGTCAAGAAAACAAAATTTATTTTATGCAATTTCACGTATTCAATAAGATCTTTGGGTCGGATTAAATGAAGCTGCTGTCTACATTTGGAAAGCGGCCTATTTACAGTGAACTGCAAACACTATCAACCAAAGCAAGAGTAGTGGATTGACATAATTGGTGGAGCATCCGATAAAATATCATTGTGATATTTGTTATGGCTCTTTACATTCATAGTTCAAATCCCGCCGTGGTCAACTTTGCCTTTCATCCTTCCAGCGTCAATAAAGTTTAGTACCAATCAAATACTGGGGTTGATTTAATCAAATTTGACCTTCCCTCAAATATACAGGCGTTTGCCTAAATAAAAATCAATATCGACCAAAACACATTAAAATAATGCACCCAGCGTCTTACAAATGAAAGGATACATCGGAGAGTGTAATGATTGATATACAAATAACATAAAATAAAAATACAAGGCAGGTACAACTGACACTCTTTTCACCACAGGTCTGCACATTCAGAACTGGAAGCTTCTAAAGATTAAGAATGGATTTATAAACACTACTGCTAGAGGACACAAATACTATAAAGCAGGGTACTTCATTAAATATATATTTGTGTTAAGTGGTGCATCAAATGACTATTTCGATACATTATTGTTCAACCAGAGTTTGTATGGACCTGTAACTCATGATGGAGTCTTAAGGGTACTTTAATTCTGTCGGAGCCCATTCCCCCTCCTGGTCTGAAAACAGCTAATTTCTTCCAGAAAAGGAGAAAGGGATGATAAAGGAAAAAATAGATCCCAGTACTAGACTATTACTTTTTTTATTGACTTCGAAGGGTGAAAGACAAAGATGATCTATGCAGGGTTTGAACTCAGAAAGTGCAGAGACGAATACTGCGAAGCATTCTACCCGACATTCTAACAACTGCCAATTCAGCACACTATACTATAGAACAGTACTGCTATAAAGCAGGGTAATTCTCTGAATAAACATCTGAGTAAGTAGTGCCACGAAGGACTATTTAGATACATTATAGTACCACCTACATTTCAACTCCGTGTAATCTTTTAGTACAAGCCATTAAAACAATCATTAATATTTAGTGACGTTGCTATGGGCGATGTTTTTACTGATTTCGGCAAACTGGTCGACATTGATCTATACTTAGCGTCTAGTAATACTGAGAAACCAACAAGATTTTATTATGTATAAATAAAAAAAACCCTACTATAAATGGGCATATATTACA
>OZ024741.1:318267610-318290110 GCA_964016885.1 Eledone cirrhosa | reverse complement strand
ATTTACCCTTATGTTCTATTTTAGCATGTTGGTGGAGTACAGATGATTCTTTACTATCTTGAAGCTCTCGCCAGTGTTCATTTATCCGTTCTCCTATACTACGAGCTGTATCACCTATGTACACTATATTCTTATCTCTACATTGTCCTTCAGTACATCTTATGCTATATACTACATTTCTAGTTTTACAGTTAATATGGGGGCTTAGTTTACAGATTATACATTTCTTATCTATACAGGGAGGACTTTGAAAAGGGTAGGACAGAACAAAGGAGAGGCACAAAAAAAACAGAGAAAAGGATCCCCAGTCACTGAAGAGATCACAGAATGTGTGACGAAAGAACTTTGACAATATATGAACAATCGTCTGGTTGTGGAACCAACCAACCAACCAACTGGAAATTTATAAATTCCTAAATTTATGAATTTAATTTATAATAAATTGAAGTGAAAGCAATTGGTGCGTGTGTTTCTTATTGGCAACATGACCCTCCCAAAGTATAAGAATATCGGTTTCAACACACGTTTTCAGATAAAGAATCTTGCTAAACAAATTCAGAAACGAAATATATATATATATATATATATATATATATATATATATATATATATATATATATAAATGTGTGTGTGTGTATATGTATATATATGTGGGTGTGTATACAGAAGCGGGCGGGGGGCTTCCGCACATGTCTGACTGCCAAATTTCACTCGCAAGGTATCTGTTAATTTGAGACTATTGTAGAAGACATCCGACTATGTTGCCACACAGTAGAACTGAACCTATGACTACGTAGCTACAAAGCGAACTACCGTCTATAGTTAACTAGTACGTAAAGAAATCAAAGCCAAACCCATATCGACAAACCCGAGCAAACATATATTATTATCCTGCAATTAACCCTACCCAACATATATATACCACACCAGTCATAATTTGAATAAAAACACATCCTTCAAAAGAGTACTCTAGCTCTCTGTTAAACAACAACCAGCCTGCTCCAATTACTGGTATGGGGGTGCGACGGGCACCGTGAGGCTGCAACCGTCATACTGCATAGCTTTTGAATTACTCAACATATAAGAATGCTTCTGTCCTTATTAATCCTTTTCTTGTATATATTTGGGTCGTTGAGTGTAAGTACATTGTTTGGGGAGAAATCATTCAAATGTCTTTTTACGAGCTGGCTTTATCGTTGATTGAACAACTTGAGCATATACCATCGAAACCGATGGAGGTCCATCCCATTCATTGATCAACGTAAGAGAAATAATTTTACTATATAATACATAGATCATGCACAGAAGAATTGAATTCATCTTCTGTGCAGGCAGAGCTGACGCGGTCTTTAGTAGGTTTTTTGTTTAGTTGGATGACAAGATAATTTAAGTGATTTTAATGCGACGGACCCCAATATATTTTCCCCAATATTGCTAATTATTTTACTCTCTATTCCCCTATCACATTGCCATGTATCGTATTATATGTATATGGATATATATATATATGTGTGTGTGTGAGGGGGGGGGGGCTATATCGAACATTAATAACAATGTTCGATTCGTTTGTAAACAAAAAGCCCGATTTGAATCTGTGCCGGTGACCGATCATCAGCTGTGTGTTCAACACTGGCCTCGAGCAAGTTGATTGTTCCTCGAGGCCAGTGTTTAACCAATGGGCGACGATCGGTCACCGGCACAGCTTCAGGTCGGTCCGTTTATTTTCAAAGGAATCGAACATTGTTATTAATGTTTGATATAGCCCACACGTACATATGTATATGTATGTATATATATGTATATATATATATGTATATATATATGTATATATATGTTTATAAATATATGTTTATATATATATATATAATATATGGTTATACTTGGGAGGGTCATATTTGTGTAATAATATTGCCAGAATTAATAACAGAACACACTCACTGTTTGGTTGGTTTTCGCTTCTGTGTCTTTTATATCGGTTAATTTAATTTATTCGGTCCTCAATGTTACCATTGACTGACCAACGGTCAAAAATACAGATACAATATAGACACAAACACATATATATAGTCTAACAAAGTTCTTTCGTTGCACATCTGCAACATCGTCAGTGGTGCTATTATGTTTCCTACTGTTGTATTGTATGCCTACGCCATCTTTATTTAGTCTATTTATTTATTTATTTATTTTTGCTTTCTTCTCTGCGCATGCGTTTGCGTGTGTGTATTATGTTTGGGTGACTGTGTATTGGTTAGTGTATTCTATCTTGGTTTGCTAGTGTGTGTTTATATGTCTTTGTTGTTATTGTGCTTGTGTATGTATTTATTTATTTATTTATTTTTTTTTTATTTATTTATACTTCTCTTAGGTCAGTATTGTTTGTTTGGGTGTTGTTGTTATTCCATTCATGTTTTCTGTTCAGCCTTGGCCTTCTAAGTTCTATTTCACTGGCCTCTCTGATTTGCCTATCTGCTGGGTCATTTCTATGTTTAGATATTATTTTAACTTCTATGTTGTCTATGTTACCATCGTGTTGTTGTCTGGTGGCATGTTCGTATAGTTATATGATCGTATATATATATATATATATATATATATATATATATATATATATATATATATATATATATATATATATATATACGTTATTCCGGGTTGAATCGGAGGTAACCACAGTAAGTAAGGTACTCAATACATTGCAGAGTATAAAAGTTTTAATATAGATGAGATTCTACAGGACTAGAACTGTTTCATTATTTAGAAATCATCAGGAATCTCCCCATATGATTCCTGATGATTTCTAAAGAATGAAACAGTTCTAGTCCTGTAGAATCTCATCTATATTAAAACTATATATATATATATATATATATATGCATGTATATATATATGTATGTGTGTACGTGTGCATACCTACATATATGTATCGGTTGTGCTAGGGCGAGAAATAAAATTCTAATTTTATTTATATATATGTGTGTGTATACAGGTATATATATATATATATATATATAATATATATATATATATATATATATATATACATATTTTCTACAACTATATGTATGGTTTTGTACATATACATACACATATACATGCACCCATTATCTTTATTAATGCAATTCTATACGATCGTTTTGATATTGTACAAGATACGATTGACGTAATTGTATGAACTTTCCATCATTAAAGATACAATCCGACATGAGAGGAATACATCTCCATATGTTCTACATCTTTTGCTCTGCTGGTTAGTGAGTGATACTCACATAAGTACACATCACACTGGTATATTAATCTACTTCATCTTTCAATCAAGTTTACTAAATCTCTCTCTCTCTCTCTCTCTCTCTCTCTCTCTCTCTCTCTCTCTCTCTCTCACTCTCTCTCTCTCTCTCTTTGTATATATATATATATATTACATTTTTAACACGATATCTTACTTTTTTCTTCATTTGTTTCATACACGAGACTCTCGTGGTATAAAACATCACCCTTTTTCCCTGACGTCACATAAAATTCTATGTGTACTTGTTATAGCTTCATTGCTATAAATTGATATTCTGTCCAGCGTCTCATACTCCACCGGATAGCATTTGGGCTTGTTTTAGACGGTGGCCCCGAATGGACCAGCAGAACCGTTGGTAGGGGTCGAAACTACCAAAGTCATTATCAATGGCCTATGACCCTGGAGTTATGTGTCTTTCGTTTCCATTTTTTTTTTTTTAAATAATTTTTTAAGGTTTCCCCTTAAAAAAATTGTTTTCGTTCGTTGTCTTGTGTTCTCTTTGTTACTTTTCTTAAGTTTATATATATACATATAGTTGTCCTACCTCCCATACAAAGGTAACAGTTCTACCCTTTCGTGATACCCTTAAAGCCAGGAACGGTTCAGCACCCTCTCGTGCATAAATATATACACACACAGGAAACAAATGTTTATGTAATACATTCATTTATTACTACAGTAACATAACTATTTCTTTTTTTTTTTTCATAATAGTTATTTATTTTAATGTACACACTACCTACTGTACACACTTCACACTCTCTACGTACTAATCAGGGATAAGCTACCACCTGACGTGTATTAGCACTGGCGAAATGCAAGTCAAGTCACTACAGCACAAATTCTGTTAATACTACATACAAACATATATCTATAACTTTGTCTCCTTTTTCTTCTTTTAATTATATTATTACAATTATTATTATGGGTAGATTGACAATATCGTGACAGAGTCGGACATTATGCTTTGCGGCATAGAGTTACAGCCCTTTATATTCTGAGTTCAAATCCCACCGAGATTAGCTTTGCCTTTCATCCTTACGGGGGTCGATAAAATAAAGTACCAGTAATGCACTGGGGTCGATTTAATCGATTTTCCCCACCCCAAAATTGTTGGCCTCGTGCCTAAAGTAGAAAAACTGATTGTGGCAGCTGAGGTTGTAGTTGTTCTCGTGATATGGTTATAATGGTCACTGTTGTCATCACCACCGCATATATATACCCAACACTGCCAACACTGGAATTGAACCATCAGCACAGTTGAGGTATGTCAGACATCAATTTATTTTATCTGATGAGGACGTACTGAAGAAACAGCACAGTACCTCCGAAATATATATAATAAAATATATTTAATCACATGAATGTCTATATTTATTAATATTTTGAATTACTATATATATATATATATAGAGAGAGAGAGAGAGAGAGAGAGAGAGAGAGAGAGAGAAGAGAGTGTGCTTGCTTTTGCTATTGCTGCAACAATGCAAGTTAGCTATAAAGCAGTTGAATATGAGTAAATAACCCCAAGAAATGAATAAAAGTAGACATTGATGTTTGTGGGAATCGAACACTCTATCTCTCATATGCCTAACGACTCGGATTTTCTGATCGCGTATGATAAAAAAAATCCCGCACTATTTAAGACTTTGAAAGATACGAGTTCGCTGTACCTACAGAATATTGACATAGAAAAACCTAAGCAGTACTACAGAACCGAAACTATGAATACAAGTGATTATGAAACATATAAGAACACAACATTCTAAAGACGAACGTTTCCATTATGAAATAATATATAAAAAAAAAAGTTGAAAATAGTTAAGTAATTAAAATCGATAAATCTTCTGATGTTCAAAGCAGAAAAAAAGATAAAACTTCGTAAGAAAATAGCAATAAAAATATAAAAACATAAATTTGGTCGTCTCTCGCTTCTGAAAAAAATATAAAAAGATAGATACGATCATCAATATCACCAAGTTAATCCAAATAAATATATCTAACAACTAACTCCCACAGTATTCAATAGAGCAATGGAGGTATTTCGTCCTCGAAACTACTCTTATAAAAAAAAATCAAAATCTGGGCAAACAACGTTTTGAAAACAATCATAGAATAGAAAGTTGGGAAGATAGAAAATAAAATAAAATAAATTATCTTTCATTCCTTAATGAAATTAGCAATGGAAGCCACAAATGAAGAAAACAAAAAAGAGTCAGTGGGTGAAGTGTATATATATGTATATATGTATATATATATATATGTGTGCGTGTGTGCATGTGTGCGTGTGTATGTGTGTGTGTGTGTATGTGTGTGTGAGGAGGGGGGGGGCGTGTGTGCAAAAAGTAAACAGAAATAACAAAGCAAACGACACAATACAATGAAGAAATATATTAGTTTAATGCTTGATATAATAGGAAAAGAGTCTTAACGTTTCGGAGACCAGTCCTTCACCAGAAAATAGAATGAAAAATAAAAGATGAAATAGAAAGATAAAGAGTGAGAAGAGGAAGGAACAGGTAATTTTTCTGAGAAGAAAAACACGTGTGTACTCAGTCAGCCATTTTGGAGAAATGCTGGTCAGTGGGTATCTTAGATATTGGAGAGGTTTCGAAAGGGGGGGGGTAATTATTGTATATTTTGAGTGGATATGTGTGTGCATGTGTGTGTGTGTATTTGTGTTTGTGTGTATGCGTGTGTGTGCGCATGTGCGCGTTTGTTCGTTTATTTGTGCAAAGGATGAGCGTTGAACCGTGACGGAGCTGGCTGCTGTGAGATCAAAACGTATGAGTTGAGTGAGAGTAAACACATAAACTGATCAACGTAGAGAAGTGTATAAATATGTATAGGAATTTCTGCGTATACCAGAAGCAGTCGCAAAGGGTTGTATAGAAAAAGAGGCGTAGCTGATATAATCTAAATATATTTCATTTCATGGTCTGACCGTAAGAGAAACTGCTTAGCTTCTGGTACGACTATACGGTGGTTCAACCGGAAACAGCTAAACTACGAGACGGGAAGTCACTACGTGCGTGGAGGTGGATAGAGCCGGGAGGTGATGTGGCGCAGTGAATGTTGGGAAACATGCAACACCGAAGCCGCCGCAGCCGCAGCATTGAGTGCGCAAGAAAAACAAGCAAAGCACCCTCAAGCGAGAGACGTGGAGTGTATGTGTCGGTGGTGCGTGGACGTGCGGACGTACGCGTGCATACATCAGAATGGGTAGAGGGAGGAGAGATTGTGTTATAATGATCATGGATGTAGATCTATGGGTATATGATGCAGCCGTGTGTATGTGTATGCAAGTTGTGTGCATGGAAAGCTACATCTGTGCGTGAGAGCAGAGGGGAGTAAGAGAGAGATGATTAGTTGGTGAATAGTGGAGGACACGAACTGTTGATAGCCTGGGGTGGAGTCAGGAGTTAAAGGAGCTGGCGGAGGAAAGATTTGAGATTGGGAATGATTGGGGGTGAGTGCGCGGACAGGGTGAAGAAACGATAGGAGGAAACTACGATGCAACAGACGTGAGGTGGTCGAGGTAAGAGGCGAAAATATACAGGTGGAGAGTAGAGTAAGATGGGGGAGGAAACTAGAGGGATACCGGGGTAAGAGAGAAATAGAATAGGGAGATGGTAAGAAGGGAGTACTCAGAAGAGACCAGTAGAGGAACTGTCGGTGAGTCATGGGATAATGCAAAAAGCAATGAAAAAATCCAGTGATCCGAAAAGATATCCAGATGGAAGTTCAGGTCGGATCGGGTAAAAGTCCAGTTCACTGATGAAGATCCAATGAAAGAATCCAACGAATTTGTGGTGTCCACGTAAGCGTTGACATCACAAATTCGCAAATATGGAAAAAGTAAACAGAAATAACAAAGCAAACGATACAGTACAATGAAGAAATATATTATTTTGAGAAAAGTTAATAAGGAAAAACAATACAGTATAATGATGATATATATTAGTTTAACTCTTGATATAGTAGGAAAAGAATGTTAACGTTTTGTACGTTCTATCTGCCTGACACAGCTCATGGCAGAAACATCAACGCTTTTCTGCCATCAGTAGGTGGGATTTAAAATCAAAACACCAATCCACCTCTGATAGTAAATTATCGAACCCGAACGGATGAAAGGCAAAGTTTCTTCAGCGAGATCTGAAAGCAAAATGCTGAGAGCCAGAAGACACGCTGTAAAATCTCCTGTCCGATTCGAATACTTCCACCGTCAATTTTCTGTCTTCTTCGAAAGGGTGAAAGATAAAATTGACTTCAACGAGATTTAAAACTCAGTATGCAGAGAGAGAAGTGAATGAGAGAGTGACGGAAGAAATACCCCAGTCGAACGCTCTAACGACTCAACCAGTTCTCCGCCTTCATTTAGAAAGAATGATATTCTTAAATCATTGTGTTTTCTAAAATCTGATATGCAAATCTCAATGAAATATGTTTGAGAAGTCTAAGAAAATGCTTTTCTCTTAAAAATATACATAAGGATTATTGAATTAGTTGTAATATTAAAAGCATTAGATTAGGATATCTTTACGTGAAATAATGTCGAGCTCTCCGATTTCCTTTCTGGATGAAAGAAAATCATTGTCAAGACAGAAAAGCCAATAACTAAGGAATTACATTGTATTAGGTAGAGCTCGGCGGGTTTTTGAATCATGCGTAACAGTTAAGAAGTGGATTTAAGTTAATATAAAAGGGGTTTGTGATTGATGGGACAAACACAATAGAAGAAATCGTAGAAATATCAATATTTGGGGTAGTGGCAGTGACGATTTTTAAGGGCTGACGGCGTATAAATTGCATGATCTCATCTCGCTTAGTCAGTAACAGAATTCAGTAATATAGAACCTACAAAATCTCTCTCTCCTTATTTCTCACTCTCTCTCCCTCTTATGTATATATACAGGTACACACACACATACACACACACATATATATATGTGTGTATGTGTGAAAGTATGTATGAAGTAATAACATTCTTCATATTGTGAAAGTATATATGAAAGTATGTATGTAGGTAGGTATGTATGTCTGTCTGTATATATGAAAGAATGTATGTATGTAGAATGGTATATATGTATGTGTACATGCTATATAAAGCCACACCCTTGGAAATGTGGTTGTAGTGAAATATTAATTTCATGTGAAACTCATTTGATTGTGAATAAAGTTTGTTCTGCTATATATTTGCCCACCTTAAAATAATACATTTTCATCTTCGGCGCTTTTTAATCCATTGATGTCGGCTCTCCCTTTCATTGCACAGCAGAAGGGCTCAAAGCGTTGGATTTTTGTTCACTCACAAAAAGGGAAAGTGAATTGGGGTTAGACCGTCGTGAATCGGGTTAATTTTATCCTGCAATAATACATTGATAAATAAATTAATTACATGGAAACAACTCCTCTAATAGAATCAAACTGGTGAAAACTTTATTGAGAATATAGTGGTCCACATCTTACGGGACCAATAGGTCTTCTCTCCACCCCACACATTATTCGAAAACAACGTATGCCCACGACCCTAATAAAAGTGCTTAAATACGTCGATGTTTTGGAGGAGGCATAATGTTCTCTAGAGGCTGAAAAAGCCCCACAAAACGGTAGTGGAAGGAATTAGAATTTTCTCTCTTATATTAGGTGTTATGGTTTCGTGATGAATAGAATGTTAAGACTCTTATATAAAGATGTCTATGTCCGTCGATTTTCTTCTGGGGGCTGAAATAACCCAGGAAAAGAATGATCGAGGTAAGGGTTAGAGTTTTTTTCTTTCTTACGTTAGGTGATGTGGTTTCGGAGGGAACAGGACGTTAAGATTTTTACAGCTTAAAAAATTATTCGATTTTAAATATTTTCTGAGCGTATATGTTCAAAATAGCAATAGTTAAATCTGTGTATGAGGCGATAGTGGGTGCCGTTGTACTGTCTAATTTCTGCAACCCTGTTTCAATTTCAAGTTAAGTCGCACTTTATTTGCAGGAATCTAAGGCTCGAAAAAAAATTATGAGCCTCACATGTTTTTGTCACGGTTCGAATCCCTGTAAAAATCATTCTGAAAAAGTTTTTCAGTTTTGATTTTGGAAGAGATATGGTGTAAGTTTAGAAATAACCTCTTGGTAGGTTAAATGTTTGGAGCATGTCATATGAGAGCAAATATTGTCCACAAACATTAATTACTAGTTCTTTCATCCTTTTTCATAACTCTACCAGAAGCCAAGAATCGATGAAAGTTGTTTGAGAACATCAAATCTGTAGATGTCGATTCAAATTGATCTAGATATGATCATAAACATAGGTAGACGCATTAAATAATAAAAAAAAAGCTTAATAGTCTTAGTAAGTCACTATATTTTTGTGGTTTGCTGTACGTCTGCCACCGCAACATAATATGGGAACATATTTGTGGTTTGTTGTACGTCTTCTACCATAGCACAATATGGGAACACATCTGTGAAAGTGTAGGAAATGAAATAAAATAAAGAAATATTAATTTATCGCCCAGTAATGAAATTCTTAGCAATTAATTTGATAGCATATAAACAAAACAACAAAAATCTAATAAAGATCGGCTACTATGAGACGGGTGTTTCTGTGAGTAAAGATAAATATCGATAGATAGAGAATTCAAAATGCTTCATAATTTATGTAATAACATAGATATCTCATAGATAAATGTCAAACAATTTATTGGTAAAGGTAAAGCAATCTGTACAACAGTTATCGATTTGATCGGTTTGATAAAGAGGGAAATGTAACAATATCAAATGTATATCTACAGGATTTATGCGATAGCTATATAATCAATACATTGATTTGGACTATTAATACACACACAGATATATATATATACATATATTTGTGTGTGTGTATCTGTGTGAGTGTGTGAACTGGAAGTATATATTGGATTTTATATTAATAAATCGGTCAAGCTATATTTTCAATGGATCGTCGCTCAAACTGGTAAAGGCGGCCTTAATCTGTCATTCGGCTTAACACTACTTTTTGGTATTTGAGTATCTTTAGTGGAGTAAACATTGTTGCAAGTAATAGAACCATGTCGCTCTCCTCCAATCCTACTAGCCTCTGAGGCCATGAATAGGGTCGCGGGCACTGTCCTTCCCATTCTGCCTAAACAGTAAAACAAAACGAATTGTATGTGAAGACATGGCCTAACCAAGGTATATTTTGTAGAACTAGCTGACGGTCGAAACCTAAAACCTAAAAACATGTTGGGGAAACATTGCAGATTCGTCTAACTCCAACAACTGTACCACAATAAACATTAGGCATTACCCATACATCCCTAATGACCTTATCAATATTTCTAACGTATGAAAGACACACACTTTACTTTTATGATGATGATACAGTGTCATTCTGTCATTTAGCTTCTAATTTCTTGTTTAAAAAAAGAACGCATATTGTAGTTCAGTTTATATAGTCCGAATCTAAGTTACGCTCTCAAAATGTTTGCATGAGAACATAACTGTCAATTAAATTAACCTTATTGCTGCTGTTGTCAGAGTATATTTAGTATAAACGGCAGCTATTCAAACATACTAGAGCAATTTTAATGAATATGTGGTAGATTATCATTAATATCATTGGTCGAATAAGTACATTCTCATACAAGATATATTGAATTGTATATTAGAAACCACTTAAGGTTAACCAAACAAATTCAATCTTTGAAATTATTAAATTAACTACTCTGGGGCACTTATCAAACTTTATGTTATTAATTTCTACCTCATATTCATTAAAATTAGTCTAGTTCCAATACATGCTTATGGAGTATGATTCGTGTCTATTAAATTTACTCCAACAACAAGCACCAGTACAATCGCATTAAGTAAGAAAACTTTAGTTAAATACATTTTTTCGTCTGTATTTTTGTTTATAATAAATCATGAGGCTCCGATAGTCTTAATTATTGTTATAATTATTATATATGAGATCTTTCTCTGTGTTCTTTATGTACGGTATCAGAATCCATATTTATAAATTTTTTCAAAATTAACAAAGCCGACAAACCCGTTGGGAGTGTCGAATCAACACGACTGACCCAACAGTGAGAAACAGGTCAGTTGCTCCAAACTCTTGTCAGGTTAGAGACGTATTATTATTATTAACATTATTTATTTATTGCTATATACGGGCTGCTGAGATTTAAATGGTTCCCTATTCCAGAACCTCACGTATCGTAAAATCGAGCCTATTATGTCTTACTCCTACTAGTTCTTAAATTCAAAAGAAAAGATGCTAGGTTACCAAAAGTATGTCTGCTCTTTAACCCTTTTGATACAAACAACCCAAAACCGTCCCTGATTCTTTGATTCAAAATGGTATATTATATTTATCTAAAAACCTATCACAATTTTATGTAACAACTTTTGTTATGTTCCAAATGCCAGCTTAACAATCACAATTTATTATATCATAATCTATAAAGCTCAGTGTGTGGTCATGCTCCTTCGTTATAGAAATCTACGATATAGAATTTCTTCAATTGAAATTTACAATTCAGTATTCGAAATAGTTTCGATTGCGTCTTGACGCAGATAATTTTTTCAATTTCACCCACAATTACGATTTTTCTCTCTCATTTAAACTGCTGAACTCTTTCTACTACCATTCAAAATCTATATAACTTCATACTTTCTGCTACTTTCTCTTTCTAAGCTTGATGGTGATACTGTCCGTTCACACCACTCCCTACTGTCTTAAATTTAGAAAACACATATCCTCTATGAGGTTACTAAACCTGCTAGAAACAGCAGCTAACTCTCCCCATATCACACCCCTCCCCACACCACTCCCTACTGTCTTAAATTTAGAAAACACATATCCTCTATGAGGTTACTAAACCTGCTAGAAACAGCAGCTAACTCTCCCCCATATCACACCCCTCCCTACTGTCTTAAATTTAGAAAACATATCTTCTATGAGGTCACTAAACCTGCTAGAAACAGCAGCTAACTCTCCCCCATATCACACCACTCCCTACTGTCTTAAATTTAGAAAACACATATCCTCTATGAGGTCACTAAACCTGCTAGAAACAACAGCTAACTCTCCCTCATATCACAACCCTCCCTACTGTCTTAAATTTAGAAAACACACAGACAACCATGCAGAACAACTCCATCGCAGCTATGTTGTTCGGCTGGCATCGTCTACGCGCGTGTTGCGCAAGTACTGTGAAACAATAAATTTCAACACTTTTTTGCACAGAGATAATATCCATAGGCGAAACTACAATTGTCACTGCTGGCGCAGCTCATGCTTCCAGGTCTGCAATTCCTTCACCCAGTGCCTGGCAGACGAAAAAGTGCTGCCATAAAATGGGTGGTGCAACCTAACTTTGGTAACTTAATGACCCCGAGCAACGCCGGGCTTTAATGCTAGTTATTAATAAATCCATCCAAGATTTTGGTTATTTTCAAAATGATTTGAAAACTATAGGTTGTGTCTCCTTTATGTAAGGGTTAAAGTGTTTATATTTATCTAACAACCTTCTATCATAATTTTATGTAATAACCTTTGTTAAGTTATGTTCCAAAGTTTAATAATCAGACATTTTGATACTTTACCAATACCTTTATCCAAGTTCATGATTATTTTGAAATCATAGTCAGTGTCTTTCCTGTAAAAAATGGCAACGAAAGAGTTAAGACAGCAAAGTTCGGTTAGATTGGACAATTCTAGACAATATGTCTTGTCAATATTGTTTCACTCCTCAAGGTTTCTGAATCTTTATAGACACTCAATTGTTTCCTCTCCGCCATAATTACCATACTTGGTTGTCTCTCTTGCAATCTTTACAATCACCTTATATCCTCTCATCCTTTCACGTATTTCAAAAGCTACACTTTGCTGTTTCTTTCTCAGTTTCTTTCTTGCTGTTTTTATCGATATTTTTCTCTCACTGGGACAAACTATACCAATAATCTATATTTGCTTTTTCAGGTCATTCTCTAAAGTTACATATAGTCTGTTAGCAGTACTAGTTTCATGCCTGTGAAATTCAATATCCCAACACAGTTTCTCGTCTATATTAGCTCTATTCCAAGTGCTTTTTATAACACTCAGCGAATTGGAAGAGTTGTTAGATCGTCAGAAAAGTGAGGTATTTGTTCTGTGTCTTTACGTTTTGAGTTCAAATCCCGTCGAGGTCAGCTTTATATTTCATTCTTTTTTTTTGGGCGGGGGGGATAAAGTACTATTTTATGAGCGGTGGAATTTTGAGGAGATCTTAAAGTGCTGGATTGGATGCCTTGCAGCACCTATTCCGAATTTGCACGTTCTGAGTTCAAATCAAGTGTCCTGTAACCAGGAAAGTGGTGAAACTTTTACCAGGAGTGGCAAATGTCAGATAGTTGGGAAGACCGATGGAAACATTGTTTCTACGGTCCGATTTCATTTTTTCCGATCAATCTTTCTTACTTTATCGAAGACTACTCCTAAATATCTCCAATGCATTGTTAGCCTTTTTTATACATAATTATTTCCTGCGAGTTGTTTGACATCTGACGTATCCCACGCCAAGTGTTTCAGTGGATATCCTTAACGTATTTCTCTGGAAGATTCAGCGTGACACAAGTCAGACACTTCGAATTACAGGTACAACTCATTTGTCCAGCTAAGTTGACTAGATATATGCGAAAGAGTGTGTCTTGATCAAAGACATAACATGCCGGCGGAAATCCGACTTTCAATCTTGTGATTATGAGTTGAACACCCTAACCCCTAAGTCACATACGTTCACTGACAGCAAGTATTTTACACCTAAATAACGTAATAATAGGCGGTTTCTCTACATGTCTTTCATAGCCTGCATAAATCGAATACGACTTCCACCCAGCTCAATTTCTTTTCAGCTCATATTTCTACTATCTGTTCTATTCAAGCATGTTAATGATAAAATAACGTTTTCCAGGAATGCATGTTACAAATACACCAAACGAATATTTTTTTTTATCTTCGTCGTTAAATTCTTAATTCTGTAAAGTGCTAACTTCACACTACTTCGGAACGTTTATATATATAGTTTATATGAACTATATGTGGTTAAAATTGTTCTACCAAAAATGAAAACTAGAGTTGAGTAATGTAAAAATAAAAACACAATAGTTTAAACTTTTATCTTACATTTCATTATATTTCGAGATAAGGAACTCTTTTTCAAAAGAAAAGAATCGGAGTTCGGCGTTGATATCGAGCTGCGCACTATATTTTCTTTTTAAGATTTTAATCGATTTCCCTGTGTTGCAAACTGCTTATTATACCGCAGTAACACCATTAAAAGACAAATAAAAAGAAAAACTTGGGGAAAATGGGAATAGGTCAAACTGTACACCAGTGATTCTCAAATGGGAGACACGTTGTTTAACAAGGAGATATTCCTACTGCATATGTGCTACAGCAGTCAGCTATGTCACACACTTAGTAACAATGGTCTATACAGTCTCTTGGGAATCTGAGATATCGATAATGTTGTTGTTCCACTGAAACTGTTGCAAGCAAACTCCTTTTGGGGAAAAAAAGCATAAGCAGGGATAGAGTTCCAGAGGGTCGATGTTCTGGTGACGAAGGACTGGATTAGTGATACGTGTTGAGCACAACATTGGTGATGAGGGGTGGAAATATGAGTGAGTAGGAAGCGTCTGAATGGAGTTAGTTATTGAGACTAGCAAGCTCTAAAAAGGAAAGACCTTTGTAGAACCGGTAGAAGAAATAAAACATTGTGTTCATGGACAGAGTTTTGTAGCGTGCATCTCCCTTACCATTCTCCGGCGGGGAAACGCCTTCTCCATTCTGTCCGCGGGGCTGCAGGGAGGCCAGCACGTGGGACCCCATTTGCTCACCATACAGAGAGATGGGGAGGGCGACAGAGATGGCGGTAATGACAGTGGGATTTCGGCTCTTCCACGTTCGGACCATATCCTTGTGGTTGTGTTCATTATCTTTAAAGTTTCCGTATCTAATAACGATATGTAGCACAACTAAGAGCTGCAAACTTTGATCCGTTCATTCAACATCTGTGGTTCTCAGATCCCTATATGATTTGCTTTTTTTAAAAATAAATTAAGACAAGCTGTCTTTGGTTCAGACTTCTTCACCGTCTCTTTGTTAATTCATGTGTGAATGGACCCGTAAATCTTAATGGAGATGTATGAGCGCCATCGTGAGCAATTTTAAACGTGATGGAGTTTATCTTCTCTCCTGGTTTGAACACAAAGAGAGAGAGAAAGAGATAGAGAGAGAGAGAGAGAGAGAGAGAGAGAGAGAGAGAGAGAGAGAGAGAGAGAGAGAGAGAGAGAGAGAGAGAGAGAGAATCTAAGTACTGGACTGGTATTTTTTTTTTCGCCTTGAATGGATGAGAGCCAAACTTAACCTCAGAACATAGAGAGTCGGAACAAATATTACAAAGCATCCTATGTTCTAACGACTCTGAGAATTCGCCGCCTTCTTTGTTAAAGCTAACTAGTTTAAAACAGAATTACATATGGCGTCAACATGTACAAGAGCGAAGACTAAATACGAACCCTGGGCCTTTTAAACAGCAACTGTAGTTCTCTGATGGAATGTAAAGATTTACATTATTTTTATATAGATCAACACCGTGTTTGTTTTAAGTTGCTCCACCGTTTCTTTATTAATGCTAAATATTAAAACAACTAAAACAACAACAGAATTATTAAAAATGGTGTCAACCAACGTTAATCTAATTCTTTAATGTTTCAGATTTGTTGATGCAGGTAGATTTAGGTGTTTGTTTTTTTATTGTATTTTTTTTCTTTTTCACTACTGGTGTTAATATAGTCTCTTTTATTATTTCGCAAATAAAAGTCTATTTAGAATTTTCATTTCAAGTACACCTTATTTTGTTGTCTCAACATCTCTTCTAACATTGTACCAACCATATTTCCTTCACCAGCATACCACTCTTGTCTGCTATAAAATTGTTTCAGGCATATTTTGGTGGTGGTACTACTACTATTACTATTACTACTACTACTACAATAATTATTATTATCATTATTATTACTACCAGAGTTGAATTCGTAGTAAATATCTGGCTCTGGTTCATTCGCAGGAAATTGATTGCGCTGATCAAACAATGGCCACGTTCTAAACGATAACAGATCGATAAAAGGGGATAATTGAACTCTAGCTAACGTTATTGCTTTCAGACTATATTGAATAGCGATCTTAGTAAAGAGTCCCAACCAGAAAATATAGAAATTCTTTGCATTTTGAATCGCGTTTCTAATAAATGATATATTTAAAACGTAGAAGGCCAAGTTATCTTAATTAGTAAATGGACGAGTTATGTGACATGTGATATCCAGTATTGAATGTGATAACTAGTATTGATTGTGTTCTGAGATAACTAGTATTGAATGTGTTATGTGGTAACTAGTATTGAATGCAATATGTAATAACTATTTATGTGATAACAAGTATTGGTTGTGACGCATCAGCATGGCCGAACTGCCAACAAGTTGCCTCCCAAGACCCAAGAGTTTGCATTTTATATGAGGTTCCTTGAGTGTTTTAATGATAGGGTCCCAGTTTTATCGTGAAAAACAACGTAAAATGTAGCTTCTTACCCGGGAACACAACGTGAATCCAACTCTCTAGCCAATATGCCACGCGTCTTCACCTTCACATGTTATGTGATAACCAGTAACGAATGTGTTATAAGATAAGTGGTAATGAATGTGTTATGGAAATAACTACTATCGAATGAGCTATGTGAGGACTAGTAACAGATATGATGTGTGATAACTATTAATGTATGTGTTAACTGATGCTCCCTTGAGCTTTAGGATGTCAATATATTTGACAAGATAGCTTTGTTCTTAAAACTCCGAGACTAAACCGCATAAAATAATGTATCGGGGTTAATGTAAATGCCGTGAGTTGTGTAATTGAAAACGACACATTAATATTCTGTGTGAACGGTGCTATAGTAGTATGGAGGTGAACAGTAATGTCATAGTAAGGAAGTGAACGGGACTGTCGTAGTAAGGAAGTGAACGGTACTATCGTGGTAGGAAGGTGAACAGTAATATGGTAGTAGGGAGGTGAACAGTACTATAATTGTAGGGAAGTGAACAGTGCTGTCATAGTAGGGAAGTGAACAGTGTTATCATAGTAGGAAAGTGAACTGTGCTATCATAGTAGGAAAGTGAACAGTGTTATCATAGTAGGAAAGTGAACTGTGCTATCATGGTAGGGAAGTGAACATTGCTGTCGTAGTAGGAAAAGGGGCTGAAAAATTCGTATGAAGGTGAACGGAAGAATTAAGTACCGGAAAGAATAAAAAAAAATCAATAATGTAAATAATCGATATAAAAATCAATTAAATACTTTCGCTACCAATTTCTGGCCATGGGCCAATGAAAGAAATCATTATCCTTTAGGAAATAGCACACCATGTTTGGCTAATTCTATTAAATTAGAAATGAGGAAACAATTTTATTCATTCTTTAATCGCCCCTCTTGTACCCTTGGAGATGACGCAGAAAGAAAGAGCTATCATTCTACTGCCATCTGGAAGTCCTGTCTTAGTGTGATGCCATATGATATCAGAGTTTCTTTGACGCCATCAATACATGTCTTCCCTAGTTGGCCTCTGGCCATGTGGCTACACATATTTGTGTTGTACACAAAATGGACTGGTTGAAATGGTTGATAGGTTGGCATTCTCGTAATGTCTCTGAGGCATCATACTCTCTGTTGTTGTATGTGACCATGGATTAGTGTTGTCCCACCTGATCCTACCTCGTCTGCTCTTGTTGAAAGCTTTTCTCACACAGCTCGTAACTTAGTGCTCTATAGGATTTCTCATATTCCTGTTTTCATATTGGTATGTGAGTGTGGGAATGACGTTTGAGTTGATCACCTTTGCTTAAATTTTCATTGATTTGTTAGGGTTCTTTAGGAGTGGAATAATCTAGTAACTGATTCACACTACAACTTCTTACATATACATTCCATTCATACCACTCGAAAGTAGTTATGTGGTTCAATAAATCACATGAAAGAATTTACAGTTGGCACGTTGCGAGAAAACTTTAATCAACCTCGTTTAATTACAACACAAACAAACCATCACACTTTAAATTTTAACAGCAAAAAGAATCAACATATTAAAATATTTATTCAATCGATGAATCCCTAATTTAATTAACAAAGTAATTAGAAAAATGTTCTTCTGGCAAAAATTACTTTTTACTCCCCCTCCTTTCTATCTCTTTCTCTATCTCTATCTCTATCTCTATCTCTCTTAATTCTATATTACACAGAAATATTTACCTCCTCACCTGTACAGATCTAACAACTGAACATCAACACATACTGTGCTAAACCTATTTGATCTGAGTGAGAAAGTTTAATTCGCACATAATCCTCACCAACAGCTTTTATCAAAAATGTTCAACACTCGAAGGAAATGGCATATGATATTATTTTAAATTTTAATAATCCAATCAAATTGGTTAGTTTCTTCAATAAACAGAAATATAAATTATATTAACATCGTTAATATATATATTTCATTAAAATAGAATTTGATCTTTCCTATAATACAGAAACAACCTGTAACAATATCAAAATGATAATGCTCAAGAACAAAATACTTCTAGTTGTTTATGTTGTTATTGAGCCTAAGCCAGTCGTGGTCAACCTGATCTATGATAAAATGTTCAAGTTTGGTCAAGCTGATCTATGGTCAAAAGTTCTTGTTTATCCTTGGTCAAGCTGATATATGGTCTAATGTTGTTTAGCCTAAATTAATCTTGGTCAAGCTGATCTAGGGTTAAATATTGGTGTTGTTTAACACAGGCCAATATTAGTCAAACAGACTTGTGGTCAAATACATTCCAATCATAACATGCCCCATCTTTTGTAGCAAAGTTGCTTTGATGTAACTTATTCATCTATCCCTAGTTACCATCCATCAATGGGTGGAATTTCTTCCACAGTGAGAAAGAAAGATAGAGAGAGAGATAAGTGAAAGAAAGAAACTGGCACATTATTATTTATCGACCACAAAATGATAAAAAGCAAAGTTGACCTCGACGAGATTTGAACTCAGAGCTCTGAAAGCTGGAACTACGCCCCTAATGACTCTACCAATCTGCTGCCTACCAATTCTCATATAACATACTAATTTACTAATTAAACTAACCTAGCCTCCTGGTGGCTATTTCTAGGTATCTATAACTACAATTTTTATCGTATCATCCTTATGTATGACAGTAGGGTATTGTTGAACCGTTTCTTTACGACATTTCTAATGAAAAACACTGCTTATGATTTTTAATTTAATTGATTTTGAAAAATAGTGAATTATTAGAATTTAGTAATATAACAAACATTCTCACTCTTAAGTTGGGTTTGGAAAATAACTTAACAAAATTCTTAAATAAAATTACGGGAAGTTTTTTTTTTTTAAATTGTAGAACCAGGTGAATTTTCAGGCGGTTTGGTATTAAAAGGGTCAAGGGAGATTTGATTACTATTTTTATCTGGCTGGGCGAATAAATGTTATGTATGACGGCATAACAATTTTATGTCAATGTTTTTGTTGCTATTTTATTTTTATTATTTATTTGGCTCAGCAACAAAATCTTACTTTAGATTACGAAATCTTTTCAGCTGTTTTATGCCTATTTCTCGATCAAGCATTGATCAAACGTTGGCTCCCATCCCATAAACATTGTGATATCGTCCTTGTTTTTACTTAGCAATAATAATAATAATAATAATAATAATAATAATGATAATAATAGTAATGATAAGGATAATAATAATAATAATAATGGTGATGATGATGGTGATAAAGGTTTTGCTAATATTGATTAGCGAGAAAGCTTTTAATTGTTATTCCTCATTCTAAATAGGATAACATATTATTACTCATCTGGATGAACTGTTTTGTTTTAAATATCTGAAGCAAAGTTCTCGCTTAGAAATAAGATAATATCCGCTGCCAGAGTTGCGGAAATGGTATAAGATCTAATGCCAACACTGTAATGACGAGCCTAAGGGAAGACAAAGTGGAGTTGTTAAAGAGTTCGATTTACATTTCTTACAAATATATTATCAGTAAAAAACATAAGACAATAAAAAAAAAAAAATAAAATCAATTATTTTTGCCTAATGTAGTTTGAAAATTTTCTAATCGTTCTCAAATTCTATTATCGATTTGACGTGCTGAATTATTTAAATATGATCCGTGAGCTGCAGGTAGCAGAAATATATATATACATATATATATAGAGAGAGAGAGAGAGAGAGAACGATGTTGATGGATTGAGCTGCTCTGTGTGATGTCGTTTGGCAGGTTATGGAACGTATGTTTGCCATAAAGCTTACTGTGAAGTTGCAGAGTTGTGATCATGCAATTGTTACAATTAGAAAATCATCTTGAAATTCCAAACCGACACACACACACACACACACACACACACACACACACACACACACACACACACACACACACACACACACACACACACACACACACACACACACACACACACACACACAGATAAATGTTACTGCACGTTGTTTACTTCAGAACGGCTGTAAGATTTTTTTTTTCCAGAATGAATTAATTTCTGTGAATACGTGGGATGTAGTGTGGAAGAGAAAAAAGAAGAGACTTTTTTTTTAATCTCTACCACAGTCCTTACATTCTATTAATTCCTCTATCTGCGTATGTGCTTTGGTGGTTCTCCATCGGTTCCAACGACGAGTGTTCCTGTTATACAAACAACAGAACAGCTTGTTGGTGAAATGAACGCATAAGTGGTAGAGCATTCCACAAACGTACATCATTAACGTATTTCTAAATGAGATAAAGTGGGATATTGTATGAGACAAGACTGGCCCCTTGACTTAGTTACAGTTGAATTTTGCCAGCTGTGTGGCCGTGAAGAAGGTGAAATAAAATGTCTTGCCCCGTCTTCTGTTTTAACGTATGTTTAATATTGGTAAAACATGTTTTGTTGTTGAGGATATAATATATTGTTCGCATTAATTCTGATTTATGAGGCGGTGGATTGGCAGTATCGATTGAGAATCGGACACCATCCTTTGCAGCATAGAGTTACGGCCTCTTATAATCTGAGTTCAAATCCCACCGAGGTTAACTTTGCCTTTCATCCTTACGGGGTCGATTTAATCGACTTTCCCCTCCTCCAAAATTGCTGGCCTTGTGCCATTAATTTTGATTTATCTGCATTGTTTAGTTTGTTAATACATGCATGATATTTTGTGGTTAAGTTAATCGGCTCACAACCGTAAGGTCGTGAGTACGATTCTCGGCGGCGCACGTTCTGGCCTTGAACCAGACACTTTATTTCACGTTGTTCCAGTCCAATCAGCTATCAAAAATGAGTTGTACCTGTAATTCGAAGGGCCAGCCTTGTCACGTTCGGCGTCACGCTGAATCTCCCTGAGAACTACGTTAAAGGTACGCGTGTCTGTGGAATGCTCAGCCACTTGCACGTTAATTTCATGAGCAGGCTGTTCTGTTGATCGGATCAATTGGAACACTTGTCGTTGTAAACGACGGAGTGCCTTCTTCATTTTGTTAAATGGTTAAAATGATTAACTAATTGTGTTATCTGTGTAAATAACTGTGTTAATTGTAGCTGAGTAGGGGTAGTTCGTTGGGATAATTGCTGGCCTTGTGCCAAAAGGAGAAACAATTATTTGTTGTTGGTTTGGGGTAACGAGAAAAGTCATTTCATATATATTGTAGTATCATGACACTAATACTGTGGCGACTAAAATGCCCGTTGAAAGATCTTTGGTACGAAATGTTTCTCTCTTGTTCAAATTAATTAGTGACATGATAATGTAACTAAGGCTTTAGTTGAAGGATGGATTTGAAATTTTTCCTTTTTTAAATTATGTTTAACGTAGAGGTATTTTCGTTATGTTTTCGAAAGTATCGTCTGCAATAATTTTGTATTTGCATACAAAACTCTGTGGGTTAGTATAGGAATTATATAAGGTTTAAAGAGTTAGGTGTGGATGGTTAATTATTTTATGTTGGATAAACTACGGGAGATAATAACGGTTCAGTCTATATTCATTTTTATGGGTCTTATACTTTTAAGCTGCGTAATATATGTGCGCGTGCGTGATGGTCGTAACGGAAATAGTTTTCGGAGCAAGTGTAG
>OZ024741.1:318240110-318262610 GCA_964016885.1 Eledone cirrhosa | reverse complement strand
CCTCACACCTAGCTAAGACCAATAAGAGTAAGAGTAAAGAGGGACTTAAGGCCATCCGAAATAGTGAACCACGCCAATACACACGACAACACGGGACCAACCCACTGAGTGAAAGACCCAGGGGGATAACAGGCAATAGAACCGGTCCCACTAGGTAGCCCCGCGGCTGCTTGGAGGGACATGCACCCCTGAATGAGGAGCATCACCCTATTAAAAAGTGTAATTGCAGAAGGAAGGACAAATGCCCACTAGCTGGACACTGCCTTATTAGGAACGTGGTATATGCTTGTAACGTAACCACAGACACGTATACTAAGACGTATGTGGGATCAACCGCTAACGAGTTCAAGACGAGATTCAACGCCCACCAGCATAGCTTCCGATATGAGAAGCTTAAAAAAAACCCTACACACTAAGCTGGAGATGCCTTACTAAAGCTCCTCCATATAGCTCGTTGAGCAGGTTTTGTAGCCTGTGCCTATCTGAATCTCATGCCATAGTATTCTCAGGACTCAACTTGCTCAACAGGAGATCAGAAATCTTCTCGTCCTGCCCCCATACTATACTTAGCTCTTTCTTTTTCTTCAGACCAGACACATAGCCCTGACACCACCCTGTCCCACACTTGGCAGCCTCGCTAGCGAACAGGGTGCTCTTTAGTAACCCCGGCCGCATAGATGCCTCGGCTCCCCGTTTGGCGATGGGGACTCTGGTGAGGAACGGACGACCCTGTGTCCCACCTGCCAACCTGGGATTGGTGGCAACATTGTTGCTGGGCACCCTGGGGGCAGCTGATGCCTGCGATGTAGGACATTGTGGATGCCTGGACCCACGTTGACTAATCTGGGAAGGTGCCGTCGGAGATGTGTCAACAAACTCGAGAACATGCCCAGGGAAACAGTAACAAAACACCCAATATGGCGGCCGCTCCCTGCCTATAACCACTCACCCCCACCCCCTCCCTTAGTAAACCCCCGCCCAAATAGATGCCCCTCCCCATTCTCCCCCACTCACATCTTTTGAGTTAGTTCTTTATTATTAGTGATTAGTTCTTTACTAATAGGGATTTTTTGTATTTTACCACAGTCGACTTAATGGGCTTGGAGAGTTGACTCCCTTGAAGTCTGAGCACTCGATAAGTTAGGGGTTGTGCCCCTTGAACAGGGGTTTGTCTATCTGGTCTACCTGCTGTCCGCTACTACCCGAGACTGGACACGGTCGTAGCCACAGGCCAGCGCGTGCGCGATAGCATAGAATATATATTTTCTGCTAGTCACCCCGTGTAACATGATACCCCAAGATTCCATGCATGAGATTCACCGAAGCATGCGCAGTCTTAACCGGGAGATGACATGCGAACTTGAAAATACCACAAGAGAGACCCTTTGGATAGCGTAGACGCCGGACCATACCCGCAAATATATACCCTGATCTGTCTTGAATATACAGGGCTGACGGAATATGGATAACACGACCACCATCTAAGCTGGAACCGACCCATACAGCAAACAAAGAGGGGGACAGCCCTTCGCATTTGACCAGTCGCGTGTGGGCTTGGAGTTCGTAATATACCACCCCAGTCAAATCCACACTGGTTTTTTTTACCAATATAGCATGTAGACCAATACATCCTGCGTAGCGAAACCTTGGACTTAGAACCGGCAGACTGGTCTATCGCAAAAGCGTGCAACCCCCGAAACTAAAAGATCGAACGGACCACACCCAGCAACCACTAGCTATTTGATCCACAGGTACATTTCCCAGAGAGTCCACGCAGCTGATAGTGAATCCCAGTTGATCCGTGAACTATGAACTTTTAAACAATACCAGCTGTGCCTGGAGCTATGCAGATGACTACATACGCATAATGGATATCGCGCCCACACGGTCACCAGTGCTGTTCATCCTGTTGTATGTATGTAAATATCCGTGCGCGGGATATCCCTGAGTACATTTTCTTGACCATCAATTGTTAATTGATTGCTTGTTAATTAGGCAGGAATATACTATTATGTCTGTGCTAATCCTATGTGTTGCCGTATGTGTGTAAAGTATCCGAGCGCGGGATATCCCTGAGCTAATTTTGCCTGACTGTTAATAGTGTATTGATTACTTGTTAATTAGGCAGGAATATATTATTATGTCTTGGTTAATCCTGTATCAATAATTTTATAATAATTTTTTGTGATAATACATTGTTAGATTACTGAAGCTACCTTATACCTTCTTAAAAATACATTTTATAATTATTGTCTTTTTGCTTATGTATTTTCTTATTTACCACTTTCTTTAATCTTGCCCAACTTGATAAACTATTTGAATTGCTCCCTAATTAAATTACTTAAATTACTTAAATTATTGTATCTATTATGCCTAAGTTGTATCTGTTGAAGCAACCCTTTGAAAATTCCTCGGATATCCCAAATACCGTAATTTTTAACTTTTTATTTTATAATTTTCCTCAATTCGTTTATATATATCCTTAAAGGCTCTCTAAGATTTTAATTCTTCGAAGGGTCTCTCGGAGGAAGTTCCTATTAAAAATATTAGAGGGGCCTTTTCTGAGAGATTTATAGAAGGCTCTTTGAATTAACCTTTAATTGATTAGTTTCTTTCAACTTAGTAGGGAATATCAAAACTTCGTAAGTTTTCTGAAATTTGTTAACGTGATCTCGGGGGAAGAAAGTTTTTTTCTTTCGGAAAATTTTTTTTTCTCTCGAAGGAATTTCATAGGAAACTTTATATCTTTTAGGGAAACTTTATATTTTTATTTTTTTATTTTATTAGCCTCTTAATTTCTTCTAGTTTATTAGGTTTATTGGAGCCTGTAAGCTTTATGCACTTATTGAGGGATTTTTTAAGGTGCTTCTACGGGATCCCAAGTCTTTTAGTTTACTTTTAATGCGTAAATTATATATTATCTAATCTTTAACCTTCAATCCCCGACCCCGACAACTAATATAAAAGAGACCCCTTAGAATATAGACCCCAACTATACAAGCGGAGCTGCTGATGTATACCACAAATTCAAACTGCTAGCCTTGAGTGATACGTTGATGTAAATAATGATCTTACAATCACATGTTATATGCCTTGAAAAGTCCCACCATATGGTCGGACGAAACGGCTGTCGGCAATAAACTTGTTATAATGTCATAATAGTTCCTTTGTTCTTTTTCACTAATATATATAATTATATATATATATATAATTATATATATATATATAATTATATATATATATAATTATATATATATATATATAATTATATAATTATATATATATATATATAATTATATATATATATAATTATATATATATATATAATTATATATATATATATATATATATATATATAATTATATATATATATATAATTATATATATATATATAATTATATATATATATATATATATATATATAATTATATATATATATATAATTATATATATATATATAATTATATATATTTAGCAGTATTAGTTGTAGATGTTATCGAGATGCAAGTGACATAATAACAGCAGAAATTAGAGAGGAAATATACGTTTATTTTTTGTTGTAGCACAAACAATGGTGTTGTACAGAGGCTGGTATCTGGCGTGTGATCAGTCGGCTTTCCAGTGGCTGTCTGTCTTTTCTTTCTGGCGTTCTCAACCGGCGTTGTTCTATCAAAGAGCGTGAGGCGTCTTACTACAGTACCTCGAGCCAGATTTTCAAATTATTGAAAATCGATGTCATTACTCACATGTGGAGTAAGATGGCGAACAATGCAACAAGGGGGAGCTATCCGCTCTAGCAAAAATTTAATCCAGAATAAGGATTTGAAAAATGTTAAAAAAAAACGACATGCATGCATAAAAAAAACAAGGCAAAGGAAAAGCAGAAACACAGAGGCAAAAAAAAAAGGTGCAGCTAACATAGTCTAAATATAGACGGTGCTGCACAGTTTTTTGGGCCAGTGGACCCTACGACCTGAACGGGTCGTGGTCTTGTAACGTGGCGATGGTGGTGGTGTAGGGACAGGCGATGATGGTGGATCAGGAATAGTCGTTCGCTCAACAGGCAAATACGAAGGGGTTCGTGGATCAGGAACCACAGCGTCCGTATCAAGGTGCGCCTGCTTAAGCCTGTCTAATGTAACTGTCACCCTGGACCCCTTAATATCTAACGTGAAATGCTTAGCCGAGCGCGCTAAGACACGGTAAGGTCCAGTGTAAGGCTGTGTGAGCGGGGGCTTCACCGTATCATTCCTTACAAAGACATGCGTCCACGAGGCAATATCCCTCGGGACAGTAGTCTTGACAGTTTGTTTCCTAGTGTCCATTGGCGGCAAATCCTGGAAATAGGAGCGCAAACGGGACACGTAGGAAGCGTGATCTTGGGCATCAAGATCGATAGGGGCAAGCATTTGCCCGGGCAACGTCAGAGGGGCACCGTACAGTACTTCGGCCGGTGAAAATCCAAAGTCGACCTTCACCGTTGACCGAATCCCTAGTAGCACAATAGGGAGGTACTCGCTCCAATGCGCCGAGTCCATTGAGGCCATTAAGGAGGCCTTCAGTTGGCGGTGAAAACGCTCCACCATACCATTCGAAGCGGGATGGTATGCCGTAGTTCGAATGCGTTTAGCACCAATTATTTTTGACAGCTCGGGGAAAAGGCTCGACTCGAACTGTCGTCCACGGTCGGTAGTTATTGTGGATGGAACTCCATAACGAGAGATCCATCCAGACACAAGAGCACGTGCTGTTGTCTCCGCGGTGATGTTTTTCAAGGGGATGGCCTGAGGCCATCTCGAAAAACGGTCAATGACGGTAAGTAGATAAGAAAAACCATCGCTGACAGGCCAAGGTCCCACTATGTCAATATGAATATGCGAAAAACGCGCATCTGGGTTAGCAAAGGTACCCAGGGGAGCCTTGACGTGTCGATGGACCTTTGATCTCTGGCAAGCGACGCAGGAACGGCACCAAGCAGCAATTTCACGCCTCATATTTGGCCAGAAAAATCTAGCTGATATGAGCTTTGCTGTGGCAGAAGATCCTGGATGCGAGATACAATGTAATCCCAGAAACACGGTCCGACGATGATTCTCTGGAACGAAGGGCCTAGGCACGTCCAAAGAGACGTCGCAAAGAATTTGGCCAACTGCAGTCGACAGAGGCAAGTATTTCATCTCGCAATTCGCAAACTCGGGCGATGTGACATCCAGTGACTCAAGGGGAGACTGATCCGCAGCCAAACGAGTCAGATCTATGTCAGAGGGTGACGAGATCGCTGTCACGGGTAAGCGGGACAAAGCATCGGCCGCTGTATTTAGTGAACCCGGAATGTGCTGGATATCACTCGTAGATTGCGAGATGAAATCAAGGTGTCTCGTCTCTCTGGGCGAGTATTTATCAGCCTTCGCTCTCAAAGCAAAAGTCAATGGTTTATGGCCAGTGAGGATAGTAAATTGTCTACCCTCTAGCACATGTGAAAAATGTTTCACGGCCAAATAGATGGCTAAAAGCTCTCTTCCAAAGGTGCTGTAGCGCGTCTCAGCAGGATTTAGCTTTTTGGAAAAAAACTCCAGCGGTTGCTGGTAACCATTGATGTTTTGCTGTAGTACTGCGCCCACAGCGATATCCGATGCATCAACACAAAGCGTTAGCTTTGCACCGGGTACCGGGTGAGTCAGTAACGAAGCATTAGCCAAAACAGTTTTGGCGTGCTGAAAATCAGCAAGTTGAGTGTCTGTCAAAGAAATATCTTTGTTCTTCCTCCGACAATTTTTCAAAATTTCTGTCAGGGAGAAAAGCAACTTGGCACAATTTGGCACGAAACGCCTATAAAAGTTAACCAGACCTAAGAACTGGTGTAACTGACGTAGTGAGGTCGGTGGAGGCAAATCCTCTATGACCTTAACTCGCTCAGGCCGGGGTCGAATTCCGTCAGCATCGATGACGTGACCCAAGAAAGTCAGTGACTCAGCACCAAAAACACATTTGGGTGCATTAAGCTGCACGTTATACGCCTTCAATCGGCGGAAAAGAAGATTCAAATGGTGCGTATGCTGCTCTGGAGAAGAACTAGCAATGAGCAGATCGTCAATATAGGTATAGACGAAATCGAGGCCGCGAGTAACCTCATCCATAAACCGCTGAAAAGTACTAGCGGCATTCCTTAATCCGAACGGCATAGTCAAAAACTCGAAAGACCCAAATGGCGTAACTATAGCCGTTTTTGGAATGTCATTTTTATGGACAGGAATTTGATGGTACGCACGAATTAAATCCAGTTTGGAGAATATCTTGCATCCCTGCAACGAAGACGCAAAGTCTTGCAGATGAGGGATAGGATAACGGTCCGGTACCGTTATCGAATTCAGGCGTCGATAATCTCCAGTAGGTCTCCAATCGCCATTCGCTTTCGGTACCATGTGTAATGGGGACGCCCACGGGCTCGTGGACGGACGAATAATTCCCATTTGCAGCATATGATCAAACTCTGATCGTGCTGCTTTTAGTTTGTCCGGAGGCAAGCGACGAGGGCGAGAGAAAACGGGAGCACCAGTTGTAGATATGAAGTGCTCCGTTGTATGAGTAGGTTCATCAAATCGAAAATTCCCCTGTGTCAGTTGCGGGAACGAGTTCAACAACGCATGGAAAGGATCACCGGTGTTAGCAAGAAAAAATATCGGGCTAACCGTTGGAACTCCTGCTGCCTTGCCAACAACAGTTAATCCCGTGATGCCATCAATTAGGCGTTTACCACGAAGGTCCACCGTCAATGAAAAATGGTGGAGAAAATCCGCGCCTAGAATCGGATACGGCAAGGCGGCAACAGTAAATATCCATTTAAACTCGCGCCACAGATTACGAAACTGCAAAGGTAACGAGATTTGTCCGAAAGTTCGAATCGGCGAACAATTTACTGCCTGCAACTCAATAGGCGTCTCAGGGGGAGTCTCCTTCATACAACACACAGGCCATACGGAACAAGCTGCACCTGTGTCAACCAGAAAAGCTCTACCTGACAGCAGGTCCTCAATGAAAAAGTGGCGGTTAGATGTTGTTTCGCAGAGCGCACTATCCGCCGTTAGTGACTCTGGTCGTCTTTTCCCTCGTAAGCAGAAGGAGGCCTACAACGGGCGGCTTTTTTACCATATCTTTCATGGTAATAACAATATGTTGTTCCTGGTGTGTTGAAAGGGCTACGGTGGCGAGAAGTTGAATAACGTCGTGAGCGGCTCCTCTGCCGTCCAAAGGACCTGAATTCCGTGCACAACTCCGCCATTTGACGAGTCATGGCTTCCATAGTGGTGATTAATTTGTCATCAGACGCTGATGAGCGTGATTGAGGAAGAGAAGAGGAAGCAACGTACTTTGGCTTCGAAGTGTCTCTCTTCGTCACCTCTACAATTTTGTCAGCAGAGACAGCAATGTGATCCAGGGTATTCACCTCTAGCATATGGGCTAGGATCGCCTGTACCTCTTGAGGTAGGCGAGAGAAGAACAATTGCTTCAGGAAAGGGCTATCCTGATCTTGGGAATCGCTCAAATCCCGCAAATGCCGGAGAAAAGCGGTAGGGGTCCTGTCACCTAATCGTTCGTCCTCGATCAGTGACCGAAAACGACTCTCTACCGACTTACAATTCCTCCTCAAAATCTCGCCCTTCAAAAACTCATACGTCAAGTCAGAGGGGGGGGGGTCTGTAATTAGGTCTTGGACCGAATCTGCTAGATTAGGGGGAAGGCCGCTAATCAGTACAGCGAGGCGCTGGTCAGATTCGGTCTTACAGACCGTAAAATACGCCTGTAACTGGGCAAACCACATCTTAGGTTTTCCAGTAAAGGCGGGCAAATGTGGTACATTCATGTCAACTTTTAAAATTAAAACAAATATATATACCTATATATCGAAAGAGCAATTAATGCACCCTTGTACAGTGAAAAGAGAACAGCCAATATTGAGAAAAAGTTAAAGGGCAAAAAGAAACAGACATTCAAAACAAGGAAATATGCAAAATACATAAAATACAGATATATATCTTTTAAAAAAAAATTATTCTTTCAACGTCTGTCCCCTCGCGTTGCTTCAACGAACCAGCCAAATCAAATAAGGTAAAAAAGAGGAAGAAAAAAAATGTTTGTTTTTTTTTTTAAATATATCCGCGTTCGATATCAACAAAGGTAGCCAGTGGCTAAAAATCCCTTAGAAAAAGGTAAGGCATGTATATCCCCATGCGGGGCAGTTATGTTCACAAAAACAAGTTTAGTCTCTTCTCTCTTGATCAGTCATGGAACACACACGCAATTCAAAATATGTGTCCGTTACAAAACTGGGAAGGAACGCAACGCCACCTTGGAAAAATACACTTTTTTCTTTTTTCTTCTGTAAGTTGCGAAAAAGTTGGCAACGGAAATGGAATATGCAAGTGAATAAAAAAAAGTTGCTCTAAATTATCGACACGAATGAATCGTTTTGATATTTCCGATGTGTGGTGGTTTGCGTCGGTAAGGCTATGAAGCTGCCACTCACTATTCCCTGTTTTGGTCAGTGGTTAAACAATGTTGTCGCTGATGCTGCTGTCGTTGTTGTTCTCGAGTGTAGCAAAAAGTCTTTTGAAATACTACTAACTTTTCGATAATTTTAAAAGGAATATTTTTTATTTTCACAAGTTGCGAAAAAAAAGGCCGACAATGTGGCAATAAAAGTTCAATTGATGAAAAAGAAGGGCTACGTTAAATTCTTACGTCGGTCACCACTTTAGCAGTATTAGTTGTAGATGTTATCGAGATGCAAGTGACATAATAACAGCAGAAATTAGAGAGGAAATATACGTTTATTTTTTGTTATAGCACAAACAATGGTGTTGTACAGAGGCTGGTATCTGGCGTGTGATCAGTCGGCTTTCCAGTGGCTGTCTGTCTTTTCTTTCTGGCGTTCTCAACCGGCGTTGTTCTATCAAAGAGCGTGAGGCGTCTTACTACATATATATATATATAATTATATATATATATATAATTATATATATATATATAATTATATATATATACATATATATATAATTATATATATATATATAATTATATATATATACATATATATATATATGTATATATAATTATATATATATATATAAATATATATATATATATAATTATATATATATATATATAATTATATATATATATATAATTATATATATATACATATATATATATATGTATATATAATTATATATATATACATATATATATATATGTATATATAATTATATATATATATATAATTATATATATATATATAATTATATATATATACATATATATATATATGTATATATATATATGTGTGTGCGTCTGTGTGTGTCGCATTCACCCCCATAGGTGGCACGGACTGGAATTGAATTCTGTCGTTCGATTGGTTATTGACTAGGTGAGACCCGCTGATGAAACCACATGCGTCGATTTTGCATTGTTGCATAATAAAAGCTGACAGTAGATGCTGTACGCTCTCTTGCTGTATTAAGTATAGCCGAAACTCGAGTACGGGTATAGATTTATGGTACTCATTTACGTGTGTTGTATTAAAGCAATTAACTTTGCGTCTCCTCTGCGATTTTTACATACCCTTACTTATTGAGTTCACTGCGATGCTAATGGTACTAGCAGGGAAACTTATGCTAGTCCCGTCAACTTCTCCTTTTATATATATATATATATATATATATATATATATATATATATATATATAAAATAAAGCGCTGGTGCTATAAAAGATACAATATTAAATATTAGAATTCGCTTTAGCAGTGACAAGGCACCTAAATACCTCCCCAGAGAGATGTAAATATATTAAAGTTATTAAATATTAACCGAGATAGAAACGGAACAAAAATATATAACAAATATATACATTGAAAATAATTTATTAATTAGTTAATTAATAACAAGTGTGATGATGCTAAAATATTAAATTACATAATTACCATCAACAAATAAAGAGAATAGATTAATCATTTGGGAAATATTCATTGATATAAAGTTACTAAAGCTACTTTATTGATACACTGTGACCTGTGAGCTCATTGTAATACAGCATGCATAACATATCGGTACTTTACAAGGTTTTAACATTGTTTAATGTAATATAGGAATGAAACAGTGTTTGTTATGAATATTGTATGTATATTCCAGCTGTTCTCAAACTTACACGTACTTAGTATTAGATAGATAGAAAGATAAGCAGGTAGAGCCTCAGTGTGAGTGTATGTTTGTGAAACTCATACATATACACCAGGTCCAAACACAAAGGAACCAACTCCCACTGTCACTGCCTCCGTCTCTCCCGCTCTCCCCGTCTCTCATTATAATGAGCAAATGGAGGCCCACGCGCTGGCTACCCCGCGACCCCGGCGAACAGAATAGAGAAGGCGTTTCCGCGGAGGATGGTGAGGGAGACGCACTGGAAGAGCCACTCCAGCTCGCGAGGTTAAACATAATATACTCACTCTATCGAGTGTCAATTCTACTCTAAAAACATTTCTCTTTTCTGTTGAACTGGTTGTTATTCTCTTTCTGGGAGAGACGGAGGCAGTGGCAGTGGGAGTTTGGTTCCTTTGTATTTGGACCTGGTGTATATGTATATGTTTCACGGACACATCTAATGATTGTGGAGAAAACTGATGATGATGATGATATATATATATATATATATATATATATATAAACGGAAAAAATAAAACGAAATTTCATTTCCCACTCTTAGTACGGCTGTTACTTAAATATAAGTATGTACACGTACATATATATATATATGTATACAGACGTACAGTAGTATGTATATATATATACATACATGAACACATATATATATATGTACGTATGGATTCACCGAACATTTATTATAATGCTCGGTGTGTTTGTAAACAAACATCCCGTATTAAGCCGTAGTGTCTAGCAACCATCGTTGCTCGTTTGTTCAACACTGACAAAGGAACGCTGTACTAGTTTCAAGCTTATTAACTATCGTTAGCAACGTATATCTTCCTGCCAGAGTGTTGAACGTATATACTTACCTTATGCATATTAACGGCTGAGTAGCCCAATTTGAATATCGAGTGGGTTAATCGGCCGGGTGCACCGAAAACGATAAACGGAAAAAATGAAACGAAATTTCATTTCCCACTTTTAGTACGGCTATATATATATATAGTGTGTACTTTGAAATACACTGTATGCTTAATTAAAAGCATTTTAAAGACCAATCGCTATTGTTTTAAAGTAGCGACATTGTCGCTTACTTAAATTTTCGGCAAACAGGGGGAGATAAGTTGACAGCTCTGTTTCGTACTTTTTGGTACTTATCAAAACTCACTACTCTCCCTGTCTGCCGAAAATTATGTGTGTTGGATTCTTATAGAATTCCAGTAACAACCAGGAACTGATTTTACAGAGCGGTCGCCGGCCCAGTAGAAATTGAAAATTAGAATTGGTGCTCTGAAATACAATGTATTGCAAAATACACTATATATACATTCATATATATATCGCTATTTCAGAGCACCAATTCTAATTTTCAATTTCTACTGGGCCGGCGACCGCTCTGTATAATCAGTTCCTGGTTGTTACTGGAATTCTATAAGAATCCAACACACATAATTTTCGGCAGACAGGGAGAATAGTGAGTTTTGACAAGTACCAAAAAGTACGAAACAGTGCTGTCAACTTATCTCCCCCTGTCTACCGAAAATTTAAGTAAGCGACAATGTCACTACTTTAAAACAATAGCGCATGGTCTTCAAAATGCTTTTAGTTAAGCATACAGTGTATTGCAAAATACACTATATATACATTCATATATATATCGCTATTTCAGAGCACCAATTCTAATTTTATATATATATATATATATTTATTTAAATGGAATAAAATGAAACGAAATTTCATTTTTCACTCTTAGTACGGCACTTACTTAAATGTAAGTATGTATGTATACGTACATACATATGTGTATACAGACGTACAGTAGTATGTATAATAAGAGCATTATAATAAATGTTCGGTAAACCGATACGTGCATATATATATATATATATGTGTGCATGTATGTATATATATACATACTACTGTATGAGTTTTTCCGCCCTTATGTATATATATATATATATATATATACACATACAATTTCATAACAAAAGACATAATATACACACACTATTAGATATTCATTCTACTAGGATAAACATTTCGCTCTTTTGATTGTTATTCTCATCGTATAATAATTTCCAGTACTTTGTAAAAGACACATACTAATGAGTATATATTCTACTCTCCGTATAAATAGTTTTTTTTATTTTTAGTATTGTATAACAATCATGGAGCGGAGTAATTGGTGTGGAGGTTCGTGGGAGATTCCTTTAAATAGAAGAAAAATCATAGAAATCACTGAACTATTGCAATCTTACTTGTTAGTCAAACAATTGTTTTCGCTACCCTCCTTCTCTCACTTTATCTAATCCTATCCTCTTGTGTAAGTGCACATACACGCACACACACACACACACACACACACACACACACACACACACACACACACACACACACACACGCACACGCACATATATATATATAAATAATTACAACAGTGACACAAACAGGCACTCAAGTTTCGTTGGGTTCTGGGTCCCAATTCATTCAGCCTGTCATGAGAAAAATAAAACCAAATATAGGCTGAATGAATTAGGGCCCAGAACCCAACGAAACTTGAGTGCCTGTTTATGATACTGTGTAATTCTTTATACTAAACTCGTCCTATTGACTGAGAGCTCTTACTCTTGGATATTTCCACTTAACTTTTACTTCAGTATATATATATATATACATATATATATATATATATATGTGTGTGTGTGTGTGTGTGTGTGTGTGTGTGTGTGTGTCTGATGAGCAGACTGGGCTGGAGTCAGGTTCATAACACTAACATGGATCGAAAGCAACCCATTTGTAAAACGGTCGTAATTGTGCATAATTATGCACAATTTTTATTGATTATAATCAATAAAAATCTTAATGTGAGACCTTGTTTTGTTCTTTAAATATATATATATATATATATATATATATATATATATATATATATATATATATATATATATATATGTTATACTTGGGGAGGGTCATATTGTTGTAATAATATTGCCAGAAATAATAACATAACACACTCACTGTTTCGCGTTTGAGTGTATGTATTTTTGTTTTTGTATTTTCTCTTTACTTACTAGTGTGTGTTTATATGTATTCGTTGTTGTTGTACTTGTGTATTTATTTAAGTCAGTATTGTTTGTTTGGGTATGGTTGTTTTTATTCTATTTATTTTTCCTGTTTAACTTTGGTCTTCTAAGCTCTATCTCAGTTGCTTCTCTGATTTGCCTTCCTGTTGAGTCATTTCTATGTTTAGATATTATTCTAATTTCTATGTTGTCTATATTATCGTCATGTCTTTGTCTGGCGTGTTCGTGAACAATATTATTACAACAATTTATTATTACTGGCAAGATTATTACAACAATATGACCCTCTCCAAGTATAACAATATTTGTTTCGACACACGATTTCATATAAAAAACCTTGCAAAACAAATATATATACTTAATTGTGTATGTGTATATACATATTCGTACTTTTCCTACTAAAAATATTGAATTTTACATTGCTATAAGTTTGAACAATTTTACTATTTCTATTTTCTTGTAGGTAAGTACCATCAACAATTTTTGTCATATTCAGTAACAATTATAACTGTGATTGCCCATTTAACTACACAGGTAAGACTTTACATATTGAATTCAAATACTGACTTCTGAACTATATTCCATTTCTATTCTTGCATGTCATATTATACTATATATATATATATACATATATATATATATATATATATACATATATATACATATATATATATATATATATATATATATATATATATATATATATATATATATATATATATATATATATATATAAGGGAATGGAAAGAAACCACATTCCTGCAGATTTCAGACGAATGAAATAGTCCCAGCCCTGTAGAAATCACTTCTATATGAAATTATATTTATATGTATATATATATTAGGATTACTCGACATAAGATTACATTGAGTTCTATCTACGGTACGGACCCTACCACCAAGGGTAGAGCACATTGAACAAAAAAAATTATATATATATATATATATATATATATATATATATATATATATATATATATAGAAATATGATTTAGTTTCAAGAATAGCTGTATACAGATATGTATAGAAATTTCGTATTTCCAAGGAAATACGGTATGTCTACAGAGTGAACATTTAGGAAGCCGTAGCTATGCAAAAAACACCGGGGTTAACGCCCTCTGGTGGTGTCCAGCAGAAGCAAGAGGGACAATTGTCGATGCATTTCAGACTTTACTAGTCTTCGTGAGGGCGATACCCCCCACGCTTGCAACTGCTGGACTTATATGTGTGTGTATTGGTTTTTAGATTTATAGGTATATAAATAACAAGATATTTACTGATGTGGGGACTCCATAATTATTGTGGCAGAGTTGAATTTATTATATATAGCGGGGTTAACAGTTGCTTGAGCTAATAAGATGGAGTGAATCGAAAAGAAAACAAATTAGATTAATTGTATGCACCCCTACTCCACATGCATATATATACATAAATGAATATATGTATATGTGAGTGTGTGCATATGTGGGCGTCTTTCTATGTCTGTGTATGTTAATGGAAGCTTCTTTATATGTCCCATATTGTTTGTATGTATTATAATTTGCAAGAAATCGAATATGAGTTGTAATAAATAACAAATTACACGAAAGAATTAACATATTTAAACAACATGTTGCCTATAGTTATTGAATCGAGGTCAACAACCTCCTACGCCTTGTATTCCCACCAGAACGTTGTATCCTCAAGTAAGACACTATATTTCAGGTTGTTCCAGTTCATTTAGCTGGAATAAATAAGAGAGTTCCAGAATCTCCCTGAGAATTAGATTAAGGGTACACATGGCTGGAGAACACTCAGCTACTTTCAGATTAATTTCACGAGCAGGCTATTCCTAATCAACTGGAACGACAAAGGTCAATTCCACCTCTTTGGATTAGCACCTTTCCTGGTGATTTCAACTACATAATAAATATTTATATACATATATATGTGTGTGTGTATATATGTCTGTGTGTGTGTGTATGTGTGTTAGTGTATGTCAGCATGTATGTTTGTGTGTGTGTGTGTGTGTGCGTGTGTGTATGTGTGTATGTGTGTGTGTGTGTATGCAAAGAAAAACTCCGCTGTTTCACATCGGTTCTTTTCTTTGTATATAATTTATAAATATGTTAACTATTGTTGAGAGAACCAGAGAAAAATATAGCTTATCCATCATTACTAACTTCATAATGAACGCAACAAGCAAAACAAAACAAAATATAATAAATTCAAATGAATCTCTCCTAAAACACAACCCAGCTGTTCAGAGCACATAGTACGTATTGGGTAATGAATGGCAGAAAATCGATACAGTGGATTGATTGAACTTGGCGAATTTCAATTGTTGATAACAAGAAGAAAGAAATAAACTAACACAAAACAGCATGATAAATATATAGAGCATTTTGAAAAGAAATGTTCTGTATATTACATTATATTATATATAATATAATAATATATTATATTTTATTATATTACATTATATTATTGGTTTGTAGATATTTAGTAAGTTAAATGTAAGTGTGCAGAAATGCATACGAATGTGTGTGTATGCATGTTTATATGTATGCATGCACATATATGTATGTGGAGACATACATATGTAACAGCATGAATCAACCAATGAAAGATTCTGTCCTTCAGTCATTCTGTCTCACTGAAGTGTTAAAACCTCAGGTGGATGTTGCGTTATAGTCCCAACAGAGGACAGAATGACTAAGATCTTACCTCGGAAGATAACAAGGCTCCATGATAAATATTGTCATCATCTGTTTATATTATACTAGCAGTGGTACCCGGCGTTGCACGGGATAAGGTATTTTGGAACGCGGGCCGCCAACAGACCTAATCGTGGAAAAACTGCATGCCTGGACAATATGTAAAGAAAATAAACCGAATACTCTGATGGCTGGATAATGTTTAAGATTTTCCTCGATGAAACAGGAAAAATACAGGTTTTCACCTAATGAAAGGGATTAAGAAAATGAATTGTTTTTATGTGTATAATATGCCTTGAAATTTCAGGAAAATTGGCTAGACGTAACGACTCAAAAAGCTGAAAAAATGAAGTTTTTCACCTAGGAGATCAAAAAGTTGAATTAGATTACATTACCTTGATGTCTGGAATTTTGTTCTGGTGACATATACAAGTACATAATGTATAATTGCTTTAAAAAATGACTCCCTCTCCCTAGCCAGTCAATAAATTCTCCTAGGCATGGCTGTTTGTTTAAGGTGTTCCTTTTGCAACCACCAGCTTCTGGGTTCAATCTTACACTGCATCACCTTGGCCAGTCGCAGTGTGCTAGACTAGGAATAATCCGGCTAAGTTATATCTATCTATATGTATATGTGTGTGTGTGTGTGCGCGTGTGTGTGTGTGCGTGTGTGTGTATGTGCGTGTGTGTGTATGTGTGTGTGCGTGTCTGTGTGTGTGTGTGTGTGTGTGTGTGTGTGTGTGTGTGTGTGTGTGTGTGTGTGTGTGTGCGTGTGTGTGTGTGCGTGTGTGCAACGTTTTGCATTTGTTTTGCAAGATTCTTGATGTGAAATCGTGTATTGAAACAGATTTTGTTATACTTTGGGAGAGTTGTGTAAGCAATAAACACACATGCGCCACTTAAGCTTCACATCATTGTGAAGATCGCCCCACGGTCTCCTTTTAGAGGGGAAGGACATGCAGTTTTTAACTGCTTGGTGGCCATGGTGAAAGAGATCGTGTGGTGGATGAGATTGAAAGTGTTGAAGACAACTATTTTCCTCTTCGGCGAAGCGGAACAGGGTGACCGTGGCTTTTATGGGATTTCTACACGAGTGACCCTTACACTCTCCTCACCTTTGGGGAAGTTGTTATGTTTGTTTTAAATGTTTATTTTCTTAGCCTCTTTTATAAATTTTATTTTACACAAGTAAACCTACACTGTATCGTCTTTAATGTTTTCTTAATATGAGCCTTATGTGGTTAATAAAGAAATGTTTATTATCAATATTCTTATTGTTATTATTAATCAGGGAAAAAGATGGAGTAACTATAGCCGAAGGCAACGTTGAGAGTGAGAGGTGTCACAGTAGGTATAATTCATTGATAACGCTACAGACTGCGTGATGAAAGAGCTTTGACAATTAGGTAAATAGCTAATTAGTTGTGTAACCAACGGATGGATGGATTAGTTACCTGAATTCAAACTTACTTATTGGCAGCGTGACCTCCTTCCAAGTCTGTCTTAAGCCAGAAGGGTCATTTGGCCGGTGCTTATCCCAGCTCATGGCATGAAGTGACTGAGAGTACAAGACTCCCCACTGGACAGGACACCAGTCCATCGCAGTTAAATGCCCATCTATTGCTGGTACTCATTTTCAGCTGAGTATCATGAAATGAAGTGTTTTGCTCAAGAACACAACACGCATCCCAGGAATCGAACCCACGATATTATGATCGTAAGTCCAACACCCTTATATATATATATATATATATATATATATAGTGTGACGAAACATAAGTCAGTTGCATGAACTCATAACCCTTTATTTACTGCTATATATATATATTTCGATGAATGGCTATGACCTCATCAGGCAGTTAGTCCGTTCTTAGATATGCCAGCTCTGTGTTTATAGTGTTGATAGTATCAGAGCCTTGGGACATATATATGCATGACAACCAATGAAGACTATACACCGTAAGAATATGTTAACGAACTAATTTAATTCAGCATAGCTTAGCGATTGCCAGGCGGCCATGATCACGTACCCACACACATACGTACACACACATAAGTACGCAGACAGACACATACACGTACACACACACGTACACACACACGTACACACACACGTACACACACACATACACACGCACACACACACTTAAGTACGTAGACAGACACATATGCACACACACACACACATAAGTACGTAGACAGACACATACGCATACACACACACACACATAAGTACGTAGACATACACACACATAAGTACGTAGACAGACACATATACACCTCTATTTTTTAATATATATATATATATCACTTTCTCCTTCTCTTTCTCTCTCTTCACAAATCCATTTGGTTTTACCAATCCTTCGTAAAATTTCTCTCTTTTAAAGCCCATCACCTTTTTTTAAAGTCAATTGAAGATAATAGAGACTCTTAGCAGGTTGGGTTATTTTTTTCTTTACGTTTCACAAGAATTGCTTATCTTGCCATCGGCCCTCGTCTACCGTTAATTAGATGTCGATATCCATATAAACACTCTTAAACACTACCGTATGATGAAATCTACCAGCATCCCATATCGGTTTTTTTTGTTTTTGGTTTTGTTTGTTTTTTCACTTCTAGTTTGTCATTGTTGTTTCGATAAAATAATTTACAACTTCAAGAAAAATAATTTGTGCATTGGCTTCCATTACTGGTTGTAGGCAACGTAAATGTTTAATGCAAACCTCACATTCAATTTTCGTAATTATACTAAATGAAGAAAACATTAAACGACAGCAAAATAGAAAAATACATTCGAATTACTCTAAAGGAAGAAAGAAATTACAGCGTTTCTCCAACATTACGAAATGTAGGTTGCTATATTAATCACCCATTCCAGTGAGCACACAGACTATATTTACAATCACCAGACGCCAGTATTCCTCCAATTCAATTGCTTTGAAACTCTCTATATGATGATCTAAATGTGGGTTCAAACAAAACTAAACCATATCATATTTGTTGTGCAAATCTAGGCGCTATTTCATTAGATCTGTGGATGCTTAATGTTGTACGACATTAAATATCTACAGATCCAATAACAATTAGATATGAGGTGTTTGGGAGATGCTTAAAGTTAATATTAAAAATTACTAGAGGAAAATTTCGAAAATATTTTATATAGTCATAATATAAATTAGACCGAGCTCCCACCCTCACCATTTCAACAATGTCCTTTTTCCACACTTCTCTGTCCTTCGTTATTTCAATCTTCAGTTCCTCAATAGATTCCAGGCTAGTATCCTGCTTTAGGTTGTTATTGTATGTGACATGACGTCCACCACATTTCTTTGTCCATCATTGCGATCTTTAGTTCTTTGATACATTCCAGGCAAGTATTCTATTTCAGGTTGTCAATGTGTGTGACATGACATCCATCACGCTACTTTGTCTATTATTTCCATCTTTAGTTTCTGGATAGATTCCAGGCCAGCTTCAGGTTGTCAATGTATGTGACATGACGCCCTCCACACTTTCCCCACTCCATGCAGTGGTTCTCAGAAGACCAGTTTCTGGATGTATTGCAGAATACTCTGATAGACGGTTTCAAGATTATCATTCAAAGTAATTAAACACATAGAACCCATTGCAAGCAAAAGTACAAAAGACACTATACTCTCCTTAACCATAAACGAACCAACTAAAATTACACGATTTTTACAAAGGCCAGGTTTCAAAATTCCTAGCAATCTGTTATGGCTCAACATCAACTTCCTCGACCTCATCCATCTGTTATTGTCTGCAAACGTTATAGATACTACCCATTCTTTTCCGATTAATGAATAAATAAATAGTTACACGCACACGCGCGCGCACACACACACAAACACACACACTCACATACAAACGTATATTTATCTATCGCTATCTTCAATTTGCAAAGCCCTTTAAACTGTATGTTATTACTCTAAGGTTTTATACCTTATCGAGTGCTTGGCTGCACTTCTAAATGCATTCGTCGGCTTAGCTGCAGCTCGAGCTCGAATATGCTGTACTTCCATTTGTATACATATATACATATATGTGTATATAAACACAAGCACAAAGACATACATACACACACACACACACACACACACACACACACACACACATACACACACATATATATATATTATATATATATACAGGGTGTCCCCAAAAATGTTTACACAATTCTAACAAATATTGCCTGTACAGATAATCAAAGTGTGTAAACATTTTTGGACACCCTGTATGTATATATATATATAGAGAGAGAGATAGAGAGAGAGAGAATTCTCTATACACACATACACACACGAGGCAACGAAGGAACTTTAATCCTGACGAATACTAGCACTAAACCTAACCCTAATGAACCCAGGCCTAATCCTAGTCAGCCCTTACACTATTCGTAAATGTAATGTTTAAGTAAGAATGAGATACTTTTTATTTCCTTCAAAGGAGATCTATTGTCAATGGCAACCATATCTCGCACTCTCTCGATATTTCCCTCTCTATCTCTATATCTCTCTCTACAATCAGAACCCAATAAATAACCTAACAATAAAACTGAAATAAACATTGATTTCTGCATGTGTTTCGTAAAAAATTTCAAACTGCTACTTGAAATAATTTCAATTTCACAACCCAGCCATTTAATGCATGACAACCAATGAAGACTATACACCGTAAGAATATGTTAACGAACTAATTTAATTCAGCATAGCTTAGCGATTGCCAGGCAGCCATGATCACGTACACACACACACATACATAAGGAGGCAGGCAGACACATACACACATACACACACACGTAGACACACACGTACACACACACACACACATACATAAGTACGCAGACAGACACATACACACACACGTACAGACACACGTACACACACACACACATAAGTACGCAGACAGACACATACACACACATGCAGATACACACACACGTACACACACACACACACACTCATAAGTTCATAGACAGACACATACACATACACACACACATAAGTACGTAGACAGACACATACACACACACACACATAAGTACGTAGACAGACACATACACATACACACACACTCACACACATAAGTACGTAGACAGACACATACACATACACACACATAAGTACGTAGACAGACACATACACATACACACACACACACACATAAGTACGTAGACAGACACATATACACACACACACACAAGCAAGCAGACAGACAAACACACACACAGATATATATAAGCACACAGACACACACACTCACACTCACAAACACACACACACACTCACAAACACTCTCACACACACACACAGGCAGGCAGAAAGACAGATATACACACACACTCACACACACATATAAACATGCAGACAGCTATACACACACACACACACACACGGGCAGGCAGAAAGACAGATATACACACACACATATAAACACGCAGACTGCTATACACACACACACACACATGCAGGCAGAAAGACAGATATACACACACACTCACACACACATATAAACACGCAGCCAGCTATACACACACACACACAGGCAGGCAGAAAGAAAGATATACACACATACTCACACACATATAAACACGCAGCCAGCTATACACACACATACACATACACATACACACACACACACAGACAGAAAGACAGATATATACACACACTCACACACACAGGTAGGCAGAAAGACAGATACACACACACACACATATATAAACACGTAGACAGATAGATACACACACTCACACAAGCAGGCTGAAGACAGTACGACAGACAGACAGACAGATTGTCTTACTGACCGACAGACAAACCTACGAATCTATCCCCCACCTTCTATAAACGTTTAGTTTTTGGTCTCCATTGCGATTATAGTTCGGAAACTAGATTTTCCATATAAATATTATTGTAATTGTTTCTGCTGTTGCTGTTGTTTTTCATTAAATATTCCATTAGAAGTTCAGTATAATTACTCTTGTGTTATCTTCAATTTTCCAATAATAACAAAAACAATTATTTCATCTAATTATCTCTTGTAATTCAAATGTCAAACATCCGACTCCGTAGTCGTCTCTTAAGTATCTTCTTTGATATTCGACATTTCACCGATAAAATTTGATACGACTAGTTGCGGGAAAACATACTCAAACTCACAAGCACCTACATACACTCACATGCAATCATGTATGTATCTATTATATAAACTAGCTGACGTACCCAGCTTCGCCCGGGTAAACAGATGATAAGAGAAGACAGGTAAAAGAGAAAATGACTGTATTGGATGTTTGCCTGGTTACAGTATGAGGCGAGTATGCGGTGTCTGTGAGATACAAAAAAAACAGTAACAAAATCTTCCAGATATACCAGATTCTTCGTTGTACCGTTTATGCATAGTATATGAACAATTCTAGGTGGTCCCATCTAGAATAGTGACCTCTAGGAGATGGTTCATCTTCTGCCTGACTATAAAACGTGTATCATTGCATAGACATGGTTGTTCCACGT
>OZ024741.1:318227610-318235110 GCA_964016885.1 Eledone cirrhosa | reverse complement strand
CAGCAGCCATCCCACCTCGCTGGGCTCCTTCTTCTTCAAACGGGCTGCTGACATTTCTATGCTGCGGAGGAGCTCGGTAATATGGGGTCCGAGGACGGCTGAGGTATCAACGGCGAGCGGTGCGAAGAGGAAGCGGTCGGACAAGCCCTGTTAACTACCGTATAATAGCGTATGTACATCTTAGGTAAATATTGATTGATTTAGGATTATAAAAGGTACTTTAGTGATACGTGAATAGGTAAAGTTTATATCTTATATTTATATATTTATTTCAGAACATACGAATTAACTTCAGAATTTTGGGAACGATTATAAATGGTGTTACAAATGGAAATTATTATCCTATAACGTTTGTAATAATCTGTAAATAAGAGCTAATGCCACCTGTACTGAAGCCAAATCTTAGTACACTGCTTGAAGGGTGAACATGTTAATTGTGGCAATTACTTTGACTTTTTACGGTAGTGATTAATTTAGATAAATAATTAAGGATGAAAGTATCATTGGGGAAATAGGTTAAAGAATAACAATTCTTTTATTGATTTAATACAAATTTCAGAATATAAAAGTTACATGCAATACAGTGTGACTGAACCCGAAACCACGGGGTTGCTAAACGGACTCCTTAACCACTCAACCATGTCTGAGCCTGTGTGTGTGTGTGTGTGTGTGTGTGTGTGTGTGTGTGTGTGTGTGTGTGTGTACACACGCATATATATATTTAATATAGAAATGGCTTCTACAGGACTAGAACTGTTTCGGGAGAAATCATCAGGAGTTTCCTTGTGATTTTTCCTGAATAAAACAGTTCTAGTCCTGTAGAAGCCATTTCTATATTAAATATTTATACTCTGCTATGGTTACTGCCACTTACTGTGGTTACCCCCCGATTGAACCCTGGATAAACATATATATATATATATCAGAAAGTAAAAATAACCGTTAAAAACGTTTCTCTGGTATTTGTTCTCCAGGAAAAACTTAGTTTTTTATGTTTTCTATGTGCTGCTTCTAAATGTCAGTAGAGGTCATAACTGTTGAATTGTGGATAATACCGAAATATATATAACGGTAATGAAAGTAAATTATGAAATGTTGACTTATACCTCTTGTTTATATATATATATATATATATATATATATATATATATATATATATATATATATATATATATATACATATGTATATATATTTGCCTATGTGAGTATGTGTGTGTGTATATATATATATATATATATATAATGTGTGTGTGCGCGCTTATGTACGTATGTGTGTGTTTGTGTGTTTGCGTGTTTTTATGTACGTGTGATTGAAGTTAAAAGTATAGCTTTATAAATACGAAAGAAAAATATTTTTAAACAAATTAACTCCGTTGAAAGATCGTTCCAGCGATGTTGGTACTATCATTCTATTAACATCACCAAATGATATTGTCGTTCTATAGAAACTAGTAAATAGATGGTATTGTTATTCTATAAGCACCACCTGATGGTATTGGCTTCATTCTATAAGCATCACTAATTACTTTCATCAACTAATAAACCGTTTACATTTAACCATCCACGTAGTCTATCTTTTCGTGTTCTTTTATTCCCAATATCTAATATCCTTCGCAACATTTTGACCTTTCAAACATTTATTTTATCAAATAACTTTAATTGTGTGTAATTGTTGAATAGCACTAGGTCAACTCTGGTTGCCGAACGTATATATATATATATATATATATATATATATATGTGTGTGTGTGTGTGTGTGTGTGTGTGCTGTTTAATATAGAAAAGAAATCATCAGGAAAACTTTCCTGATGATTTCTTTTGAATGAAACAGTTCTAGTCCTGTAGAAGCATTTTCTATATTAAACATGACGTTTACACTCTACTAATGTATTGAGTACCTTATTTACTGTGGTTACCCCCCGATTGATCCCGGGACTTATATATATATATTTCAAAGGACGGCATGTATATGTGAAGGTGTGTATATTTCCTCTGATAATTTGTAATATTTTTACATAGATCTATATGATATTCATACCAACACATATATACATCCCAGAAACGATCGTAAAATGATGATTTTTTTTAATATAAGGAACTTGTTCTTTGTTTTTATTTCAATGTTTTTATTAATTTATCTTGACTCTGTTTTCCTATCATTTTTATCGAAAATTTTTGAATGCATCTTCTCTTTCATGATATTTGGATTACTTTGAGTTTTTCATACGGCTTGGACGCTACCGTATATTGTGGTAGATTTATCTCTCTCTCTCTCTCTATATATATATATATATATATATATATATATATATATATAGTCTGCGGTACGGGACCAGAAAGACCGCGAATCAGAGAAGTACTCAATATATATAATGCAGGGTGGATATATTAGTGAAAGTAGAGGATCGACCGCTAGCTCGGTGGTTTTGGCTAGTTACCTTTTCTAGCCTTAACAAATCTCTCTATATATAAAGGCAATGCGGACAGCTTATAATGACGCTAGAAATAGCAGCCCCAAACCGTCTAAATCAACTCTACAATGGAGGAGTTGTTAATATTAAAAGGTTATTCGTCTCTTTTTTTTGCTACTATGTCTAGCGTCATTAAAATCTCATCGCATTGTCCAATATATATATAGAGAGATTTGTTCATTTAGTAGTTCAACAAAGCAACGTGTTTGGTACCATTGGTACCATGCGGCTTCAACAACGAAATAGTCTGTATACTTTATGATCAGAGTCCTCTTTTTCCGAAGAATACTCCCCTGACGAAAGAACCAATTCTTACAGTATTAGTTATTCCAATGATTTGAAATTCCTGGTACTGTTTCTTTCGTTTCTGAAACCATGGTAGGGAGACGTTTATATGAGTGAGACTTTCTTTTAGTCTATCTCACTTATACTTCCCTAAATAGAGTATTTTTGGCATATATATGTATATATATATATAAAATAAAATAAATTAGTCAAATGTTTAAAATTTGGCTTCGTTTATTACTGCTATATATATATTTCGTTGACAGCCATCTTTAGCTGTGACCTCTTCAGGCAGTCCGAATTAGTGTGGTATAGACGAGTACACATGTCGTTGAGGTGTTTAACTTTGTCAATACTCTGATATGCCCAGTTCCTGGTTGGGTTTTTATTTCACTGAGGAACTAGAATCATATGAATTTAAACAAACGAATTTCAGCGTCAAAGGGCCTCTTCTCCTCTCATTGGTCAGTTGTTAGAACATTCCTCATTCAAAAGTCTATAGAAATTCGTTCTGAGGCCAGCCAATCTGTAGTTGTTGTTCTTGTTATTGTTAGGTACATCTGACCTCTATTCTTATGTTGGTAGTGGTGTTGTTGTTGGAGTCAGCTCAAAAAAATGATAAAGTGGTAGAAGGAATAAGATGGTAAAGGAACAAAATAAAATAAAATAATCGAATAAAATGTTATAAAAGTTTGTAAGGTCACTCTTCCCATTGGTCAGTTTTGAGAGCATTCCTCAGTCAAAAGTCTATAGAAATTCTTTCTGGGGTGAGGCTCCCTGTAGTGTTTGTGTTTGCTATTGTTAAGTACATCTGACCTCTACCCTTATTTGGGTAGTGTTGTTTGTGTTGTGGTCAGCCTATGTCTTGCTGCTGCTGATATTTAGAAGTATCTGTGTGTGTGTTTCTTCATACCTCCTGCCACCATCTCCCGTGGTGGTGGTGGTGGGAGGTGGGGGGTCTGCCGTGTATATGAAGAAATAGAAGGCAATAAAATGAAGAAAACAGAAAATAAATGAAAAATTAATGAAAAAGTAATGAAAAATGAAAATGGAAAATTAAAAATTAAAATGAAAAGTGAAAAATATAAATGAAGATTCAAATAAAATAAAATGTGTGTGTGCTAACCAATCTCAAGGTCAGAAATATGTTGGATAAAGTGGTAGGAGGAACAAGATGGTAAAAGAATAAAACGAAATAGGATAATCAAATAAAATGTGTGTTATAACCAATCTCAACTTAAATAAAAAATATAAGGTGATAAAGTGAAGAAAACAGAAAACAAATAACAAATGAATAATGAAAAATGAAAAATGAAAAATCAAGTAAAGTAAAATGTGTGTGTGTTATAAAGATGTTGGCCAAATTATAAAGGTTGTGTCAGAATCAATCTCTAGGCTATCATGGTGTCTGCTCAGCCTGGGTTGGTCCTATAGCTTGAGGGGAGTTCACATCTTATTGTGTTGCTACTGTCCATATATCTGAGGTGTCTGCATGTCCTGAAGAAGTCAGTCCTGAGGTTTATCAGGCGGCTTCCACCCCTTAGTATCTCGAGGATCTCGTTCAGACATAGTTTGTATATGCCAGATCCCCCTTTATCGGGTGGTACTTTCCTGATTATGGACCAGGCCAGAGAGTACGGGGTCCTGTCCAGCTTAAGCTTCCAGATCAGGTCGGAGAGAGCCGTACTTTTCCTTTTGGCCTCCTTATTGAAGGAATGGCGATGGTTATACCAACGGTCTTTAAAGCTCGTTGATGTGGCTCCTATGTAGAAGTGTTCGGAGTTAGGGGGTTTTAACCCTATAACCGTATACTAGGTTCTTCTTAAGGCATTCATTACTAAGGGGGCATGATTCGGGGGTTTCTGCAGTTGCAGAGAGTGGTCGACCTCTGCGTGCCTAGAGTGGGGTTCCCGTTAAGTGTTACATGGTGGTCTTCCCTCGGGCACGGTGGGGGGTCCCCGGGTCTGTTTGGGTTTCTTGGGTGGGCCTTCTCTCCTTCCACATGGTTCTGCTGGGTGCTTGTATTGCCATCTTCTGGTTGTGTGTGACTTTTAAGCCTACTCCTGTTGATGCTAGCTATGTGTTGGGCCAGATTTCTCGTGGTGGAATACGAGAGCTTCACAGTGTGTCTGTTGAAGATCTTGTGGTATCTATGGTCCCTCGGGAAGCATTTATGAAGTGCTCCAAAGAATGATCGGGCCAAGCTGTTCTTTAGGGCCGCTGAGTAGGGTGGGTTGTACCACGTGATTTTTCTGTGTCACCTCTTATATGTGTGGGTTGGGGGCGTCGTGAGTTGTTGGAGATTTGTTGGGTTGCTGGTGGTTCCCACATTGTTGCTTCCCCTATGGGCGCTATGCGTTTTGCTATCTTCACGGATATATATATATATATATTTCCATCTTCCTTTTTCCCCTTCTTTCATTCATTCCCTCTCTCCCCCACGCTTCCCTTCCTCTTACTGATTTGTATGATCTTCTCTCGCCCATTTTCATCCTTTTCTCCTTTCTTTCTATCATTTCTGAGAGCCAACACGCTTTTACCCGCTGATTTCTATCCTTTGAGGTACATTTAAACCCTACGCTGCCATTGACGGCATTTTGCTGTTCTAACAGCTTCCTTGCGTTGAGTTCTCATTATTCTACGAATTCTAATACACTCGCGCTTCAAACCTGATATTCGAGATAATATATATATATATATATATATATATATATATATATATATATACATACATACAGAGATAGATAAATAAATAAATAGATACGTATGTATATAAATATATATATATATATATAAATAAATATATATTGTTATATTTGGGGAGGGTCATATTTGCGTAATATTGCCAGAATTAATAACAGAACACACTCACTGTTTGGTTGGTTTTCGCTTCTCGCTGTCTTTTATATATATATATCTGCGATCTAACTTACTCGGTCCTCAATGTTGCCATTGACTGACCGGCGGTCAAAAATAAAATAATACAGATACAATATAGACAAACACATATATATATAGTTTACATAAATCTTTCGTTGCACATCTGCAACATCGTCAGTGGTGTTATATTCATTGTTCCTCCTGTTGTGTTGTATGTCTACGCCATTTTTTTTGTTCAGTCCGTCTATATATTTATTTATTTATTTGCTTGTTTGTTTATCTTATTTTATTTTGTCTTCTTTGCGCATGCGTTTGCGTGTGTGATGTGTGACTAGTGTGTATAGTGTTGTGTTTGCTGGGTGACTAGTGTGTGTTTATGTGCTTGTGTATGTATTTATTTATCTTATTTTATTTAATTTAATTTACTTATTTATTTATACTTCTCTTAGGTCAGTGTTGTTTGTTTGGGTGTTGTTGTTGTTCCAACAACACCCAAACAAACAACACTGTGCAACAGATGTGCAACGAAAGATTTATGTAAACTATATATATATGTGTTTGTCTATATTGTATCTGTATTATTTTATTTTTGACCGCCGGTCAGTCAATGGCAACATTGAGGACCGAGTAAGTTAGATCGCAGATATATATATATAAAAGACAGCGAGAAGCGAAAACCAACCAAACAGTGAGTGTGTTCTGTTATTAATTCTGGCAATATTACGCAAATATGACCCTCCCCAAATATAACAATATCTGTTTCGACACACGATTTCATATAAAAAACCTCGCAAAACTAATTCATCGCCGCTAAATAAATATATATATATATATAAATATATAATATAGATATATAGATATATAGATATAGGACAGAGAGAGAGAGAGAGGGAGAGAAAGAGAGATTGAGAGAGAGAGAGAGAGAGAGAGAGAGAGCGAGAGAGAGAGAGAGAGATATGGTAACTTCTCAAACCAAATCACCTCGTTAGTTTCCGCTGTGAACCCTGAACCCTATGCATGTGTTAGGGCAGGAACATCGGTTTAAGAATTCGATAAAACTAATATCCCGTATATTGAATGCAATTTGCATTGATGTATCGACCTCCATCTTCAATTAGTTCCAGACAATAGTTTATTACTTGCTAGCAAGAGCAAATACAAATGCGTGCATACACAGGCGCATATATATATATATATATATTTATATATTTATATATTTATATATTTATATATATATATATATATATATATATATATATATATATATATATATATATATATATATAAAAGAAAACATACACACTCACATCCACACTCATACACATAAATAAATGCAGATACACATACACAAGTAAGCGTACACACACATGCATACATAAACACGCAGTCACATATCCTCTCACACACACCCATACATGCATACATACGTGTATACATATGTTTGTATATATGTATATATGTGTATGTGTGTATGTATACTACTATAGTACGTGTTCTATCCGACAGTCGATTAAATCCATATCAGTACGTTACTAGTACTTTATCGACCCCTTAACGATAAAAGACAGCGTTAACTTCGGCGGGATTTGAACTCAGACGTAAAGGGGCGTAACTATATGTCGCAAAGCATGTTGTCCGACGCCCAGCCGATTCTGTCAATCCACAGCCCTAATAATAGTTGTTTCTACTTTTGGCACAAAGCCAGCAATTATCGCAGTACATTACTGGTACATAATGGTTTCTTATATAGGCACAAGGCCAGCAATTTGGGAGGAGGGATAAATCGTTTAAATCGACCCCGGTGCGTGACTGGTACTTTATTTTACCGACCTCGTAAGGATGAAAGGCAAAGTTAACCTCGGCG
>OZ024741.1:318215110-318220110 GCA_964016885.1 Eledone cirrhosa | reverse complement strand
AGATGCTCATGCATTCGTATGCAAATACAGACATCTTCTCGATCTTGCCACCATTGATTCAACTGAACTTACAGGATGTTACAGTTTGAAAGGGAGGGAGATCTGCACTAGCACTGGGCTGATACGTTCTATATCTATCCTGAAATAGTGAAGAGCAATGTGGTCTTCAGCGGGATTTGAAATCAGAATATGAAGACCCGGAACAAATAGTCAACTCTCTAATGAGTCTGCTAAATCGAACGCTTTATACACGATAATAAATGTATGGATATGACAAATTAACCAATCAATAACTATTAGAGAAAATGAACGGAAATGAAATACGAGTGATTTTAATGATGGAAGAAATTAGATCGGCGATGGTCATCAGACAGGTTTTCTCATATGAAATGGAAAATGGCCGCTGTATACTTATTAAGAACACACACACACATACAGACACACACACAGACACACACACACATACACACATACACACATACGCGCGCGCGCGTACGCACACACAAACACACACACACACACACACACACACACACACACACACACACACACAGACACACACACACACAATCAAATATGACCATTGTTATATACACAGCCACACTTAAACACACACTGACAAATATGATAATAATTCCGTACACATTCATACACATAGACACACACACACACACACACACACATACTTACATGCATATATACATTCATACATGCATGCATGCATGCATACATACATACATACATACATACATACATACACATTGTCACATACCCACACATGCATAGAAATACCCAGACATATATACACACACATACACACACACATATATATACACACCAAGAAATTATCTGACCTGAATACCCCATATATGGACAAGATTACCCAATTAATTATAACTCCTATTTGGTACACACAACGCACCATACACCCACATATATGTGAGTGTATATATATATATATATATATATATATATGTGTGTGTGTGTGGAAACATTTATTTGTAGCTAAAGCTACAATCCATACACAATTTCCTTTTTTTTTTAGTGCAGAAATGCTGGATTGATATTTGGTAGTCGGCCGTAGATGGCAGTTGGAGTGATGTATTTCACCGAGCTACGATCCATCTTTCTCTCTATGATTCATTTTTCTCTCTGTGATTCACTCACCACCATCATAGCTAACATCATACACACAAACCTCTACGTCACACTGACGATGGACAAACTGCATACATAAAGAGAAGTTGATATTTGTTTATAAAACAATTAATTAAAGAATAAGAAGACAAATAAAAAGAAAAGAGTCATTCCTTAGATCGGATTAAGAAAACAATATTTTCATCGTTCTTTCCATTTCTGATGCAATCTGCTTATCACAATTCCTGGCTGATGGAGACGGGATTTGAACTGAAAATGTACTGACCCAGACCATATACCACCAAGCATCCCCTCCAATTCACTGCATCTGGACTGGTACTTTATTTATCGACCGCGAAAGAATGAAGGGCCAAGTTGACCTCGATGGGATTATCTACGGCAGAGGAATTTTTAAACCCTGAAAAAAATATATATATGAGCACTATGAAATATTATACATAATACATGTGAACAATATGTTGCATGCATCCATACAAATATACACAGGTGCGCGTGAAGGCGAATATAGCATAATAAATGCGTATGACACGTACACACTGACATGAGTATTTACACACACTCACAGACACACACATATATATATATAGAGAGAGAGAGAGAGAAAGGGGAGAGAGTGTGTGTGAGAGAAAGATGTGTGTGGTAATGTCCACTCATAGCGTTAGTGCAAGAATATACAACTTCATATAAGTCCACATGAAATCGCTAACTTACTTACAAATCCCCAAAACAGTCTTTACTCAAAGAAGTCTTGTCACTTTGTTGGTGACCGGCTTCGATTGGCAAAGAACACATTAAATAAAACTCAAAAAAATGCATGCATACGTACATACATACATACGTCCATAAACAGAAACATAAATAAAGACATTCATATTTATATAGATACACACACACACACATACATATATATATATATATAATTATAAGTAGAAGGGATATTTAATTTGTTGGAAATTCAACATATATAAATGTTTAGAACTGATTCAGAGCACTCGACAGTTTTCTGGAGTAAATATTCAATGATATTAAATATTGAAATATATATAATAGAATAAATATGGTTTTATAAATATAGTTTCCATTTATTTAATATCATTTTATATATAATTATATATATATATATATATATATATATATATATATATATATATATATATATATATATATATATATATATATAATTGGTTACAACAGTCATATATACAGGTACTTAAGGTTTGTTGGGTTATACACCCCAACTCATTCAACCTGTTATATAAAAGTGTCTACCTTTATATATATATATATGTAGTTGTGTATGTATATATAGTTATGTATGTATATATGCGCACATACATGTCTGAAAATTGAAAATCTGCAACACTAAACTCTTTTTTATGTTTTCTTCATACCTTTGCCATCGTGTGACCGATGAAAACAAATTCTAAAACCCCACACTCACAGAAATCGTCGTCTTTTAAATTTAAGCATTTTTATTAAGAATCTTTCATATTTTTATTTGTATTTTATTAGTATTTTATGTTTAGCTTGCAACAATAACATTCCATATCCATAACTATATTAACATCTAGTGGTTCCCAGAGACCTTGTTCGCATCCACCCCCTTGTAATTCTAGAGACCCAGGTGACATCCATTCTCATCCCTTTATGATTCCTGTTTTCCTTAATTCCTAATTCAATAAATGCAGTGGTTCTCGGAGATCCAGGTTACATCCACCCCCTTGTTATTGCAGAGACCCTGGTCACATCCATTCTCACCCCTTTATAATTCCTACTTTCTTTAATTCCTCATTCAACAACTGCAGTCGTTCTCAGAAACCCAGGTCACATTCCTCAACTTATCATTAAGTTACATACATATAATCATCTTGATAACAACACCGGTTTCTTAAAGCTTTCGTTGTCCAACAACAGGAGTTCTTGAGGACCCAGCTCACTTCTTTCCCATACAATCCCAAGTCACATTGCTTCCTTTTTGATCTTGGGTTTCCTCAATTCCTCTCCAATTTTGAAATGTCATATAGTAATTTTTCACCTGAGCACCATATAAACATGAGCAAGCTTTCAAGCCTCAATAATTCTACCATCCAGTGGTTCTCAGAGACTCAAGTCATATGCCTCCCCTTGTAATTCCAGGTTTCCTCAATTCCTCTGCTATTTTGAATTGTCATCTAATCAGTTTTCACTCACCGCACTATATAAACATGTCTTTTTAAACTCCAATAATTGTATTATTCCAAACAGAGTTAATCATAAAGCAGCAGTTTTTTGTGAACTCGTAATTTATGACCATCTTTATAGTTAGTATTTCATTTGATATTTATACACAGTATACAATGTAGTTGGGTATATTGGTATTCCATTTGATATATATACACATTATACATGATCGTTGAGTATATTAGTATTTCATTTGATATATATATACACGCACACAATATACAATATAGTTGAGTATATTGATATTTCATTTGATATATATACTCAATGTATATTATTCTTTCCCAGTTTGGATTCCTCAATATTTCTTCCCTCGGCTAAAATTCCTCCCCTGGGAGTTAAGTGGCTTCTATTTGAGAATCACTGTATTAGACACAATATCAACCCGTCACCCCATCTCATGGAAACTGAAATGTAGGTGAACGCCGTCCCCCTGTGTATAAACACCCCTACTCACCCATATAACTGTTTCCAACGCTGTTTATCAATATCCTTTGTCGTCATCATCATCATCATCATCATCATCATCATTATTATTCAACATTTTTCTGCATTCATTAGATCTTTCATTAATATTTTCTCTCATAATAAAAACATCATCGCAGCACACACTCGCACACACACACACACACACACACACACACACACACACACACACACACACACACACACACACACACACTCTCTCTCTCTCTCTCTCTCTCTCTCTCTCTCTCTCTCTCTCTCTCTCTCTCTCTCTCTCTATCTATCTCTCTTATAAGCAGCACATGTGTATATATAAATACAAGTAACGTCATATATATATGTGTGTATGGGTGTGTGTGCATATATATGCCTGTATAGTATTTGCGTGTTCTTGTGTGTTGTGTATGTTTGGCTTGTTTATGTGTGTATATATATATATATATATATATGTATATGTATGTATATGTATGTATATGTATGTATACGTGTGTGTGTGTGTAATGTCTGCCTAATTGTGAGAAAATATTGATTTATATCTCACATAAAACTACCTAGTGTCGTTTGCTTAACCAACTAGTTAGACCCCGCTGAAATAACCCCGCCCACAACACCACCATCCATCAAGTCATCTAATCCCACTCACCCCACCCTATTATCGACCCATGCCCTTCATCCCACTCACCCCACCCTATTATCGACCCATGCCCTTCATCCCACTCACCCCAATACATTTACCTACCCAATCAACCAGCCACCCAGCAAATCATCCACCCCACCATCCACTCCACATTTAACCTACCCACGCAACTAACCAACCACACAGCCAACCATCCACCCAACCATCCACCCAACCATCCACTCAACCATCCACGCAACTAACCAACCATCCACCCAACCATCCACCCAACCATCCACCCAACCATCCACCCAACCATCCACTCAACCATCCACCCAACCATCCACCCAACCATCCACCCAACCATCCACCCATCCATCCACCCAACCATCCACGCAACCATCCACTCAACCATCCACCCAACCATCCACTCACCCATCCACCCAACCATCCACCCAACCATCCACCCAACCATCCACTCAACCATCCACTCAACCATCCATCCACCCAACCATCCACGCAACCATCCACGCAACTACAA
>OZ024741.1:318205110-318210110 GCA_964016885.1 Eledone cirrhosa | reverse complement strand
TATCCGTACAGCTAAATTTACCACGCCTACATTTACACTCACTCACTCACACACACGCTTACACGCATTCAGACACATACTCATATGTATGCACATACAAGTGCATACATTTATTTATTTATTTATTTAAATTTTCTATCGCAACTGGTGAATAATGGAACTGTTGATTACAGGCTTCAATCGACCAATCATTGGATCAGATAAACACATACACAAATAGGCACACACACACAAACACACACAAACACACACACACACACATATATATATATATATATATATATATATATATATATATATATATATGCGTGTAATTACACATGTATGCATATACACCTATATATATATATACTTGGGGAGGGTCATATTGTTCTAATATTGCCAGAAATAATAACAGAAGACACACAAACATATATATATATATAGGAGTAAGTAAGACCCCGACGGCTGAGCTCAAGCCGTTTCGACGGCTAATTCTGTACAGAATTCGCCGTCGAAACGGCTTGAGCTCAGCCGTCGGGGTCTTACTTACTCCTATTACCCACTCTACTACCCTAAGTATTGAGTACTTTGGTGCGTTATGGTCCACCTGGTTCCTTACCACTTTTCCCTCGCTATATATATATATATATATATATATATATATATATAGTTATGTAATAAACAACATAAGATAATTATTTCATTTACCAGTGGTTTCTTGAAAGCAAACATATCTGCTTTCAGTCATCAGAATGAAAAAATCCTGGTGTTTTTATTGAATGTGGATTTGAAAACCTTTTCAAAAACACTAGGATTTTTTCATTCTGATGACTGAAAGAGGATATGTTTGCTTTCAAGAAACCACTGGTAAATGAAATAATTATCTTATGTTTTTTATTACATAACTATTAAGCTCTGTAAACTACATAGAGCACTCTTTTTTCTTGGACCTTTCCGATGGAATTACTTCATTTACACACACACACACACACACACACACACACATATATATATATATATATATATATATATATATATATATATATAACGAAATTTAATATAGAAATGGCTTCTATAGGACTAGAACAGTTTCATTCATATAAAATGATGGTTTCATACGAATGAAACAGTTTTAGTCCTGTAGAAGCCATTTCTATATCAAATTTCATTGTTCTCACTCTACTAATGTATTGAGTACCTTATTCACTGTGGTTGCCTCGATATATATATATATTTTTTGTATTATATTTTTGCGTTTCCTGGTTTTATGTCATGGGACAGCGGCCTTGCTGGTACACCACCTTGTAGGTTTTAGTCACTAATATCGATTTAAATACTTATTTTGAAGTTCAGTAGTTATTTTATTGATCACTATTTTTCCGATATTTTTAAAGATGACATGCTTTAATGTGTGTCTGAAATTATGGCGTTCGAAAAGTAGATAGAGATAAAAGACGTAGATTGGTAGAACCTGATGATGGTGACGATGGTGATGATGATTATGATGGTGATAAAGATGACGATTCAGATGATTATGATGGTGATAAAGATGACGATTCAATTGAACGTCCAGCGTGTGAATTAAGTTGCTGAGTATTCCATAGGCACGGATACCCTTAACGTAATGCGTATATATTGTTAATCAGCATTATACAAATATACAACATTCCAGACGTTTGAATTACAGGTACAGCCATCTAGCAGGCTTTTACAGTTTCTGTCTACCCAATTTCATTCATTGTGTGTAGCTCAACCTGAGGCAATGGTGAAAGACATTTTCCCAACATACGAAGCAATAATATCGAACTCCAGATCTTATGATTGCGAAGGGAATTCTTAATTACTCAGCCATATCTGTACGACAGAGATAGTACCATAGGAGTATGATCGGATTAAAACAACTAGGGTTCCTGGGCTAGAAGACATCTGGAATCTCAACACCTGTTCGCAACTTGATAAACATTAAAATTACATAAATGTAGGTCAACGCATAGAACGATGTTGACATGCTCGCATCAAGCCATGCCAACCTCTAAAACTGAGGAGACACTTAATGAAAACCAATTATATTTAATAATAATTATAATTTCCAAAATTTTGGCAGCCATATTTTAAAAACAAAAAAGTGAAAGAGCCAACTATCAGACCTTTCCATTGCTGGTACTATCTGCCGGTTACAACTCCTGGCAGAAAGAACAATGTGAAATACCTATTTTGCTCAAGAATGCAACCGCCGCTCATTATAGGAATCGAACCCACGACATTATAATTTCATGCCCAGCACCCTAATGACTAGGCCACGTACCTTCAATATATATTTAAAAGAGAGCCTGCCAACTGCACTTAGACCACTTAGGGTAAAGACCTCCTTTGGTCACGAATGACCATTGGGTTTGCACCTAGAAAGCTCTCCTCCGAGACGCAAGTCTAGGCAAGGTCGTTTGTTGAAGCCCAGTAGTCGCCCATGCATACCAGTCTCCCCTCTCTAAGCCACCGTTGTTGTCCAAGGGAAAGCAATGACCGGTACAGTTTGGCACCAGTGACGTTTGCAACTCATTTCTACATGTGCTGATACTTTTGTGTACACGTACTGACAGACATGAACTTATAATCCATCTGTGGGCCCCGAGCTCCTTGTGGAGTCACAGTAGCAGCGTTGTGGTATACGACGTTTCTTGGGCATTTTAAATTTGGTGGAGCCTCTCCTTCTCCAGACATGAGCACAGCCGATTATTCCCAGAGAACGAGAGAGAGAGAGAGAGAGAGAGAGAGAGAGGGGGAATGGTGAAAGGATTGATTCCGATATTGAACTGGTATTTTATTTATCGACTTCAAACGAATATAAAGCATAGTTGGCTGCAGCGGGATTTGAACTTAAAGTGCAGGGAGCTAAAACGAATCTCACGTAGCATTTTATGCGACGATCTAACGACTCTTCCAGTTCGCCACCGGGCTGATAATAACCAGACACAATGTGTTTGTCCAATCCAAGTAATACAAGCTACTTAATAGTTCACTAGAAATCCTTCTCTACTTAATGGATTACATCCAAAGCAAGATTATCTGGCAAGTAATAACTCTGATAAAAACTCGGCAAACATCTTATATGACAACTAAGAGACCACAATAGCGAAAGATATATCGATATCTTCTCAGTTGCATTACACTAATTATTGTTGTTGTTGTTGTTAGTGTGGTTGATGTGGCTGGTATTGTTGTTGATGATATTGTTGTGGGCGTTGTTGTTGTTGTTGAGGTATATTTGGTTGTTATTAGTGTTGTTGTTGATGTGGACGGTATTGTTGAAATAGATGTAGTTGGTATTGTTGATGGTGGTTGTGGTGACATTGTTGATGTGGTTGTGTTGTTGTTGTTATTGGTAGTGTTGTGGTTAATGTGGTTGTTGTTAGTGTTGTTGAAGTATATGCCGTTGGTGTTGTTGGTGCTGTTGTTGTTATTAGTGTTGTTGTTGTGGTTGATGTTAGTGTTGTTGGCGTTATTGTTGTTAAGGTAGATGTGGTTGGTATTGTTGATGAGGTTGGTATTGTTGGTGTTGTTGTTATTGATAGCGGTGTGGTTAATGTGGTTGTTGTCACTGTTGTTGTTGTTAGTATTATTATTGTTGTTATTGGTATTGCTGTTAGGGGTTGATGTGGTTGTTGTTGTTTAAGGTAGAATGAAGACAGCAAATGTAAAATGTAGACAACTAAGAGGTACTGGACTAGACTTCTTGTGCTGAGGAGGACTGTTAGGCTTTTGAAGTCAATGTTTAGGTGTATGGTTATAGAGATGAACTACGATATGTAGAGTAATACGGACATTTGACCTAGGAAGGGTATGGCTGGAGACATGAGCAATGTTATGGACAGGAATACGGACATTTAACCTGGGAAGGGTATGGCTGGAGACATGAGCAATGTTATGGACAGTAATACGGACATTTAACCTGGGAAGGGTATGGCTGGAGACATGAGCAATGTTATGGACAGTAATACGGACATTTAACCTGGGAAGGGTATGGCTGGAGACATGAGCAATGTTATGGAAAGTAATACGGACATTTAACCTGGGAAGGGTATGGCTGGAGACATGAGCAATGTTATGGACAGTAATACGGACATTTAACCTGGGAAGGGTATGGCTGGAGACATGAGCAATGTTATGGACAGTAATACGGACATTTGACCTAGGAAGGGTATGGCTGGAGACATGAGCAATGTTATGGACAGGAATACGGACATTTAACCTGGGAAGGGTATGGCTGGAGACATGAGCAATGTTATGGACAGTAATACGGACATTTAACCTGGGAAGGGTATGGCTGGAGACATGAGCAATGTTATGGACAGTAATACGGACATTTAACCTGGGAAGGGTATGGCTGGAGACATGAGCAATGTTATGGAAAGTAATACGGACATTTAACCTGGGAAGGGTATGGCTGGAGACATGAGCAATGTTATGGACAGTAATACGGACATTTAACCTGGGAAGGGTATGGCTGGAGACATGAGCAATGTTATGGACAGTAATACGGACATTTGACCTAGGAAGGGTATGGCTGGAGACATGAGCAATGTTATGGACAGGAATACGGACATTTGACCTAGGAAGGGTATGGCTGGAGAGATGAACTATGTTATGGACAGTAATACGGACATTTGACCTGGGAAGGGTATGGCTGGAGAGATGAACTATGTTATGGACAGGAATACGGACATTTGACCTAGGAAGGGTATGGCTGGAGACATGAGCAATGTTATGGACAGGAATACGGACATTTGACCTAGGAAGGGTATGGCTGGAGAGATGAACTATGTTATGGACAGGAATACGGACATTTGACCTAGGAAGGGTATGGCTGGAGACATGAGCAATGTTATGGACAGGAATACGGACATTTGACCTAGGAAGGGTATGGCTGGAGACATGAGCAATGTTATGGACAGGAATACGGACATTTGACCTAGGAAGGGTATGGCTGGAGACATGAGCAATGTTATGGACAGGAATACGGA
>OZ024741.1:318192610-318200110 GCA_964016885.1 Eledone cirrhosa | reverse complement strand
ATATATATATATATATATATATATATATATATATATATATATATATATATACACACACACACACACACACACATATATATATATATATATATATATATATATATATATATATATATATATATATATAAGAGTAACTGCATACAAACATACATACGTATGGAACACCAATGTTGTATCAGTATCGGTGTGCGCATGGATGATGGGAGGAATGGATGCGGTGGAGAGAGGAAATAAAGGAAGAGGCATTTAGGTCGTTCGGGGTAAATGTATTTAGAAAATAATAAGTTGCTGCTCCCGCTGGGGGCCCGGTATGTGAACGAGCCCGAAAACAGTAAGTTGACGTGTGGATTGGGTGGCAGTGCGGAAATGTCAGGCCACCAGAGACGGGTTGTCCACCCAAATGTCTCGCAGATATTCGGCAATCTGACAGCCAGTCAAGCCAATGGATATATATATATATATATATATATATATTTATATTTCTCCTTTTTTCCCTTCTCCCTTTCTTCCTCTCTCATCATCTCCCCCCCTCTTCTGTTCTTCCTCTTTTCCCTCTCTTTCCTTTTCTCTCCCCTTTTTCTCTCTTTCTCTCTCCTTTTCCTCCTGGCCTTTTGATTAATAAAAGGCCTCGGGCGCTCCCGAACTTCACTGATGTCCTGTAATTCAGCGCCGAAACATCGGATCGGGAAACATTTACAGCTGACAAAGGAATCTCCTTTCTTCCTTTATCCTCTTGTTCCGTCCTAACCACCATCCTAAACCTTGTTTTTAGTAACCACACAGCTCCTTTCGTTATATATATATATATATATATATATATATATATATATATATATATATATATATATATAGAGAGAGAGAGAGAGAGAGAGAGAGAGAGAGAGAGAGAGAGAGAGTTCAAGGAGACAACAACAAACTGAGGTACAAAAAGTCTTATTAGTTTCACACTTTATATTGGAAAAAGGGAAAGAAATTTCGATGTGTCGGGCTTAAGTCCTTCTTGAGGAGTTCAAAATAGATACAGGATCACAATGGAGAATAAGAAAAAAGGTCCGAGTAAAGACAAAAAAATCGAAATGAAGATTGAAAAAAAGGTAATGAATGCGAAAAGTAAACGGTAATAACACAATACAATGAAAAAATATATTAGTTTAACGCTTGATACAGCAGGAAAAGAGTTCCAATTACGCTTCAGACACAAGTCCTTCACCAGAAGATGAGAAATAAAAGATAAAAATGAAAGTGATTGGGGTGAGGAAGGAACGGAAAAAACATTTTTTGGAAAGAAAGCACATGTATTTCAGTCAGATTTTGGAGTAAAATCATGGTCAGTGGATATCTTTTTAGTGTGTATATGTGTGTGTGCAAAACTCTGTATGGATGTGCGTTAGACTGTAACCGAGCTACCTCCTGTGAGAATGTAGAGGTACGTGGTCCCACATGCTTCACACCCTTTATAAGGTCGATTTTGAGGCAATATTTTAGAGTCGGATGTCCGTTCAGATGCTAATCCTTTTAAACATCTCTTACATCATATAGGAATACGGCGAGTCACCTTTTCGAAACTGGATATATACAGTACGATTTCACTACATTACCGGTACTTACTTTATCATGGAACTGAACTGGCGTTGTGTAGTCTGCGTTGGTGTTGTTGAACTGATTCATGTTATGTCTGTCGTTTATTCTGTCCTGCCAGGTTAAGCAAATAGAAATATTATCGTTATAAGATCAAAGATTATCAAATAATTTCGTGATAAAAAAATAAATTATACTTGCCTCAAAGTTTAAATATTTACACACAGGTACACACACGTACACCGACACGTACATATATATATATACATATATACACACACACATACATACATACATACATACATACATACATACATACATACATACATACATACATACATACATACATACATGATGGCTTCCCCCTCGTTATCGAGTATGGCCATTGCACGAGGAGAAAGAAAAAAAAATAATAATAATAATAATAATAAATAAATAAAAATAAAAAAAAAATAAATAAATAAAAAAGAAAAAAAATATATATATATATACATATACATACACATATACACACACACACACACTCACACACATATACACACACACATACATTAATAATAATAATAATAATAATAATAATAATAATAATAACAACAATAATAATAACGACAACAACAATAATAATATACATATATATATACACACACACGCACACACATAAGCATATCTACACACACACACACACACACGATAGCAACTAACAGCGCTGCGATCGAATGTAGCTTTTTAGCCCAGCCAATGATCTAAAATGTCTTGCACAGAGTCGGCAACCAAAACATTTACTGGGAATAGTCGGCTGTGGTTGGAGTTCGTGTACTTTTGCATGTCGCTTGAGCCCTCCTGCTGATTTACATTCTCTACCACATGTTTGGCAAGCATGATGAGTAGCATCTCCAACAGCAGCCTGGTAGTCAACCACTGGTCTTACTTTATGACTGCGAAGATGACTTTCGAGTCCAGCTTTGCTTAGGCAGAGTCTCGCACATACGCTGCATGTCAGCACCATAGGAGGACCCTCGCCGTCTGGAAGTGCAACAGCAATGCCCTTCCTCACATCCCGCTTTACTTTCTCGTATGGGATTCGAGATGCCTCAAAGGCAACTTTTCCCTCATATACAGTCTTTCTCCATTTATTACGATCAGCAGCAATATTCTCCCATGTATCAGCAGAGATGTTAGCGTCTTTCAGAGAGGCTTTCAAGGAATCCTTATACCACTTTTTTCGTTTAATGTGGCGGTCGTTTTCCTTTAACCAACTCTCCATAAAAGAGTTGTTTTGGTATTCTAGAATCCTTCATCCTGGCAAGGTGACTACTCCAACGGAGTCGTTGCTTAAGCACAAGAGCTTCTATACTGTCACACATAGAGCTTTCCAAAATCTCGACATCACTGATGTGGTCCCTCCAGTGAACGCCATGGATCCGTCTGAGACACATCTGATGGAAACGCTCCAATTGCTTAAGGTGGTGTCGATATGTGACCCAGGTCTCGCAGGCATAAAGAAGACAAGAGAGCACACATGCCCTGTACACCTTTACCTTTGTCCTCCTGCATATGTCTCGCGGACCCCAGAGTCGCCTTTCTAGCTTTCCGAAAGCATCACTTGCTTTCCTAATCCTAAATGAGATTTCACTGTCAAGGTTGCCGTATCAATTGACAGTGCTTCCCAGGTAGACAAACTGATCAACCACTCCAAGTCGTTTGCCATACACATAGATGTTTGGTTCAGTGTACTGCTTACCAGGGGCAGGTTGGTACATGACGACGGTTTTCTTGAGACTGACAGTCAGACCTAGGGCAGTGCAAGCGTCAGAAAATGCATTCAAAATGTGCTGCATATCACTCTGTGTGCGCTACAAGATCGCAATCATCTGCATACAAGAGGTCTCTTATGATTGATGTAAATACTTTTGTCTTCGCAGCAAAGCGCCTGATGTTAAATATGCTTCCTGAGGTTCGATATCGGATGTAAACACCATGCTCGCAAGTCCTGAATGCAATACAGAAAACCATTGCAAAGTATATGGCAAACAGAGTCGGTGCTGGAATATCCCCCTGTTTCACTACATTTTTTACTGAAATAGGCTCCGACATGTTACCCCCGACATTAACCCAAGCCTTCATGTCGTCATGGAAAGACCTAACTAAAGCAAGGAACTTATCAGGGCAACCAAGTTTCTGGAGAACCTTCCATAATGCATCTCTGTTAACAGTATCGAAAGCTTTTGTCAGATCGACAAAAACCTGATACAGATCCAAGCCTTGTTCCATGCACTTCTCCTGGAGCTGTCTAGCTGAGAAGATCATATCAGTAGTGCCGCGTCCAGCACGAAAACCAGATTGACTTTCAGGAAGAACACAATCTGCAATGTGTGTCAGCAGACGGTCCAGAAGCACCCTACATAAAACTTTCCCTACGACAGAAAGCAATGATATACCTCTGTAGTTCCCACAATCGTTCCTGTTACCCTTTCCCTTGTACAAGACCACCATTACTGCATCTCTCCAGTCCTCAGGTACGGATTCATTAGCCCATATCCTGCCAAACAAAGAGTGAAGATGTTGCAGGAGTCTCTCACCACCATACATACATACATACATACATACAGCAACAACCTGCGACTGTGTCTACCCCTACCATTCCCGTGGAGGAACACCATCATCACCAACAACAACAACAACAACAGCAACAGCAGCAGCAACAACAACAACAACAACAACAACCGACCAGTACAGATTTTGCAGAATTGCAACTAATGATTTCTGCTTTAAGAAGGGAAGTAACAGGAACAAAGGCAAGCATTCGGGTAGGACCCAACAATGAGGGGTCTTATCGGAATGCCTTGCTAAAGAATCTCCCTGTACCTCTTGCCGTATCTGGCCACACTGAAAAGACTGCGGAATCTGCTACCCATGAAGTGATTGCCATTGGGGTACCAGAGGACAAGGCTGATCTTCAGGCATTTGCTGCCAGCTCAGCCAAAGACCTAGGCTGTGTTCCCCCAAAGGGTGCTCTCCGCCTTGGTCGACCTGGTCCAAAACCCAGACTCATCAGGCTGTCTTTTTCGGACCCCGCTGAGGCAACCTCATACCATCTGGCCTCTGTTAAAGCTGGGCGTGAAAATCGGATTACCTTCCGAACACGCCCAGGCCTACCACCCCATGTACGTCCAAAGCTCCGTGCTACAGTTTCCTTGAATCGGAACTCAGCACATCATGAAAGTTTTAGTCTGCGTGATGATGGGCAGATCTGGAGGTTTGTCAAGGCTGGTGAAACGTGGAAGAGAGATACCAGCTGGTCTGAGTGTGATCTACCCACAATAACTGGCAATGTAAAAACTGCTACGACTCTGGGAAACTAAACCAGAATAACCTGCCACCCTCTACACACCATCATAAACTGCGAGCAGGGTACAAATTGCTGTCCTTAAATGCTCGCAGTTTATGCAACAAGATACATCTGTTCGAATCCTACGTCAGAAGCATCGACCCTGACTTCATCACAGTCACAGAAACATGGGCACATTCCTTACTCTGTGATGGGGTTTTCAGCATTACTGGGTACAACCTTTTCCGCAAGGACCGCATTAATCGACGTGGTGGTGGTGTGATGGTCTACGTTCGTTCAAACTTTTCGGTAATTCCTTGCGTTGATTTGAACGAATCACAGGAAGAAGTTTTTTTCTGTGACATACGTATGACCATGTCAACACTTCTGCTTGGTGTTGTTTATCGCCCCCCAAACTACCATCAGGACACACAGCTTTGCGATATCCTCAGAGTTGCTGCCAAGAAAACAGCCACTTATGTGTTTATTGCAGGTGACTTCAATCATCCTGAGATCGATTGGGAAACCTTTCGTTGGCCACAAGGTGCAAACGATTTCCTTGAACTAGTGCTGGACTCAAACTGGTCACAAGTAGTCACCTCTCCAACAAGAGGTGACAACACTTTGGACCTGATCTTCACCACTACTCCTGAAGTGGTTATCAGTTGTACTACTGAGGAACCTCTAGGCGACTCTGATCATGCTATGATCATTGCCAATCTGGCACTTGAGGGCAGCAACAAAAACCAGAGCCATCTCCAATCTGCTTGCTTTGATTGGAAGAGGGCGGATTGGAACTTGTACTGCACTGAGCTACAGCGCCCAAACTGGCATGAGATGTATAACTCTGGAGATGTGAACACTATACTCCAGAGCATCCTGGAATCAATATGGATAGCGTGTGCAGCATCGGTGCCACGTAAGCGGAAAAATAACCACCCCAAAAGTGCAATTTGGGAAACTTCAGCGGTCCGACTTGCCAGGAAAGAACGTCGGAACGCTGAATGGGAATATAAACTGCATAAATCAGATGCCAACAGAGAAAAGCGGAATAAATCTTCTAACTATCTCAAGCAAGTGACAAAGAAGGCAGTGCTTGAATTTGAACAGTGCATAGCAACCAATCCTGACAGTAAGGTGTTCTGGAAATATGTTCATTCAAAGCAGAGACCTCACTCTCCAGTTGGTCCTCTTCGCAATCCCCACACAAGCCAGATCACTGACGATCCCAAAGAATGTGCAGAACTCATTGCTGAGTGCTATGCAAGTATTTTTACTGTTGAAAACCAGAATGTACCATCTCCACCATCTCTAATATCAAATTCCATAACAACTATGGAATTTACACCTGCAATGTTGCGACGTCACCTTAAGAATAAGCGCAACTATGCCTCCCCTGGTCTTGATGGTGTGACATACCTGCTTCTCAAACGTGGCGGGTATTTCCTTTTGCGCCAGCTTTCTTTCTTCTTTCAATACTGTCTCAACAATGGTGCTACTCCGGAGCAGTGGAAAACTGCCAGTGTCATTCCCCTGTTCAAAAAGGGCAACCGCATGTCACCTGTCAACTATCGTCCAGTCAGTCTTACTAGCTGTATGGCCAAACTGATGGAATCCTGTGTCAGAGAAACACTTTGGAACTTCTGGAGCTCTCACAGCCTCATCCGGCCCTCACAGTTTGGATTTATCCCTAACTCCAGCTGCTGTGATCAGCTTATAGAGTTCCTTGAAGACATCACCCGGATCACTGACAGCGGCTCATGGGTGGATGTTGTTTACCTTGACTTTGCTAAGGCTTTTAATTCTGTGCCACACAAAAGACTTATGGCAAAACTCTCTGCAATGGGTGTGAGGGATGATCTTTTCGACTGGTTGAAATCCTTCATTCTCAGCCGAAAAGAAGTAGTCATGGTTCTAGGACAGCATTCTTCACCATATGAGATGTCATCTTGTGTACCACAGGGATCTGTTCTTGGTCCCCTTTTGTTTGTGGCATATATTAATGACATAGATGCCAAGAATGCCACGGTACTGAAATATGCAGATGACATCAAGCTGTACCTTGAAATCAAAAGGACTGATCCTGAAATTTACAACTCTTTCCTGCAATCAGACCTGGACACAATGCAGCAATGGATCACAGACTGGCAACTGAAGCTGGCTGTGGACAAGTGTACTACCATGCATTTTGGGAGGAAAAATCCAGCGTCCACATACTCCCTCCACAACACTGATATCAAGAAGTCCTCTTGTGAACGTGACCTGGGCATTACTGTCAGCAGCGATCTGCGTTGGACAAAGCATGTCTCCAAGATTGTCAAGGGTGTCTTGGCATCACTCAGCAAGACCTTTGTTAGCCGCTCTCCAGCCATCTATTTAAAACTGTATACAGCTATGGTACGACCACACTTGGAATTCGCATCATCAGTCTGGAACCCCTATCTTGCTCAGAACATTGACCTCCTGGAAACTGTTCAGAGACGTGCAACCAAGCGCATACCCTCCATCAGACACCTACCATACTCTGAACGCCTTGCTTCCCTGGGCATGGATTCATTGAAGCTCCGACGTCTGGCAATGGACTTGGTGAATAC
>OZ024741.1:318170110-318190110 GCA_964016885.1 Eledone cirrhosa | reverse complement strand
GTTGATGTCATCCTCAATGCCCGTAAGTCGGTGATTAATTTCGACGATTCTATTTGGATTAAAAAATCCAATAGTACCCCATTCGACGTGAGTATGGGCGCCAGCGATTCTGCGGAGGTTACTGATCTTATCGGCCTTTTCCTTCTTTTCTCTATCAAGGACGAATTTCCCAACGCGGTGATGGTCTTTTGACCATGACTAAGTGCGGACCTCGTGCTTGCGACAGGTTCAGAAAAGAACTCACAGCCTTCTTTAAAGGCTTCAACCTCTCTATACAGGTTGAGGCCAATCTCTCGGTCGTTAATTACCTCGACGTTACCCTCAATTTATCGAATGGGTTATATTACCCGTATAGAAAGCCGAATGATACGCTTAATTACATAAGTAAGCATTCCAACCATCCTGCCAGCATAACCAAGAACCTAGTAAGAAACGTTTCGTTGAGGCTTTCCTGTCTATCTACTAACGAGCATATTTTCAACGACCATTCCACTTATTACAATAAAGATCTTGCTCGGAGTGGATTTGTCGATAAGGTAGCATCTACAGAGTACGGTAATAGACCTAGAAGTAATAGATCCCGTCGCATTTGTTGGTATAACCCACCATATAATATGGAGGTGGCCACACCATTAGCTAAGATGTTTCTTTCCCTTATTACGAAGCATTTTTCCCCTACACATAAATATAGTAAACATTTTTAATAGAAATACTATTAAAATTTCTTACTCTACGACTCCTAACCTTGCACATTACATGACAGCTTCAAATTTAGCTAAACTACCTAACCGTAGGAACACGTGCAACCCTGTAGCTAGTAATAACTGTAATTGTAGGAATCAGGTTGATTGCCCCCTATCCGGGAAATGCCTCTCTATTAACATTGTCTATAAATGTAAGTTTGAAACACCCACGTCCCGTAGGGCCTACATAGGGTTAACCGCCAATAGATTCAAGCAGCGTCTTTACATGCATACCCATTCTTTTCGTTACCCTCTTAGAAAGAATACGACGTCACTTTCAGCTTATATCTGGAGTCTAAAAGACAACCACACCCAATTTAAGTTACACTGGGAGATTCTAGCTAGGGCTAGATCGTATAACGGAAATAAAAGACCATGTGACCTCTGCGCCGCTGAGGCCCTGGAAATACTCTACGCCACAGACCACATCTTAAACAAAAAATCTGAGGCAATTTCGGCTTGTAAACATAAATTGCACAAAACTTTCCTGTATTACAGCCCCACGTTATACCCTAACGGATAGTACGATCTATACGTGGATTTTTTACGTCTTGATGTGGTAGCTAAGTATATGTTTTGTTTATACCATTACTTATTTGCATAGGTAAGTATATATTACCTGTATGTTTTGTGAAGGTACGTATTCTCATACGTATATTTGATTGATTATGTTATGGCGTAAAAATTTTTTATATTTTCTGGTACATATGGTTTGGTTATGTGTATACGGGAGTTTTGCGTCTGCGTGTGTATGCAGGTTCGTACGTATGTAGGTGTGTGTATATGTGTACTTCATGTTTTGGATGACTTACGTCTCCGAACATTTGTGTATTTACATGTATGTATGTGGGTGCGCTTGTTATATACGTATTTATTTATTTATATACGTTTATTTAATTATTTATTTGTATACACGCACACACACACATATTTATATGTGCGTGGTTTTGTATACCTATGGCAAGTGTTTTGCGTATGCTTGAGTATGTACGTATTTGAATGTGTGTATGCATTTATTTAATTTCTATTACCCCTGTATTGTATTTATTTACTTTATTCTTAACTCTGAAGCCGAGAATCATTCGGTTTCCTAGTTAGAATTTAGTCTACGACTTCAGCTATACCATTTACGTGGTTTTGTCTTTGCGTGCATTTGTTCTCCACGCTCCACATATGACTTATTATCTTCGTTTTTTCCGTTCATTGCCAGAGAACGTCTCTATGAACCACCTAAGAGAACATTAGTCTATGACTTCTTTTATACCATAAACGTGGTTCTGTCTTTGCGCGTAATTGTTTTTCACCGCTCCTATTAATGACGTATTATATTCGTTTTTTCCCGTTCTTTGCCAGGGAACGTTTCCACGAACCAAAGTATCGTCTTCCTGTCTTCCTCCAGTTGCAACGTTTTTTTAAATATCCAGTTCTGCGTTTACAGATTGACTTTTTTAGTTTCAGAAGATCCCGTTAAGGGTGAAAGCAGCGATTCTTTGCTTAAACTTTAATCTGTTATTTTAATAACTATTTGCTCTACGGTTCTTATATATTTGATATATATTTATCCTTATCGAGCCCTCTTTGGATTTTAGTCTTCAAATTTATTATTATTACTATATATATATATATGTGATATATATATATATCTGTGATATATATATATCTGTTATATATATATCTGTTATATATATATATATATATATATATATACATATATACATATATACATATATGCACAAACATATTTATATTATATATATATATATACACACACACACACATATATATACACACACACACACACCTTTATATATATATACACACACACAGATATATATAATACACACACACACACATATACACACACACACACACACACACACACACACACACACACACACATATATATATATATATTAATTTAGAACAGCAAATATAGTGGGGAAGGCAAAATTACTCAATTTCTGTACGATGGCAGTGAATTATTTTATTCATATCCGATGGATGAAAGGCGAAATTGAGTTCGGCGGGATTTGAACTGTGAACGTAAGTTGCAACTAAGTACTGCAAAGCATATTATCGAATGCTCTACCGCAAATATCAATATGACAGTGAAAATAAAATTGAAGACTTCTCCGATGTAAGGGAAATAACTGGGGTACAATGTAATGTCTGAGTAGCCTGGGTATAATTGCAAGGGTAATTACCTGTTATTTCTAATATATCATGCTATTATGTAGATGTCTCAATGTTTAGTTCACTCACACAGACTTATTAAGTGTGTATATATTATATACATATATATCTATCTCTGTGAGTGTCTGTGTCTGTGTGTATGTCTGTGTATGTGTGTGGGGATATATATATATATGTGTGTGTGTGTGTGTGTATATAGTTGTATATATATATATATATATAAATATGTATGCATATATATTTATAGATATATTTATATTTATATATATACATATATATTTACATATATATGTCTATGTATCTCTCTCTCTCTCTCTCTATATATATATATATATATAGATATAGATATAGATATATATATATATATATATATATATATATATATGTATGCATATATATATTTATATATATATTTATATTTATACATATACATATATATTTACATATATATGTCTATGTATCTATATATATGTGTGTGTATATATATATATATATATATATGTGTGTGTGTGTGTGTGTGTGTGTGTGTATGCATATATATGTGTGTGTGTATTTATATTAAGCTAAACACGTAGCATACACACACATGTACACAAGGTCCGAACACAGAGGAACCAAACTCCCACTGTCATAACCTCCGCCCTTCCCGTCCTCCCCATTTCTCACTATTATAAGCAAATTGCGTCCCACGACCCCGGCGGACAGAATAGAGAAGGCGTTTCCCCCATGAGAGAGATGCGCTGGAAGAGCCATTCCAGCTCACGAACCTCACACCTGCGGCTAGCCAGTTTTGCGCCTATGGTGGTGAGTAGGGAGGTGGACCTAGGGCCAAGGACACCAGAAGTATCCACTGCCAGAGGCTCGATTGCAGGCAAAGATGTTGACCTCTTCTCCTTTTTGGATTCATCCAGTGCAAGGCTTTCTTCACTTTAAAATACTTCAAGTACATCATGTGATCTTTAACGTGTGCTACATGAGCATGGCTGGCCGTAGCCGAAGAAGGCAAACACTTTAAAAAGGATAAATTCAAACAATGACGTATTAGTCATTGGAAATAAGGGCTCTGGAATAAGAAATATTAGGTTCTGGCTTGGCAGGTTTCCCAAAGCACTGCAGCCTTGGCCTAGTTGTCATCCAGCTACTGCAAGAAAGCCAATACTGAAAACAAATCTGTTTAATGTTGGTTGCTGGAATGTACGAACATTATTAGACCGTGAACCGACATCGTCTCATTCTGAAAGGTCTACTCTTGTGGTGAAAGAGCTTCAGGCTTCAACGTTATAAAATGGATGTTGTAGCCTTATCTGAAACCAAGTTTATTGAGGAGGATCTAAGTTCAAAGCAGGAGTACATGGTAAATTTTGTTCTGGTGCGTAGGTGTGATTTTCGAGACATCTGTGATGTCTGTTTGTTGCAAGGAGTGCTTTTTGGGTGAGGAGTGTAGTTTTTTTTGTTTTGTTTTTTTCTCATGTCACATGCATTGTCACATGACCAATTATTTTTTCGTAGGTCAGTGATTTCTTTTCTATTTTTGAAATATACGATGGCATTTTTTGTGTTGTTTTGTTACTGATAACCTCTTTAATATCACCAAGATATTCTTTCACTGTCGTTACTAGGGCATATAAACAGACGTTAATTTGCCGAAATATAACGGGCTGCTAAAATTCAAAGTAACATGGCAGCCTGTTGTGATACATGTTGACTGCATGTCTGATCTAGGAGAGATTACACACTTCCATTATTGTTTTGAATAATGTTTATGTTACATTTACGTTCGACAAATGGTGCTTGCTAACTTAAATGTTTAGCTGTGAAATAATTTAGGTCTGGGTGAGGTCCGTCCCAATAAAAATTCATTCTGTTCATATAACCAACAGACAGATGTTTTTGCCATCTTATAGCAATTAAATAGGTCGTTATTGGATTCGTAACTCTAAGAAAAATACGATTTAGAGTTTCGGTTCCTTCTGTAACTACAACTAAAAAGATTTTCTTTACCTTTGTCGTTGTTGCTTTTCTCCAATTCTTCACTAGTGTTGTTGATGTTGATGTTGTGTCCAGCCATGTCGTTTGTAGCAAATACTTGTAAAGTGAGTTCAATAGTCAGACGGATATCTCTACAATTTCGAATAAAAGATGTCTTGAATGTATATCATCAGAAGAGTATCCAGTCATTTAACAAGGTTGATGGTTGTGGCATTACTGTTGGAGATAGTATTCATCATAAATGTAATGAATAGTCTCCCATACCATATTTGCGATTACTCGTGTCGAAAGTATGTATGTATGTATGTTCTTCTGGTTTTATAATTTCACAAATGTTTACCAATAGAGAGAGAGAGAGTCGGTTTCTAACATAGTTACAAGACTCTCATTGGAATTTACACAACATCAACTAGATAGATATGTCTGCATGTCTGCATGCATGTGTGTGCAGGTATGGATGTTATTCTATGGATGTGTATGTTTTGAGTTGTATGTGTGCATGTGCATACGTTCTGTATCTGTACAAGTGTATATAAAGTTATTAGATGCAGAAATGTTGGAATATTTTGCATATCTTTACTGTTTTATTAATGGATTCTACTTGTAATTTCATAACTAGTTGTGTTGTTTCTGTTTCTGTAAAGCCCAGCTTCTCAAGATTTATATTGAGGCAGTTACTATGTATGTATGTATGTATGTATGTATGTATATATGTATGTATGTATGTATGTATGTATGTATGCATGTATGCATATATGCATGCAAGCTATGTCAGTTGCCCCGTGTACATGTTGGGTGAGTTGATTTCGGATTTTATGTTTTACAGAATATTGGTGTTCAAATTCCGGCGGCATCAACCCCATCACTTTTCTCTCTTCGGTCGATTCTAGGATATCTGTTCGGTTTTGTTTTTGCTTTTTTTATTTTAAATTTTTTTTGTTGATTATTGTTTATGTTTTTGTTTTATTTTGTTGTATTATTTCTTTTGATTTTTTTTATTTATACCTGATATTATTGACTTTCAAAAGAAAGAAATTGTACTTAGCTTATTACGCTGCTAGTTATATAACAATTTCAGTTTTAAAAAATAGTTTGGCACCACTTAAATGACCTCTGTAAATTCTATAAACATTTCTGCTTAGTGAACTGGAGAAAAATGCATGTATAGAATTGCAAACGAGACTCAATTAGTGAAACACATCTTTAGGAAATAGCTTGAAAGAAAAGCAAACACACAAACAAAAGAAACTACTAAAATGTTTTGTTTTTGTTTTTTCTACTAGAATCTGCAACTTCTGTTTTATCCAATATCATCTTTCACAAAGGTCCGGAAGTATAAAATTTTCACTGGAATAATGGTTGATTCTTAAAGTGGAGGCTCATACTGATCGAATAAATGGATACTATTGTTCGTGGCATCCAACGTATAATAATTGTTTCTACTTCCAGCACAAGGACAGCAATTTGAAGGAAATGGGCAAGTCGATTAAATCGACTCCAGTACGTGAGAGGTACTTTATTTTATTGATCCCGGAAGGATGAAAGGCAAAGTTGACCTCGATGGGATTGATACTCAGTCAGGATCTAAAGGGTCGTAACTAAATGATGAATAATAAATGTTCCTACTTTAGGCACGAGGCCAGCAATTTGAATGGGAAGGGAAGGTCGATTAAATCGACCTCAGTGCATTACTGGTACTTTATTTTATCGACCCCCGTAAGGATGAAAGGCAAAGCTAACCTCGGAGGGATTTGAACTAAATAATGAATAATAACAATACTAATTTCTTTATAAGCCACGAAGAAAACGTTAAGCCCGGTACATAATGATATAATGTGGGGTTTTTTCGTGTAAAAGATGTGTTTAGCAAAACAACAAACATATAAAAGAAATTCAAACAATAGAAAATCTCCATATACGTAAGAGAATTCCTAGAATCACTCGTGGATAAAACCCAAAAATTCCACAGTCACCCTGACCACTAAGGCAAGCGCCCCTTACCAGTTGTCTTCTTTCACAAAAAGCCAAAAAGTAGGCACTCCATTGCTGTCAAACTTGAACCGACACGACGGCCAGACAGTAGTAGATGACGAACGCAATGCATGCGTTCGCCACCTGAACCCAGCATTTCAGGGATAGCTTCCTCTCAGTTCATTTCTGCGTAAGAATCGCCTCCTTGTTTTCTACTTGGGCCCAGTTTGGACCACCTGGATATTTAATCTGAACCAGACCTCAGGGAACTTAACCGATCCGTCCGTCCAGCATCCTACGACGCTGTTGGACGGCAGAGACCTGCTCTCAGGTGCCGTAGCGCAGGCCCACCGACTTTTGTTGGCTAACTTTTGCTTCCGTCATCACCTTGCACTCCCTTAGAGCAGATCACTTCGATGTGCTTGGTGCTTGACACCACCACGATGACGTCTCCGGCATATGCTGTCATGGATCTCTGAGACGCCCCTCAACGCTTCCAACTTGTACTGTAATGGCTGAAATGTCAGAGGCCATCCTTGGTGGACCGGGCACATGATAATGAACGGCTCCGATATGTGGTCGAGCAGATGTCGCTGTATATTGTAACAATCTCTCTCCTGAAAACAGGACCGAAACCCGCCGCTTTGAATATAGCTGCCAGATAACAATGGTCGAACCCATCGAAAACTTTCAATTGATCCAGGTTAATCAGGGCCCACCGTCACCAGGTCCCTTACTTACCCTCTCTCTGATATATTGCTTTTCCAATCTAGACACAAGGTATATAATACGGGATTTGGGTTCAGAACGTAAAAGACCGTATCAAACACTGTTAAGCATTTATCCAACGTTCTAACGACTCTTTGGTAACAAGTAATGTCTTCTATTGACCGCAAGTGCCCACTACGTCGGGTATAACACAAGGTCGAATCACAATATAAAACATTGTTTACATCGAGTAAAAAGTTTCGAAATGAACAAAAATGATAAATCTAACAATAGATTTCCAACCAGAAAAAATTCCCCAATAGCAGGGAGGAGCACCTAGAGTAATTCAGGGTTAAATCCCACACAAAGTCCCGGATTACGCTGTATCACCAAAGGCATTAAAAGTGTTATCTCCCAATTTCTTTTCCTCTTATGCTAGAAAAGCATAATCAGATTAGACTCCTTAAGTTTCATCAATCTCGCCGCTTTCACCCACCTTTCGTGAAACAATCTAGGATTATTGAGGACTTGGTTGGATAGTTCCTGTACCCCAAAATTTCCCTCGCGTCCACTACACAACTACTTTTATTACAGCCCTCTATGTAGATGAAAATTTGCCTCTTTTCCTTTCCACTGGGATGAAGGTTGTTCAATTTTCACTATAGATTTGGTTGCTTCGATTGATTTAGCACTTTGTCATTTCCTTATTGGTCACAATCGGCAACAGCAGCCAATTCCAGCAGGATCTCTCTCTCTCTCCCTCTCTCACTCTCTCTCTCTCTCTCTCTCTCTCTCTCTCTCTCTCTCTCTCTCTCTCTCTCTCCTTTCCTGCTCTTCCTTCTTTTCCAGCCCCTCCTCTCTCTCTCTTCTTTCCTCCTCTTCCTTCTTTTCCACCTCTCTCTCTCTCTCTTCTCTCTTCCTCCTCTTTCCGTCCTCCTCTCTTACACTTTCCCCTCCCCCTTCTGCTATCCCTCCCCTCCTCCCATCCTCTCTCCCACCCATTCTTTACATTTATAATGTTCTATATACATTATCAATTCACAATTAAACATCACAGGATTGTTTCTATGTTTTTTTCTTTACGTATTTAACAAAGAGATCTCATCTTTCAGTCTCTTTAAGTTTCTCTTTCAGTCTCTCTCCATCTCTCTCTGTCTCTCACAATTTCTTTCCGTCTCTCTCTCACAATCCCTCTCAGTCTCTCTTCATATGAATATTCTAAAAGGTCAACAGTTTTCTTGGAAAGCCTCTCCACTCACGTTTAACCTTTTCCAAGTAGCAATGAGGAGGTGTATGACAGAAATGTCAGTGGAAGTAAAAGAGCCTGATAAATAATTCAAGAAATATATTTCCAGTTGAGTTTCACACAGCAAGACGTTCCGCCATTAAACTTTGTAATATTAGCAACGTTTCAACGTTTCCGTTTTATAATATAAGGGACTTGCCGTCATTAGTCGTGTTAAAGGAAGTTTATTGGGTTCCAACATAAAATCTTAACTAAATCGCTGACATGATGAAAAAATTGCCACTGAATTCTGCTATCTGTTTCCTCTTAAATTCTTGTTTCAAATTTAGGTACAAAGACCACCAATTTTGGAGGAGGATGAGGGGGAGGAAGGTGGTTCGATTAAATCGACCTCCAGCGCTTGACTAGTACTTTATTTCATCGACTCCGGAAGGCTGATAGCGAACGTAACCTCGGTGGGATTTTAACACAGAACCTGAAAAATATTTCTGCATAGAGTTTTGTCCGACGCTCTAACGATTCTGCCAATTCACCGCGATCCTTCTTGTTGATACTAAACTGGTGGAAATAGCAACAAAATCTCAGCCTACCAGCTTAGAAGAAAGAATACATTAGACAATATAGTCCTACATATACAATATGGATACAGACATGGCTCGCTTTGCAACTCCGGGATTCAGTCCCACTGCGTTCATTCTTTAGCTAATGTCTTTTACATTAGTCTCGGATTGACCCAAGCCTGTTGAATGAAATTGGTTAAACAGGAACTGTGTGGAAGCCCATCGGACGGATTGTATCTGTAATTTAGATACTCATTTTTGTCACATATGGTGTCACGCTGATTTAGCTTGAAATGCATTAAGGTTACACGTGTCTGTGGAATAGTTTATTTACACTATACAGGAGTGATTTTACCCGTAATTTAGCCTTATCACATACGCTGATGTTACGCTGATTTAGCTTGACAATCACACTAAGGGTACTAGAGTCTGTGAAATAGTCCCCCACAATAATTCTGTTACCTTGAAACACTTTGTTCAAATTCCTGTTTCTGGAGAGGTCCACAAGAAAATAGTCTAGTGTATCCTCCCTTGATTCACCACATCAACATGATGCGTTAGTGGTATCTCGAAATTTCCATGGATTTTCTTTGTTTATTTGTTATTTTTTTGTACAGTACTGGATTTAAACACAATTGTCATGCAATACCATTGTCACCACTCTTCCGTTTTTGGTATAATTGATTCGTTTTCTCTAATAAAGTTATCATTCAGCCTTATATATATATATATATATATATATATATATATAAATTTATTAAAATAACAGATTAAAGTTTAAGCAAAGAATCGCTGCTTTCACCCTTAACGGGGTCTTCTGAAACTAAAAAAGTCAATCTGTGAACGCAGAAGTAAATATTTCAAAAAAGGTTGCAACCGGAGGAAGACATGAAGACGATACTTTGGTTCGTGGAAACGTTCCCTGGCAAAGAACGGGAAAAAACGAAGATAATACGTCATTATTTGGAGCGGTGAAACACAATTACACGCAAAGACAAAACCACGTTTATGGTATAAAAGAAGTCGTAGACTAATATTCTATTATGTGGTTCATAGAGACGTTCTCTGGCAATGAACAGAAAAAACGAAGATAATACGTCATATGTGGAGAGAACAATTGCACGAAAAGACAAAAACCACATAAATGGTATAACTGAAGTCGTAGACTAAAATTCTAACTAGGAAACCGAATGATTCTCGGCTTCAGAGTTAAGAATAAAGTAAATAAAATACAGAGGTAATTGAATTTAAATAAATACATACACGCATCCATATTCGTACATACTCAAGCATACGCGAAAACACTCGCCATAGGTATACAAATACAAGCACGTACACAAAAAAAAAATAATAATAAATCCGCACGCACATACAGAACCCACGCAACGCCTATACCCGCACACATACGAATGTATACACCAAATACACATAAAAATATATGTATAAAAAAAAATATATATATATGTGTGTGTGTGCGTGTATACATATAATTAAATAAACGTATATAAATAAATACGTATATAACGCGCGCGCGCACATACCTACATGTAAATACACATATGTTCGGAGACGTACGTAACCAAAACACAAAGTACACATATACACACACCCTACATACGTACGAACCCGCATACTCACACAGACGCAAAACTCGCGTATACCAAATGCATATGTACCAGAATATATAATATATACGCCATAACATATACAATCAAAAACACGTACGAGAAAGTATACGTATCTTCACAATACATACAGGAAATATATACTTACCTATACAAATAAGTAATGGTATAAACATAACATATACTTAGCTACCACATCAAGACGTAAAATATCCGCGTATAGTTCGTACTATAGGTTAGGGTATAATGCGGGGCTGTAATACAGGAAAGTTTTGTGCAATTTATGTTTACAAGCCGAAATTGCCTCAGATTTTTTGTTTAAGATGCGGTCTTTGGCGTAGAGTATTTCCAGGGCCTCAGCGGCACAGAGCTCACATGGTCTTTTATTTCCTTTATACGATCTAGCCTCAGCTAGAATCTCCCAGTGTAACTTATATTGGGTGTGGTTGTCTTTTAGACTCCAGATATAAGCTGAAAGTGATGTCATATTCCTTCTTAAAGGGTTAAGAAAAGAATGGGTATGCACGTAAAGACGCTGCTTGAATCTGTTGGCGGTTAACCCTATGTAGGCCCTACGGGACGTGGGTGTTTCAAACTTACATTTGTAGACAATGTTACTAGAGAGGCAATTCCCGGATTGGGGGCAGTCAACCCGATTCCTACAATTACAGTTAGTACTAGCTACAGGGTTGCACGTGTTCCTACGGCTAGGTAGTTTAGCTAATTTTGAAGCTGTGATGTTATGTGCAAGGTTAGGAGTCGTAGAGTAAGAAATTTTTATGGTATTTCTATTAAAAATTTATTTTACTATATTTATGTGTTGGGGAAAATGCTTCATAATCTGGGAGAGAAAGATCTTAGCTAATGGTGTGGCCACCTCCATATTATATGGTGGGTTATACCAACAAATGCGATGGGATCTATTTTTTCTAGGTCTATTCTCGTACTCTGTATATGCTACCTTATCGAAAAATCCACTCCGAGCAAGAGCTTCATTGTAATATGTGGAATGGTCGTTGAAAATATGCTCGTTAGTAGATAGACGGGAAAGCCTCAAAGAAACGTTTCTTACTAGGTTCTTTGTTATGCTGGCAGGATGGTTGGAATGCTTACTTATGTAATTAAGCGTATCATTCGGCTTTCTATACGGGTAGTGCAAGCCACTCGATAAATTGAGGGTAACGTCGAGCTAATTAACGACTGAGAGGTTGGCCTCAACCTGTATGGAGAGGTTGAAGCCTTTAAAGAATGCTGTGAGTTCTTTTCTGAACCTGTCGCAAGCACGTGGGCCGCACTTTGTCATGGTCAAAAGACCATCATCACGGTTCAAACCACAGCTCACGTTGGGGAATTCTTCCTTGATAGAGAAAAGAAGGAAAAGGCCGATAAGATCAGTAACCTCCGCAGAATCGTTGGCGCCCATACTCACGTCGAATGGGGTACTATTAGATTTGTTAATCCAAATAGAGTCATCGAAATTAATCACCGACTTACGGGCATTGAGGATGATATCAATTTCGAAATCCTTAACCACTGTGAGTGTTTTAGCGAAATTGATAGCTCTAAGGAGAAGTGGTAAAGTGATGGAGGAGTAGTAAATATTGATGTCGAATTGGATAAAACGGCAATGTTCCTTGTTGCATATGCCGTTGAACCAATCAATCACCGCGAAAGAATTGTTCCACAGTGCAAGAGGGGCCAAACTTCTAATTTCAGGTAAAATTCTATCTAAAATCCTTTTACTAAGTCTACCTAAATCGGACTTCGTATGGTTAATAAGCCGAATAGAGGGGTTGTTCGGAAAATTTGATTTGTGATCCTTCAGGGTAAAGTGGGGAGAAATAGGGTCCAGAGGTTCGGTCCGGTCCAGGATGTTGAGATCAGATGTGATTTTAAACCCAGCATCGTTGATTTCATTGATGACGCTCCGATTAGTTTTACGGTAATCCTTAGTTACAGCATTATGTAGCAGTTGATGGTAAGTAGTGCGCTCCACTTGATATAGATTGCCAGTTTTGTCGGAATGGATGTGCACGGCATTAGAATCCTTAATAGAACGAATTCTATTCTTCAGGTCCAGCTGGAATGAATTGTTCCTATCCGAAATTTGATACTCCGTATGAGTTCCAAGACATCATTTTCGAAGGGTAGTAATGCTGGGTTATGAAGGGTAGTAATACTGGGTAGTAATGCTGGGTTATTATAGGTTTTAAACCCAAATTTATCCTGTTTGTTGTCTGCTTTATTGTTTTTTACCGCTCCAAATAATGACGTATTATCTTCGTTTTTTCCCGTTCTTTGCCAGGGAACGTTTCCACGAACCAAAGTATCGTCTTCCTGTCTTCCTCCGGTTGCAACGTTTTTTGAAATATTTACTTCTGCGTTCACAGATTGACTTTTTTAGTTTCAGAAGATCCTGTTAAGGGTGAAAGCATCGATTCTTTGCTTAAACTTTAATCTGTTATTTTAATAAATATTTGCTCTACGGTTCTTATATATTTGATATATATTTATCCTTATCGAGCCCTCTTTGGATTTTAGTCTTCAAATTTATTATTATTACTATATATATATATATATATATACACAAAATATTCTCACCGCAATAATTCCCTGGCATTGATACACACCATTTGTATACACCATGTACCCTGTATTAAACCTAACTCAATAGGAATATATATCGTGATACATTTGCACAGAGAAAGATCTAGCCTAACTAAATGCATTGGCAGAAGCTAGCGATCAAATCATATCGATTTCATGCTGATTGATTTGCTTCTCAATGGTTTAATGGGATTTTCCAGATTGAAAATATTTCTTTCCAACAATACAGAACCTCTATTCCTGGTTGGCTGTTATTGCCTGCAATATTGCAATTGGTAAGTCGGGATTTACGAAGTAAATGTATATCATGTTCGTTAATATACTGTAATACAATATAGCGGTACTCTTGGGTCAGGACTGGATCTCACCAATTTCTTATCGTTTTAAAACTGCAGTCTCGCGACTATTTAAATTAAAATCATCGCATACTTAGGAATCTATTAACAAACATGGGATTATTTTTGACGTAAGCATGGCCGTATGGCTAAGATGTTCCATTGGCAGTATTAAAGATCCGGGATCGATCTAATTGTATGAATCTTGGGCAAAATCATTTACCATAACTTCGGATCACCTAAGCTATGTGAGTAAAACTGGATAAACAGAAACTGCTTAGAAGCTCGTCACAGGAAATCTACTCGCGAATCAAAAGACTAGTGTGTCACACCAACTCTCCCTTAGAATTAAGTTAAGTGTTTATGTGTCTGAAATATTCTACCATTTACACGTTTATTTTACGAGCTGGTTGCTTTCCGTAGATCAAACAATTAGAACTCTAATCGTCAAAACAGACAGCAAGCTCCCAGTTACCACTGGTATTCGTTGCCAGATGAGTTAACTGGATCAACATGAAATGACGTGCTTTAATCATGGAGGCAACGCATCATCTAATATTCTCGGAATCGAACTCAGTGCCTTGTGACCGTGACCCCAAAACCCTGACCATTATGCCACATAGAATTGTGTGACATTTATTCTTCTGTAGTGGCCATAGTTATTGAAGAGAAGAGAAGAGAGGGGGAAATAAAATTACTTGAAACTTGAAATGGGAACGTGGATAATGAGAGCGTATATCTTACTCTAGCGTGCTTCTCTATTTCTGCGAATATTAATGGTTATTATATTAGTATATTAATCGATATTGCAGAGAGTAGTCTAGAGGATTTAAACAAGACACGTGTGTATTGTCCATGATATAAATATTTCTGTTAACTGTCTATAAAGGCAGAACAAATGAAGTAGTGAATCATAACATGCCTGGTTTAGCTTCAAATTTATCCTCCATATTGTTTTGATGGACAATATTTATAAGAGAAAAATTACATGCTCAATGGATAGCGTATAATTAAGAGGTTATGTCACCTACACAGAACAAGACGAGGAAACTAAGGATAGCGATTTCGACATACTTTAGAGTAGTCACTTATTTTGGCTCATGAAAATGAGATCAAGTTATCGGATGTACCTGGCATATAACCCCTTTTAGAGGCACTGACATCGGAATAATTAAAGAACCTAGTTAAATGTAATGATGGAAACTCCGTCGATTTCGACGATGAACATTCAGTCTTTCGATCGACTGAATGTCCGACTCGTAAAGGCATGTGGTCTAGTGGTTAGGATGCTGGATTCATGATTATAATTTTGGGGGTTCTAATCCTGAACCGGGCGGAGAGTTGTGTTCTTGAACAAGTCGTCATTTTGCGTTGTTGCTTTTCTAATATGACTGACACACCTGTCATTAAAACATCCCAGAGACCTATGAGATGCAACCTCGTAGGGGTCTGCAGAGGTGTGGGATGAAATTTTTATTTTTCTGACATGTATACAATTAATGTAATTTTCAGGAATAATCAGTGTGTCGCAGTTGTTAGATGAACTGAGCGTCCGACTTTTGAATTAACGCGTGCTTTCACACACACACACACATATATATATATATATATATATATATATATATATATATATATATATATATATATATATATATATATATATATATTATAAAAACATTTTGACATTTATTTCTTAATATGGCTAAATTTAACTGACAGAAAAAAATAATTGTTTCTACTTTTGGCACAAGGCCAGCAATTACCCAGTACATTACTGGTACTTTATTTTATCGACGCCGTAAGGATGAAAGGCAAAGTTAACCTCGGCGGGATTTGAACTCAGAATGGCAAGAGCCGTAACTCTATGCGTCAAAGTATGGCGTCCGACCCTCTACCGATACTGCCAATCCACCGCCCCTGACAGAAAAAATAATAAAAACTCATGGTGTCTTCTGTTCCCATATATCTTTCTACTAAAATAAATAAAGGAAGGATAAGAAATAAAAATAATATAGATTTAAGAATTGACTTCCTGGTATAGCAGTAATCTCTCCTTCGCAAGGAGTATACGTGGTGATTGACCGACCGGAGGTGCTTCTCCCGGTTTCTTTGGCATCAAGCGACTGAGAGTACAAGACTCCCTTGGACAAGACGCCAGTCCATTGTAAGGTTAACACTAGCTACTGCTGGTATTCATTTTCAGCTGAGTGGACTGAAACAACGTGGAATGAAGTGTTTTTCTCAAGAAAGCAATTTCGCCTGCTTGTCACATTGTCATCAGACAAACTTGCTTGTCTGATGACAATATGAGAAGCAAGCGAAACTACAGAGTAACAAAACTCACTATTTAGTCTTAATTAAATGAATATATATATATATATATATATATATATATATATATATATATATATATATATATGAAAATATACAGGACCCGATGGCTAGATTGGATCTAGCTGTCGAAACGGCTGGAGCTCAGTCATCGGGGTCTGAATCTTTTCATATTACCCACTCTACTACCCTAAGTATCGAGTACTCTAATGGGCTTTGGTCCACCTGGTATTTTACTACACCCTTTCTGATATATATATATATTAAAATAACAGATTAAAGTTTAAGCAAAGAATCGCTGCTTTCACCCTGAACGGGATTGCTTAAACTTTAATCTGTTATTTTAATAAATATTTGCTCTACGGTTCTTATATATCTGATATATATTTGTCCTTATCGAGCCCTCTTTGGATTTTAGTCTTCAAATTTATTATTATTACTATATATATATATATATATATATATATACACGTGTGGGTTGGTGGGGTTGGGTGCTTGCAGTCCACACTCACCAATATTTTCCAGAAAGTTTCCCAAACTTTCTTCCTTTATAATTGATAGTCGATGATATTCATTGATATTTTCGTTGTCGTTTTTGTATAATATTTTTTTGTTTGTCAATTTGTAGATGTCTCTAACTTTATTTATTTATGTAGCTGTTGTTTTTGTTGCTATATTTAGTTATTTTTAGATATTTTCCATCATTAATCATCGCAATAAGCTACATTAATGCTGATGGGGATTTTGTTTCTTTGAGTTATTTTGTTTTATTATTTTTTGGCTTTCATAGGAGATTTTTGGACGAAATCGTGGTTTCTCGACGTTAATTAAAATGCTTCGCATGTGTTTTTCTCCTTATTAAAATCTATAAATCTAATCTCGCTACGTTGACAAATAGGGCAATAGCTACTACATGATGTAGAGGAATCATTTATTATAAATGTCTAATTTTTATTTCCCCTCTTACACTTTTTATTGTGTATTCCTTGTCTTCATATTTCGCTCCATATCTATACCTCATAACTCTCTGTCCGTATATCGCTTTCCATATCCACAATTTATTTCCCTCTCTCTCTCTCTCTCTCTCTCTCTCTCTCTATATATATATATATATATATATATATATATATATATATATATATATATATATATATATATATATATATATATATTGCCAAGTTCATGAGGAAAACAGTGTAGCGTCGGAAAATGATGTAAATCATCTCAGTAACAACGGGTTGAACGGATAATAATGAAACAACCAAACAGTTTCCGATCATCAGTCATCCTTTATGGGTGCCGATATCTATTGGATGCCTACGGTTTTCGGTATATCTGCCACGTTCAGAACATAGGCTCAATCCAAGGCTATAGTTGAAGACATTTACCCAAGGTGCCTCACAGCCGAATTAAACTTAGAATCATGTGGTTGCGAAGCGAACTCCTTAACTAGATAACCATGCCTGATGTGTTTTGTATTAGTTTCTCAATGCATCTAAATGGGATGAGGAAATACTTGAATGAGTTTTTAATATGATTTCTGCTAAGATGTGTTTGAATCCGCCGGTGAAAATGGTTAAATATCTTTCTTGCGTTCGTCTAATCTAGGGTTGCCAAATTGTGTACCGTGGCACATTGATGAGCCCCGAGGTGTAATTAAGTGTGCCGCGGAAGAGCAAGATTCTATAACTAAATGTGAAAAGTACAAATTGATATCTAACAGTCAAAGTGGGAAACGACTAAACTAGGAATGAAAACATTGCCAAACAACACCAAGCACATATTTCTCATTGATAACTTTGCGGACAGAATAGAGAAGGCGTTTCTTCGGAGGATGGCAAGGAAGACGCACTGGAAGAGCCATTCCAGCTCGCGAGGCTCATACCTGCGGCTGGCCAGCTCAGCGCCTATGGTGGTGACTAGGGAGGTAGCCCTAGGGCCAAGTACATCACAAGTCTTATGCTATGTTAATATGTATAAATACCTCTTCTGAATAAATGTTCGAATTTAGGTACAAAGAGCCTCCTCTTCCACTTCTGATCCACTCTTCCTCCCAACTGATCCACTCCCCTTTATCCCTCAACACTTCCACTCCTCCTCCCACTGATCCCCTCTCCTCTGACCACTTTTCACTCAGCATGCTGCCTTCACAACATATATCGATTTACTACAACATGCAACCAATGCTTCCCAATGTGTTGGGTTGATCGCACAATCACCTTCATGTTACATCTACAGATATCTTGTAACACAAGGATGGTCTTCTTACAGACTTATTGCCGGTGGTTAGCTCCTCGTATAGGATGTCTTTGGGGAGTCAACCGTCTTCAATTCGTCTGACATGACCCCAAGCGATCTCACTGTGAGGTTGTCGTCATATAATCTTTGGGGAAAACATTAATCTCTCAAAACCCACTTCAAATCTTCTGAAATGTTAAGCTTCACTTTTAATTTTGAAATCATTTTGTAGTCGAAGTAGAAAACTGCATAATTAAATCGTTAAGATTAATGTGATAGGAGACTTCTGTAGAGATGATAGTTCGGCGAGGAAAAGAGGCTGTAACAGAGAATTAAATATACAAGCGGAAAAGTAGAAGAATAAAAAATAGTACAGGAAGAGTGAAGACAAGAAGAATATTGAGAAGATGAAGAGAACTGTACAAAGGTGAAGTGAAATTACATGGAAAAAGGAATATAGAAAAAAAAAGGTAGTGATAACAACTAAAGAAGATATTATGATATGTGAAAGGGAATGGAATATTTTCAAAAAGAAAATATTAGTCGAATAGAGTGAGGCTGGAAAGGGAGGGGCGGGGGGTGTTCACATGCAAAAAAAAAATGGAAAAATTTTCAATAGAAACCAAAAAAAATACGAGAGAAAAGAAATTTTTAAAAAATAAATAATTTAACGGAAACGAAGAAATTAAGTTGAGGTGTCAAGAGAAGAGGCAGATCCCGAAGATAGATGGCTCTCAAGTGAAAGAGCAAAGTAAGTTAATTAAGTAGTAAATTCTAATAATTCAACAGTGCCATCAACTTTTCAACAGCTGCGATGATGGATGTCATAGCAGCCATATTTTAATGAACATCTTTATACCTATTCTCTTCTTTGTGCTAAACATTACTACTAAAAATAGATTTTACTTCTCTTAGTTACAAATTGATCTACTTTCAATCAGAATTTGTCTGATTGCCCTTTCGCTTTCAATGGTCTCTCATTAAGCTATTGTGAGGTGGGGGAGGTGTAATGAAAACATCTGTTAGTAAACACAGATGCATTTATACAAACTCACGCGTCAAAAAACAACAAAGATTCAAATTCTTTTTCACTCTCTCTCAACCCCTCTTTCTCTCTCATTCTCTCTCATCCGCCCTCTCTCTCTCTCTCTCTCAATACACACACACACATATATATATATATATATATATATATATATATATATATATATACACACACGTTTCTGTCTACTTATCAATATCTCTGTCATTCTGCATGTATATATATATATATATATATATATATATATATATATATATATATATATATACATGCATATAATTTACGTTATGTTTGTGATCCAAGGGTTAGGAGTTTCGTGATTTATTCAGATTATACCTCTATCTCCTGGTTTGAACAACGAAACCTATATAAATGTAAATATTTACATGTATGTATGTGTGTGTATATATAT
>OZ024741.1:318134488-318159488 GCA_964016885.1 Eledone cirrhosa | reverse complement strand
TGTCTCTGTGGCCGAGCGATAGGTGCTAGAGGCGGTGGAGATCCTGGCTTTGGGTTCAATCCTGGTCAAGAGGTACATGTAACCTTTTTCAGATTTTATTTTACAACCAATAGAAAAAATTGAAAAGGTTTACCGGGAACCCAACACCCGACCATGATCGAACTTCAGACCAGGATCACCTCCGTCTATAATTCCTCCAACTAAGCCACCGAGACAGCTACAAAAGTATTATCAAAATTGATAATTATAAACCTACTTTCAAAATCAAAGTTAAAAAGATGTGGTGTCGTTCGTGGCAGTCCTAGGGCTATTAGTAATATTTAGGGTCGACTTGTCAATCCTTTGGCCCTTTCGTAACAACCTTATTATTCCTATGTGTGTTTAACTGTTGAATTAATTTGTAGCGGTTGTCTCCCTTGTTGTGACCCCAATAGATTAACATCTAGACGGGAAGTAGAACCCTTTCTGTAACTTCCGGTCAGACCCCTATAAAACGAATAGCCTTCGGCTCTCTCTCTCTCATATGGCCTTCCGGCGCCTGGCCTTAGCCAGGCGTCCTCTGCCAGCCGCGTTTGCCTGGCAATCAAAACGGTAACGACTAACTTTGTCATACAACCCAGTACTTTCGCTACAAATTTAATTTGATTATTTTAGCAAACAAATAATATATATATACCCATATACACGTACTCCCATATATATACAGTGTGTATATATATATATATATATATATATATATATATATATATATATATATATATAGTTGTTATATAGTAAGGTGCATTATTGGTTGTGTAAAATGGTCCAATAACTTTATGTTAGCAATATTAAGTTCTCCACGCTTTTGTATATCTCCAATTCCATTCGAGGAAAGAGCTAGATGATGTAAAACGGAGTATAAGTATCAAAATGAAAATCCGAAGGCAAGGTAAAATTCCAATCATTTAATCACGACACATGTTTCAATAAGAGAGAGATCGATTGTGAAGCCATGATCGATTATCGCTGATCTCATCAGGTGAAAATGAATTGTCTTCAAATTCTTGATATGAGGGAGAAAAAAAAAATAACGATGTTCTCTCACAGAATTCATTCCCTCATATGGAGACACACCAGTCAGTCAGAGACATGGCGACTGCTATTAACTTCAGTTGAGGTCATAAAAGTTGTCGGATTTCTATCGCTGCAAAAGACGCTGGACATCAATCAAATCTGTAGTGATACAGTCAGTCACAGTTAAAAGTGAGTGGGTACACACACACTCCACACCCACATACATCGGCTCGAGGTCAAAGAAAGAAATATATACATATATATATACACACATCAACACAGTATCAAACCTGTAGAATTATACAAGGTCACAGTTAGTGTGGGTGGGTATACACACACTCTCACACACACCGAAGCGATGTCGGAGAAAAAAACAAATATAAGGAAACAAATATAAGAATGTACCAACACAGCATTCACCGAAAGTTAGTTCACAAAACAACAGATGCTATACTGGTCAAATCTCAATTTGACGATGTAAATTGGAAATATTGGGTTAACCAACGCCCCATACACACATACACACACACAACACACACACACACAACACACACACAAGCAAGTAAGTTCAGTTCAGTGTTCTGCTATACGTGTATAGATTGAATTGTAACATCCATATCTTCAAGTGTATGTTATGGTATATACACATCCGAATCATCCCATAAAGTATATGTCCTGGTATACACACATCCATGTGAAGAGCAAGCAATCAGCTCATATCGAACTCAGTATGTACCGCTGTCCCATTGAGAATCCGAGTCACCAAATCCGTGCGTGCAAGCAACCGTAATGTAGGCAAGCAAGGTGCTCCGTGAGGGTTGGGTATTGGGCAAATGCGTCAGTAAGTGCGATTCCCGGCATAAGGGCCAATGAACTTTTAAGATAGTTGTTTGAGTAGTGGAGGTGTGTTATCCAACACAGAAGGTGAAGTAAAAGAACAGGGTAGTAAAATCCAGAGGATGTGTGTAGGCCCATTAATGGTGTGTAAGTAATATTGTTCAATCCGTAACAATGAGTCCTCCATGGTTAGATGATCACAGATCAAAACCTAGTGTAGTGTTCAGTCGGTAGGATCGGTAGGAACGTGACAGTCGTAATTGTGGGAGCTCAATGTCTAAAGGAAACGGGTACTGTGTAGAGTTATGTAACGTACTCAATATATATATATAGCCAATCATTGTAAGTTTGATCTGACATGCAAAAACATATATTTATGAATAAAGTAAGCCCAAATCATACTAGATTCAAATATCACAGAGAGGAAGAGAGGGGGGGTGAGGTGCAACAGAAATGAAACATGGATTGCAGGTTAAAATATAGTCTAGATAGATGTGAAACAAAACGAGGATGTAGTTTATGGAACACCCAAATGATTTAGAAGTCGACCTTAAGTAGGAGCAATAACATTTAGAAACGCATGAACGACACCACAACACTTAGTTTTCAAAATGCTGAAAGTAGGTTTATAAGTATGAATTTTCATAAAATTTTCGTAGTTGTCTCTGTGGCCTAGCGGTATGTACTAAAGACAATGGGGATCCTGGCCTTGGGTTCAATCCTGGTTAAGAACTGCATGTAACCTTTTTTTCAGTTTTTATTTACCCATAGAAAAAAAACTGAAAAGGTTACTCCCGACCAGGATCGAACTTCAAACCAGGGTCCACCAACTAGGCCACCGAGACAGCTACAAAAATACAATGAAAATTAATAATTATAAATCTACTTTCAAAATCAAAGTTAAAAAGATGTGGTGTCGTTCATGGCTTTCCTAGAGCTATTAGTAATATTTAGGGTCGACTTCTGGTCATTATTGAAAGTCTCTGGATTTCGCAAAATACATAATATTTTTTATTGGAGAAGGTAAGATATTTTTCCGCAAAAATTTGATTGCACTGTTTTGTTTCCACTTATGTATTTTTCGAAAATGTTATTTATTCATTATAAAAATTAAATGATAGCATTCTATATGTAGGTGGTCCCCCTTCACCTCCTGGCAACCAATATTTTTAGAGCCAGTCCGTCACTATATATACATAGTAAACAAGGGAATGGGAAAACAACAAGTAGACGGAATATGGTACAAATTAAGAATATTAGTTTAACGCTTTTGAGAAGTGAGAAAAAGTTAATATATTGAGAAAGAATAAAGCAGAGATGAGATACGAAAAAAAGAAGTGATAAAAAACAACGTATGAATGTTTACATACCGTCTTGTGAGTGACATTTGGCAAACGAGAACTATGCGGAAGCTCGTCAGCTATAGTAGAAGCTGCTTGCTTAAGATGCCAGGCAACAGGACTGAACCTGGAACCATATGATTGCAAAACTAAACTAATTCCTTTAGCCACTAAGCCATAGCACTATGTTAGGAATTTATCGATTTTTCTTGATATGTCATTGAACTTATTTTAGCCATAAATTAGTTAGGAAACCAATTTAATCATGGGACATTTATTTTTTATTTTTTACTTTTTATTCTTTTTTTTTTTTTTTTTTTTAGTCCTAGTTATTTTTATCTTTATTTATTACTTTTACATTCTATTTTTAAATATGTTTAGGGGTGTTTTTTCTAACAAGTAATTTTGTTAATATGACGGAGGTCAGTGTCAAAATGTGTGTATATATGTAAACAACGATGTTGTTTACATATATATATACATTAGATGTTACCCTGTTGACACAGCAAAATTGAATGGGAAACAACTTCGCTTGGCAATCATTAAAATAAAGTACCAGTCAAGTATTGGGTCGATATAATCGATTTTCTCTTCCCCTAAAATTGCTAGCCTTGTGCCAAAATTAGATATCAATCATTATACCTCCCAGATTGATCCCACTGCCTGGGCAAGTGTCAGATACCATAACATCGGGTCAGTGACGAACTTAGAACAAATGAGGCCCTGTGCTAGTTAAGCCAACGGCGTCCTGTGCTTAAGCACACCTAAGCACAATGGTAAATATGGCACTGCATCGTGTTGACCTAAGCCTTGTGATGGGAATCGGGTAGAGGGAAACTACTTAGAAACCCATCGGTTGGACTGTACCTGCAATTCAAAAAGCCAGTCTCGTCACGCTGAATCTCCTTGAGAATTGCGTTGAAGCTATGTATGTCTATGAAATGCTCAACCGCTTGCACGTTAATTTCATAAGCAAGTTATTCCATTGATCGAACAACTGGAACAGTCTTCGATCGATATGTTTGTGGTAGGCTGGTTGTTACTGTGTCTGAAGAAGTGCTTTAATGTCCGTTTCAACCATATTTACACTCGACTTTAATTTCTTTTCAATAAATGTTTATGGCTTAAATAGTAAATTTCATTGCAATTGGGTGTATCGGCTCTGAAATTATTTCCTTCGTAGATATTTGAATAATTTCAATATTTTTCACCAAATTTAACATAACCATCAATACAGGTCTCTGATTAAAGAACGTGTTTAATATCACAAACAGCAAAGTTATGGCTTTGTAGTGTGTGGTGAGGGGTGTGTTTGTGGCGTGTTGGGTGTGTTTGTGGTGTGTCGGGTGTGTTGTGGTGTGATGGGTGTGTTTGTGGTGTGTGTTGAGTGTGTGTTTGTGGTGTGTTGGCTGTGTGTTTGTGGTGTGTTGGGTGTGTTTGTGGTGTGTTGGGTATGTGTTGAGTGTTGGGTTATGGGTGTATGTGGATGTATGTGGACGTAGAGGAGTCTGTGTGTTTGTTGTGTGTTGGGTGAGGGTGTGGGTGTATGTGTGTGTTAAAGGGTATATGTGCTTGTTGTGTGTGGAGGATGGGTTATATATGTTTGATGGATGTGAAGGAATCTGTGTGTTTGTTGTATAGTGGTGAGGGGATGAGTGTGTATGTTTGCTGTGTGTAGAAGTGAGGGGATGAGTGTGTGTGTTTTATGTGTGTTGGGTGAGGGGATGAGTGTGTGTGTTTGTTGTGTGAGGTGTGGGAGAGTGAGGAGGTATGTGTAAGTATTGAAGAGTATATGTGTTTGGGTGCATGGGTGTGGAAGGAAATATATATATGTTTGTGTGCGGAGGTGGGGGCTACGTGTGTTTGTTGTGTGCAGAGGTGGGGGGTACGTGTGTTTGTTGTGTGCGGGGGTGGGGGGTACGTGTGTTTGTTGTGTCGGAGGTGGGGGGTACGTGTGTTTGTTGTGTCGGGGGGGGGGGTACGTGTGTTTGTTGTATATGCGAGAATATGTGTACCTGTGTATTTGTGGGTAAGTATGTGAAAGGGTGTGTTTGTTCTTTGTGATGAGTGTGAGGATGAGAGTGATGTGTGTTTGTTTGTTGTTGTGTGTGTAGGGAGCTGTGTTTGTTGTTGTGTGTGTAGGGGGTTGTGTTTGTTGTTGTGTGTGTAGGGGGCTGTGTTTGTTGTTGTGTGTGTAGGGGGCTGTGTTTGTTGTTGTGTGTGTAGGGGGCTGTGTTTGTTGTTGTGTGTGTAGGGGGTTGTGTTTGTTGTTGTGTGTGTAGGGGGCTGTTTGTTGTTGTGTGTGTAGGGGGTTGTGTTTGTTGTTGTGTATGTAGGGGGCTGTGTTTGTTGTTGTGTGTGTAGGGGGTTGTGTTTGTTGTTGTGTGTGTAGGAGGCTGTGTTTGTTGTGTGTGTAGGGGGCTGTGTTTGGTGTTGTGTGTGTAGGGGGCTGTGTTTGGTGTTGTGTGTGTAGGGGGCTGTGTTTGTTGTGTGTGTAGTGGGTTGTGTGTGTTGTTGTGTGTGTAGGGGGCTGTGTTTGTTGTTGTGTGTAGGGGTTGTGTTTGTTGTTGTGTGGGTAGGGGGCTGTGTTTGTTGTTGTGTATTGTGTGTGTAGGGGGTTGTGTTTGTTGTTGTGTGTGTAGGGGGCTGTGTTTGTTGTTGTGTGTGTAGGGGGCTGTGTTTGTTGTTGTGTTTGTTGTTGTGTGTGTAGAGGGTTGTTTGTTGTTGTGTGTGTAGGAGGCTGTGTTTGTTGTTGTGTGTGTAGGGGGCTGTGTTTGTTGTTGTGTGTGTAAGGGGTTGTGTTTGTTGTTGTGTTTGTTGTTGTGTGTGTAGGGGGTTGTGTTTGTTGTTGTGTGTGTAGGGGTTGCGTTTGTTGTTGTGTGTGTAGGGGGTTGTTTGTTGTTGTGTGTGTAGGGGGCTGTGTTTGTTGTTGTGTGTGTAGGGGGTTGTGTTTGTTGTTGTGTGTGTAGGGGGCTGTGTTTGTTGTTGTGTGTGTAGGGGGTTGTGTTTGTTGTTGTGTGTGTAGGGGGCTGTGTTTGTTGTTGTGTGTGTAGGGGGCTGTGTTTGGTGTTGTGTGTGTAGGGGGCTGTGTTTGTTGTTGTGTGTGTAGGGGGTTGTGTTTGTTGTTGTGTGTGTAGGGGGTTGTGTTTGTTGTTGTGTGTGTAGGGGGCTGTGTTTGTTGTTGTGTGTAGAGGGTTGTGTGTGTTGTTGTGTGTAGGGGGCTGTGTTTGTTGTTGTGTGTGTAGGGGGTTGTGTTTGTTGTTGTGTGTGTAGGGGGCTGTGTTTGTTGTTGTGTGTGTAGAGGGTTGTGTGTGTTGTTGTGTGTGTAGGGGGCTGTGTTTGTTGTTGTGTGTGTAGGGGGTTGTGTTTGTTGTTGTGTGTGTAGGGGGCTGTGTTTGTTGTTGTGTGTGTAGGGGGTTGTGTTTGTTGTTGTGTGTGTAGGGGGCTGTGTTTTTTGTTGTGTGTAGGGGCTGTGTTTGTTGTTGTGTGGGTAGGGGGCTGTGTTTGTTGTTGTGTGTTGTGTGTGTAGGGGGTTGTGTTTGTTGTTGTGTGTGTAGGGGGCTGTGTTTGTTGTTGCGTGTGTAAGGGGTTGTGTTTGTTGTTGTGTGTGTAGAGGGTTGTTTGTTGTTGTGTGTGTAGGAGGCTGTGTTTGTTGTTGTGTGTGTAGGGGGCTGTGTTTGTTGTTGTGTGTGTAAGGGGTTGTGTTTGTTGTTGTGTGTGTAAGGGGTTGTGTTTGTTGTTGTGTGTGTAGGGGGTTGTTTGTTGTTGTGTGTGTGTAGGGTTTGTGTTTGTTGTTGTGTGTGTAGGAGACTGTGTTTGTTGTTGTGTGTGTAAGGGGTTGTGTTTGTTGTTGTGTGTGTAGGTGGTTGTGCTTGTTGGGGTGAATGTTTCTCTCTGTGTGTATGTGAGTGGGTTTGTTTGAGGGATTGTGTTTGTGTGTGTCTGGATGTGTGCGTGTTTGTGTGGATATGGGTGATTCTGCGTTATGTGTGTGTCTGCGTGTGATGTGTGTCTGTGAGTGTATGTGTGTGTATGTGTGTGTGATGTGTGTGTGTGTCTGTGTGTGATGTGTGTGTGTCTGTGAGTGTGTGATGTGTGTGTGTGTGTGTGTGTGTGTGTGTGTGTGTGTGCGTGTGTCTATGAGTGTGTGTGTGCATGTGTATGCGTGTATACGCACGTACAAACGTATACACGCATACACATGCACACACACACTCATACTCACACAATGTGATTGAAGGTCTGTTTGCTTGAGACACCATCTCAGTTTTAGTGGTTTTAAACCCAAAACTCCAATGACAACTGGAATTACCTGGATGTTGTTAGGTGGTATTAATCACATTCGTACAGTTTTCATCTTCAAGTCAGTATATTTCATTCTTTTTTTCAATTTCTTTCGAGACTATGTTGCGTTCTCCTGGAATAGTAACACCAATAGTCTGGCATTTATCACTATTTCTGTACATAACTATAATATCAGGTCTGTTGTGTTCCTGTATAAGATTTGTTTGGATAGTGAAGTCCCAGGGTGTTATGGGTTTGTCTCTGTCATCGAGGACAGTTTCTGGGTATGCTGGTACCACTCATCAGAAACTTGATATCCATATTTTGGGGCACATTGACCAATGATGATAAATACAGACCTCACCACATCTTCTTTTATACTCTTTTTGAGCTAGCATTTCTCAAGTTCTATGTGGGTGGTTGTTTCAGTATTAATTTACATAGATGGCACAATACACTTCCACCAAGATGATATATCCCTTTATTATTATTTGTTATTGCCTGTTGTAACTGCATTACCTGGTAAAACTCTGTGCGCCTTAGATATGTGCAGTGTTGTTTCTATTGTGTTGATAGTACTCTTCGTAATATGTCTGCAGTGTTTAGTGGTGCTATTTTTGTACGCTGTATATATTTGTAAGTCCTGGGGTTTTGGTTATTTATCTGTTATCTGTTGCGTTTTTGTTTGTTTTTTTATCATTCCTGGAGCAACTATTTCTATTTCTATTTCTAGATTTTGTTATCAGAATCGTTAGAGCGCCACACAAAAAGCTTCGTAGCATTTAGTTATGGATATTTACATTCTGGGTTCAAATCGCCCTGAAGCCAACTTTACGTATTATCCTTACGGGTTTGATAAAAGGAAATACCAGCAATGCACTGCGATCGATTTAATCGACTTTTCCCTCTCCCAAAATGTTTGGCCTAGTGCTTAAATCAGAAATCATTATTATTATAGGGCGGTGGATTGGCAGTATCGGTAGAGGGTCGGACGCCATGCTTTGACGCATAGAGTTACGGCCCTTGCCATTCTGAGTTCAAATCGCGCCGAGGTTAACTTTGCCTTTCATCCTTACGGGGTCGATAAAATAAAGTACCAGTAATGTACTGGGTAATTTCTGGCCTTGTGCCAATAGTAGAAACAATTATTATTATAGGCGGTGGATTGGCAGTATCAGTAGAGGGTCGGACGCCATGCTTGACGCAAAGAGTTACGTCCCTTTACGATCTGAGTTCAAATCCCGCCGAGGTTAACTTTGCCTTTCATCCTTACGGGGTCGATAAAATAAAGTACCAGTAATGTACTGGGTAATTGCTGGCCTTGTGCCAAAAGTAGAAACAATTATTATTATTATATTATTAAGTCAGGAAGAGCAGGAAAGTTTCCTGTCTGGTGGCAGTTACGAAAGAGGTTATATGGTGGACCAGGTTAAAAGGACTGAAGACAGACACTTTTCTCTTTGGCCAATCCCTCATCAACTTCGTCAAGTTTCACCTGGAAAGGAAGGTGAGGGTGGAGAGAGAAGTGCTGTCCCCCAGTACATTTGCTAAAAGGTGGCGAGAATGGCTCGTGTGAATGGGCCTACTCTGGCCATGCGCCTATAGGCTAGCTAACTTGAGGAGAGGGGTGCTCTCTCTGGGTGCCCTAGAAGCGCAGGGTGTTTCAGGATTGGTGGGGTACCCGAGTCACCCCAGGGTCGTCCACCTCCTATCGGGGAATTTATTTTGTTATATTTATGCATAGTTTATTTTATATTCTTACATCTTCATTGTTAAATTAGTCTTGCCATTGTGCACTTTTACTCGACCTTATTGTAAACCCCCACTGTCCCTGTCTTTGTATTGTCCCCTACATGTCGGCCCTTGTGGCTAATAAATGAAATCATTATTATTATTATTATTATTATTATTATTGGTCTAAGCGGACATATTTTGCTCGCTCACAGTAAGTCGCTTTATTTGCCTGTTAAAATTATTTGTTGTTAAATATTTCTTGTTGTGTAAGGGATATAAGCTCTTAGACTTTGCCCCGTGAAGGGGAAAGTATAATATTTGGGCCTTTTGGCCCAAATATTTGAACTTTTTTTTACATGTTTACGAAGAAAAAAACCTACATGGCTGAGCCCCCCCCCCCCCCCCCCCCCCCGCGATATGTCGGCTGTCGTGCGACAACGACGTAGAAGTTGAGAGGAGCGCTACAGCGAAATTAACACACATTGATAACACAAACACCACCACAAACAAGGTAAACAAAGACACCAATGATACCAATAAGAACTCTAATTTTGAAAAAAATGACAGTAACAGCAACAACGAAAATACAGATAACAAAAAAAAAAATAACAAATACAACAACAATATCAACACCACTAACATGAAAACAAATAGCGACAACACCAACAGCAACAATACCAACTGCACCGAGAACAACGGTGGCAACAAAGACAGCAATGATAACAGCGACAGTGCTAACAACAACACCAACAAGAACAACGTCAACAACACCCCCAACGAAAACAAGAACAATTTCGCTGCGGCAGCAGCAAAAAAGAGGCCATGCTTCAACATGGACCTCTCAAACAAAGATGAAAAGTTGGCCCAGGCATGGAAGCTCATCAAGCAAGAGCAAACCTGGGCCAACTTAACTGTCCCGGTAGAAGCTATTGAGGCAGTGGAGCACAGAACGGTGCATTATAGATGCATCTCAGCACAAACCAAAAACGCAGCTTTAATCCCACAAGAAGATGTCGAAGTCGCGCTGAGGTGCATCAGAGAAGACACCCAGTACATAGAGAGGGGAAGACAGTACGGCACCCTTTCGGTGTTGTTCAAGTCAGAAGCCAACGCTATGACTCCTTGCAAAACCAGCAAGGTCATAATGTACCCCTCCCACATTGGAAAAAGAACGGCCCGTCTCCGCATTCCCAGAATCCCACCAGAACTTGACATGTGGTGGCTTCTGGGATGTGTGATTGTGGAGGGACGGATACAGTCCCTATAGAAGTGACCAGAACGGCCAGAGAGGACTGGTCCGGGGTTGACCTGGAGATCCTTCTCCAGATCAGGCCCGAGAATGTGAAGACAATCCCGGACCACATCCGCCTTCAGAATGGGACGGTCATTCATATTATGACCGAAGGCAAAAGGCTGCACTGTTTTGTTTGTGGGGAAAAAACCCATTTGCGAGCCTTCTGCCCTCAACTGCTGAAAGAGGCAAGGGGTCGAAAGGCTCCACTGCTGCCGACGCCGGGGCGAGGACCACAACCAACACCTGCACCGGCAAAACCACCAACAACAACACCAATAGAAAAAACACCATCATCATTGACCACCCAGGGGGGAAACGAGGAAAGCTGTCAAATTCCCCCTCCCCCCAAAAATACACACACCAATAAAACCTTAAACATACATACAAACACACTTACAGACACAAACCACTCATCTACCAGTAGTGAAGATGAGGGAAATCCAAAATCCCCCAAAATACAAAAAAGGAAACACAAAAAGAAAAAAAAACTCAACAAAGCACAAAAGCACCCACAATAAAAAACGCAGACACCACCCACGCAAACATCTCTCCAATAACACCAACACCAACACCACCATCACCATCACCAGAATCCCCCAAACGAAAACAACTGAAACAGACGCAAGAACAAATATACACACAAACATCTGAAGCCACAGACACCGCACTCACAACAAACACAGATACAACCGAAACAACACCACCAAAACCATCACCACCACAGCCACGCAAATAAATAAAATCACACCAACAAAACATACAAAACTTCGTGCTCGTCAGGAGGGCCAACAAGGAACTGATGGCCCTCGTAGCACGAAGTGAAAATATACAAAAAGAGGGGGTAATTTTTAAATCGAGCACATTTCGCGTGCCGGAAGATTTGGTTCTGGTGCGAATGTCGCTCGACATATTCAAAGAAATACGAGACAGCTTTCCTCGGGACGTGGGAACCCCGAACGTAAAACCCACTTCAAGACTTTTAAAGGGGTTCCCAAAAGAAACCCCACTAACTATGGAGGTCGAACAACCCGACCTTCACAAGAGCCCGGAAGGTAAGTAAACCTTCCTCTCTCTCTGTTTAACCTGCCAACATTGCCGTATTAAGAGTAGGATGTTTAAATGTTTGAGGCTTGGGATCGTCCTGGAAGCAGGGTCACCTGCTCAACGACCTCAGGTCTATAGAAATGGATGTAATTGCAGTCAGCGAGACCAGGATTTCCGACACGCGCGCACTAGCCCCCATTTTCGACGACTATCAGATCTTTGCATCTGTTAGCCAGGCGGGAATGGGAGGCGGGGTGGAAGTGCTGTTTAGGAAAGGCCTGGATCTCTGGGTAAGGTCGATCTTCCGGGACCCGGACGGGAAGTTGGTGGTCCTGGACGTGAACAAAAATGAAGGTGGTGCCTTTATACTGGTGGCCGTCTATGCTCCTACTGGGGCAGGACGGCCGGACTTCTTTAGACGCCTGGAAGCCTTTCTGGGTACGTCTCGCTCTTTACTGTTAGCGGGGGACTGGAACGGCATCTTAGACGCGCGCTGGGACTGTGTGGGAGTATCCGATAGGAGCGGGGGAGGGGGATGCAAAAACCTCAAGAACCTGATCAGCCAGTTCCAACTGTCTGACAGGTACCGACTAGATTTCCCTAATGCGCCAGTGTGGACCTGGGCTAACCGCATAGGGTCATCTAGATCGTATATAGACAGGATATTCATTAGGAAAATAAACAGAAATAGTGTAAGCTGTCCACGTTTTGAAACGGTCGCCTATTCAGATCACAAGTTTGTGATCTGTATGGTCGACCTACATAAGACGCATAGGTTAGGACCTGGTTACTGGAAGTTAAACATGTCATTTCCGGCACGTAAGGCTTACAGGGACCAGGTCAACAATTTAGTTAAGAAAAAGTTGACAGGGGAGTCGTCAACAATAGATGGTGGGGGGCTCTCAAAAGAGAGATTAGAGTAATGTCGATAGAGTTTAGCAAAGAAGTAGCATTAGAGAAAAATAGAAAGGAGGGGGAGTTGGTAGATAAGTTAGACGAGGCTATTGGTTGTGGCATTGCAACTGATGTGCTAGCGGCGAGAATGGCATTAGACCATTTCTTCAATGCGAAACACGAAGGTTGCATTGTCAGAGCTAAGGCGCGTGCTCTGAGAAACGAGGGAACCAAAGCTGTTCGATGGGCCCGCGTGGCAGAGGCGCAGCGTGGTAATAAAACCACGATTCGGTCTTTGATGGACCGAGACGGGCTCGAGCTGAGCGATTCCAAGAGGATGTGTGAGGCCTTTCGCCAACATTTTGCTCGGTTGTTCGGGGGAAGTGGCGGGTCAGAGATGGTGGCGGACTTCAGTCCCTACCTCGATGGCTTGCCGCAACTCTCGACGGCTGACGCTGGGCGCTGCGAAAGGCCAATTACTTCAGCCGAGATTCAGGATGCCCTTGTAGGCTGCATGAGGCGCAAGTCACCCGGTTTGGATGGTCTGCCCTACGAACTTTACGTAAATATGCCAGACTTGTTCTCCAATCTCCTCGAAGCGCTCTACTGCAACTGGCAGCAGAACGGGAGTACTCCCAGTTCTGTGAGCCGGGGCGTAGTGACGCTGATAAGGAAAGACGAGAACAAGAGGAACACATTAGACAATTTCAGGCCCATAACTCTGCTCAACACAGAGTTTAAGATTTTGGCCAGGGTGTTAGCGAAGAGGTTGGCGCTTGTCGTCGGGGATTTGGTTGGGGAGGCGCAAACTTGCGCAATCCCAACCAGGTCCATACACGACAACCTCCACCTAATGCGATACATCATAGAGAGGGTAGGGTGTAAACCTGGCTTCGGTGGGGCTCTGATCAATTTAGATCAATCGAAAGCATTCGATAGGGTCGACCATCGGTACCTGGAGGCTGTCCTCAAGGCGGTTGGCTTCGGCCCCGTCTTCAGAAGCTGGATCGCTGCAATGCACAGCGGCACCTGCTCGATGGTCAAAATTAATGGCCACCTCTCGGGACCGTTTCAGGTCTCCCGATCGGTCCGTCAAGGGTTCCCTCTCTCCTCCCTTCTGTACGCATTGACTCTCGAGCCTTTACTGCGGAAGCTGGAGCTGTTGCAGGGCATCCCGCTTGAACCGGGACGCGTAAAGGCTGTGTCAGCTTATGCGGACGACATCACCGTGATGGTGTCGGACACCTCAGAAATCGAGGTGGTCGGCAACTTATTGGAGGAATATGAAAGGTTGACGGGAGCAAAACTTAACCCGGAAAAGTCAGTGGGCTTGCAACTCGGCACCTGGAGAGGCAAGTCCATGCCGTCCAACAACGTCGTTAGGCGCTGGACGGACGGACCGGTAAAGTTGCTAGGGGGTTTGGTTCGGGCCAGACCTCCAGGTGGATAAGAATTGGGACGAGGTGACGGGCACGGTAGTCAGTCTCACCCAGAAATGGGCTGGGATGAAGCTATCACTAAAATGTCGGGCGGAGGTGGCGAACGCGTACATCGCGTCCGTCATCTACTACCGTCTGACTGTCGTCCTTGCCCCCGTTCGCGCCTCGCCATCTTGGAGCGGCTCCTCTTCAAATTCTTGTGTAGGGGTCAGGTTCCGCTGGTGAGGCGGTCCATCTGCTGCCAGCACCCTCTACGTGGCTAATGATGCGCATGCCGTGGCTAATGATGCGCAGGCACGCGCTGAGGCTGTGGCATCTCCAGATATTCTGCCTAAACGGTGAACAGGTGTGGTCGCCGTTTGTCAGACGGGCCTTTCAGCAGCTTTTTTCTTTGACTGAGTTGCAGTCCTGAGTCAAGAAGAGACCGAGACTGGGTGACTGGCATCTGGAATGTTGCCAGGCACTCACTGCCCTCTACCAGGCGGGCAATGCGGTCAGTTGAACTTCCACTCTCGAGTTCTATAGAGGATTAGTGGTGGGCAAGTGCGACGACGCACTGGGAGAGGCTCTGGGAGTCAACGAAGTCGAACTAACCAGTCTGTACCGGAGGAATTTCGAGCCGGGGACGATGGATAATTTCCAAAAATCCCTCGCTTGGCAGTGCTACCGGGGGGCACTACCGGTTCGAGATATACTCTACAGGCACGGAAGTGCTGTCAGACGGACCTGCCCGAGATGCGCGCAGAGCGACGAAACCGTTCTGCACGCACTCGTCCAGTGTCCGTGCATTACTGACTTGTAGAGTTATGTTGAACAGCTGTTGTCTCGTGTAGAACGGATCCGGCTATCGGCCGAGTCCATAGTGAAGATCAACCCGCCGCCTTCTTTTGGCCAGGAAAGGCAGGCAATTTTCCTCTGCCTGGTGGCAGTAGCGAAAGAGGTTGTATGGTGGACGAGGTTGAAAGGACTGAAGACAGACACTTTTCTCTTCGGCCAATCCCTCATCAACTTTTTCAAGTTTCACTTGGAAAGGAAAGTGAGGGTGGAGAGAGAAGTGCTGCCCCCAGTACATTTGCTGAAAGGTGGGTGAATGTGGCGAGAATGGCCCGTGTGAGTGGGCCTACTCTGGTCATGCGGCTGTAGGTAGGTAAATTTGAAGAGGAGAGGGGTGCCCTTCCAGGGTTCTCTCGAAGCGTCGGGTCGTTCAGGACTGGTTGGCTACCTGAGCGAACCCTAGGTGGTCATCCCCCCTATTGGAGAATGTTTTCTTGTTGTAATTTTCTTATTACTTTATTGTTACTTTGTTATTGTTACTTTGTTTATTCATATTGTTTACTCGATTTTTCTGTAAAACCCCACTGTCCCAGTCTTTTGTATTGTCCCCTATATGTCGGCCCTTGTGGCCAATAAATGAAATCATTATTATTATTATTATTGGCGGTGGACTGGCAGTATCGGTAGAGGGTCGGACGTTATGCTTTGACGCATAGAGTTACGGCCCTTGCCATTCTGAGTTCAAATCCCGCCAAGGTTAACTCTGCCTTTCATCCTTACGGGGTCGATAAAATAAAGTACCAGTGCACTGGGTAATTACTGGCCTTGTGCCAAAAGTAGAAACAATTATTATTATTATTATTATTATTATTATTATTATTATTATTATTATTATTATTGTTATTACTCTTTGAGTCTCAGTCATTGATGTTAGTTAACTGGAAAGTTTGTTGAAATGAATATCAAGCCACTACCTGCAGCCTCAGATATTCAGGACGTATCGGAGGGTTCTTGCTGTTCCCAGCAAGCATGCGTTTTGAAGCGTTCCAAAAAGCGTGAAGGGGCCAATTTTCTTTAACAATCCCTGGAAACTTTTTGAGATAGTCCCTAGTGCGCCTATGACAATCGGGATCACTTTGACTTCATGGCAGTTCCAAATCCTTTTTACCTCCCACTTTAAGTCCTGGTATCGGTTAATTTTCTCCCTCTCCTTCTCTTGCACTCTCGTGTCGAATGGGCAGGCCACATCCACAATCAGGCACGATCTTTTTTCTTTGTTCAAAACCACCAGGTCAGGTCTAGTGTGTTCCAGTTTCTTGTCCGTCTGTATCCTAAAATCCCACAGCACCTTCACCTGATCGTTTTCTATCACCGCCTCTGGCTTATGCTCATACCACTTCTCAGAATGTGGTAAATTGTTTACTTTGCATAGGTGCCAGTGGATCACCCTGCCCATCACATCATGTCTCCAGCCCTTATAGTGAGTCTGGGCTAGGTGTTTACACTCGGATACAATGTGAGCCACAGTCTCCTCTCTCTCTCCACAGATCCTGCACAGTGGGCTAGCCTCCTCCTTGTAAATGTGGTGTTTCAACCACTTCGTTTTGAGGGCCTGCTCCTGCGCAGCCATTAACATTCCTTCTGTAGCCTTTTTAAGGTCTCCTCTTTTCAACCAGTTCCATGTCTGTGGATCTCTAAATTCAGTTTTCTCAAGGAAGGTACTATGAAGGGATTTTTCCTGAAGGCTGCTCTGTCTCCTTGATGTTATTTCCTCCTTGGACATCCCCTGGCCTATTGTCCCCTCCTTCAGTACAGTTCTGAGCATTGGCTCCTTACTATCAGTCACATATTTGTGTAGGTTGTTTTTCTCCATCTGAACACAGTCCTCTATGCTGATAAGGAGATCTGAAGGTTGAAGAGGTCTTAAGTAGAGTCTATCGACATCACTCCTCTTGTGGAACATGTTGTAGATAGTCAATAGCTTCCTAGTCTTCCTATCCATTTCTTTTTGTTCAGCAACATTCCATCTCAGAATTCCCGCACTGTACCTAATAATAGACACAGCTCGGGAATTTACTGCACTTATGGCATTATTATTATTATTATTGAATGCTATGGTTGACGGAGGCTCGGCTCTGTAAGGTACTGTAAATTTTGAACGCTATAACAATTGTAAATTGTTTAAAACTTAGACCAACTTGTAGACAAAAACACCCTCCTCCTCGTGAGAGGAGTCTTTCTGCCCGTTATTTGGCCCTTCGGGGTTAAATAACTGCTTATTGGGGTTTTGTACCCAATATTTATTTTAAACCAAAAAATCAACATGGCTACGAAAAAGAATTTGTATAGGTCACTCCCACTCATTCCGTCTTCTTCTTCCTCAATCATCACTACAGCAGAGAGAAGATTGTCTCTCTCCCTCCCTTCTTTAAATGTGTCTCTCTCCCTCCCTTCTCTTTCGCAAGCGACGAAAGAAAAGAAAAGTCTCGTGCAAAGCGTGCAAGGTTTCTCCACGACAACGACGACAACGAAACAGGTGTGCGGGAAATACGAAAACCCAGTTCATTCGTCTGACGTCAGGAATAATAGCAGTAGCAGCCGTAATAACAACAGCAACAGTGACAATGAAAACAACAGTAGCAGCCGCAACAGCATCACCAGCAGCATAAACAACAGCATTAGCAGCAGCAACACCAACAACAACCACAGCAACAGCGGCGAAGGCAGTAGTCGTAGTACCTGCAGCAACAACAAAAGTAACAGCAGCTCTGACGACAACAGCAGCAGCAAAGAAAAACCAATCTCATTTGCAGGTATTGCGAAAAACTTGGAAACAATCCTCATAACAAATGAGGAATTAGAGGAAGCGAAGAAGATGGTGACAAAGAATGGACACCGAGCAATCTGCAAGGCAGCGGAGAAATTTTTCGAAACCCAACAGCACTGTACGGTCACGTACCGTACAGTAAGTACAAAATCCCGTAGGGTGGAAAGAGCCACAGAGGCCCAAATACAAAAAGCCTTGGGGTCTGTGTGGCAGCGGAAAACGCACATCATCCGAGGCAAAAAATATGCCACCGTAGACGTACTTTTTGCCACACCCCAGGAGGCAAAGGCCCAATCCGTAGTGACCCTAAGGAGCGAGGAAATGGTGTTGGTGCCCTCCTACTGCGGGCAAAAAATTGTGAGGGTCAAACTGACCCACGTCCCCCCCCCCCCCCCCCCCGGAATGGCCCCTTCTTGGCTGGCCGCGTCTGTCCTCGTCGGAATCGAGGACAAAACAACTGTACTGCAAGTACAGAAAAAAGTAAGAGAAGATTGGGTCGGCACCTCCATTGAGATGCTAATCCAAACCAACCAGGAGTGCATCGAAGCTATCCCGGATATGATAGACTTCGATAACGGCACTCAACTGCCCATAAGTGTTGAGGGCAAACGCCCGAAATGCTTTCGCTGTGGATCGAAGACTCATCTCAGGGCCTTCTGCAACGAGAAGACCCTGAGAAAGGAGAAAACCCCCCTCCTTCCGAAACCGGCTCCACGGCTACCAGCAACAGGACAAGCGGCAACCAGGAACGATAGGTCCGTGGCACCCATACCCACGCCACGAAAATCAAAAACAGCAGCAGCAGTGGAAATATTAACAACAACAACAGCAATACCAAATGCAGCTGCAACAGAGACTCCAGTGCAAACATCACCAACAACAACAAGTGAAAGAGTGGAGCTGGTACCCCTCCCCGACCTCACAGAATCAGACATGGAGTGTGAGGTGGGAGAGGGATGGCAAAAGGTCGTAAGAAGGCACAAACGCAGAAGCAGCGCATCGTCGCCTTTGAAAAGGGAGGAAAGAAATGAGAAAAGGGTAAAGTCTACTGCAAAGAGACCCACAGCAGCAACACCACCAACACCATCACCACCGGCGACAACCCCACCGCCAACAACACCTTCAACACCACCACCACAAGCACCAACATAGCAAACACAACAACAAAACACACACACCCAGCAACAACGACAAGAAAATAGCAGAACCACACCCCACCCCCAGAAAAACAAATGCACGGCAATAAATACACACAACAAGAAACTAATGACTTACATAATTGAACACACAGACATTTCACAACAGGACTACATAATACCAGCACCAATCAAAACGCCAACTAACATAAGACTGCTAAAAATAGCACAGAAACAATACACAAACATTAAAACGAAATTCCTCAACGCAGTTGGTGATTTCAGGGACCTAGGAGGAACTATCAATCGAAGAGTATATTCAGACATTCTCTTAGAAGAGCCGACGACCAGCGGAAGGGACGATTCAACGGTCCCTTCACCAGACGATCAAGTGAAAAGGGATGTAAAAACCATCCCTCCTCTACGAAAAGTACGGTAAGTGGTCTTTCCCATCTTTTCCACTCTATTTTAAACATGACCTCACTCAGAATAGGCAGCATAAATGCGCGTGGCTTGGGGTCGTCATGGAAGCAGGGTCACCTGCTCAACGACCTCAGGTCACTAAACATAGATGTAGTGGCCATCAGCGAGACCAGAATCTCCGAAGCACGGGCCTTCGCACCGATCTTTGGCGGCTACGATGTGTACGCATCTCCCAGCCGTCCTGGATCGGGGGGAGGAGTTGCTGTGCTTTTTCGGAGAGGTTTGGATCTCGCCATACGGGCCATCTTCCTGGACCCAGAGGGTAAGCTGGTGGTGCTGGACGTGACCAGCGGAGACGGGCAAGCTTTCAGGCTAGTGGCCGTCTATGCCCCGACAGGAGCAGGGCGGCCTGATTTCTTCCGGCGTCTGGAGACCTTTCTTGGAACGTCCCGCTCTTTAGTGTTAGTGGGCGACTGGAACGGGATCTTAGATGCACGCTGAGACTGTGTGGGATTAGCGGATAGGGGTGGAGGGTGCAAGAGCCTCACCAACCTGCTCAGGCGTTTTGAAATGTCTGACAGGTACCGATTGGATTTCCCGAATGTGCCAATGTGGACTTGGACAAATCGCATAGGGTCATCCAGATCATATCTAGATAGAGTATTTTGTAGGGAAATAGATAGGTCTAGCATAGGCTGTCCACAATTCAAGATAGTCAGCTACACGGACCACAAATTCGTGATCTGTGTGCTTGACTTAGATAGGCTTCATAGACAAGGACCCGGCTACTGGAAGCTAAACGCGTCCTTACCAGCGCGCAAGGCCTACAGAGACCGGATTAGCGAACTAGTTAAGCGGGCGTTGACGGGGGTCATCGTCAACAACAAGTGGTGGTTTGCTCTGAAAAGAGCAATTAGAATAGAGTCCATTAGGTTTAGTAAGACTTTAGCAATAGAGAAAAATAGAGCAGAGGGAGAATTAGTTAGAAAATTAGATGAGGCGCTTAGCAAAGGCATCGCGACCGACGTACTTGCGGCGAAATTGGCCCTTGACCAATTCTTCAATGCAAAGCACGAAGGCTGCGTTGTCAGAGCTAGGGTGCGTGCTCTCAGACACGAGGGGACGAAAGCCGTTCAATGGGCCCGAGTGGCGGAGGCGCGTCGTGGCAACAAAGCCACGATCCGGTCTTTGGTGGACCACGACGGGGGCATGCTACTCGATCCCGGGCAAATGTGTGAAGCTTTTCAGCGACACTTCGCTCAACTGTTCGGGGGCAGTGGCGGGCCGGATCGAGGGATGGACTTTAGTGTCTACCTCGACGGACTGCCGCGGCTTTCGGCCACTGAGGCGGAGTGTTGCGAAAAGCCGATAACAACCGCTGAAGTACGGGATGCAATGACTAGTTGCACAAGGGGTAAATCGCCTGGTTTGGATGGTCTGCCCTATGAACTTTACGTACAAATGCCAAACTTGTTCGGAGGCCTCTTGGCGGACGTCTACTGCAACTGGCAACAGAACGGGAGAATTCCCAACTCTGTGAGCCGAGGAGCGGTGGCGCTGCTGAGAAAGGATCCGAACAAGGGGGATAACATAGATAATTTTAGGCCCATAACTCTGCTAAACACAGAGTTCAAGATTTTGGCCAAGGTGCTAGCAAAGAGGTTGGCGCTTGTCGTTGGTGGTCTGGTGGGAGAGGCACAGACATGCGCCATTCCCGACAGATCCATCCACGACAACCTCCACCTCATGCGATACATCGTAGAGAGGGTAGCTAGGGAACCTGGCACGGGTGGGTCTTTGATCAATTTAGATCAGTCGAAAGCCTTCGATAGGGTCGACCATCGTTACCTAACGGCAGTCCTGAGGGCGGCTGGCTTTGGGCCCGTCTTCAGAGGCTGGATCGCTGCCATGCACAGCGACATCTGCTCTGTAGTGAGAGTGAACGGTCACCTTTCGGAACCGTTCAACATCATGCGCTCGGTCCGCCAAGGATGTCCCCTCTCGTTCCTATTGTACGTATTGACTCTCGAGCCATTACTGCACAAACTGGAGACGTTGAGGGGGGTCCCGCGCGAACTAGGATGCGGAAGATCTGTATCAGCATATGCCGACGATGTCACTGTAGTGGTGTCGAACGCCAAACACATCGAGGCGATCGGCACTACACTAAGAGAATACGAAGCGGTGACAGGAGCAATGATCAACCAGGAAAAGTCAGTGGGCCTGCAGCTCGGCACCTGGAGAGGCAGGTCCATGCCGTCCAACAGCGTCGTCGGGCGCTGGACGGACGGACCGGTTAAATTGCTAGGGGTCTGGTTCGGTCCAGACCTCCAGACGGACAAAAACTGGGACGAGGTGACGAGCAGGGTGGCTTCTCTCACCCAGAAATGGGCCGAGAGGAAGCTATCCCTGAAAGGTCGAGCGGAGGTGGCGAATGCGTACATCGCATCCGTCATCTACTACCGCCTGACCGTCGTACCTTGTCCTAAGCCCCGCCTGACTGCGCTGGAGCGTTTGCTCTTTCGCTTCTTGTGGAAGGGACGCGCTCCGATGGTCAGGCGGTCCATCTGCTGTCAACACCCGCTACGTGAAGGGCTGGGCATGCCGTGGCTGATGATGCGCAGACACGCGCTCAGGCTACGACATCTCCACCTCTTCCTCGACGGTGATCAGGTGTGGTCGCCGTTTGCAAGACACGTTTTTCCCCAGCTCGTCTCCTTGACGGAGCTGCAGTCCTGGGTCAAGCGAAGACCGAGAGGGAGCGCTTGGAGACTGGAATGTCTTCAGGCGCTCACAGCCCTCGACCAATCGGGCAATGTGATCGGTGGAAACTCCACCTTGGCGTTCTATAGGGGATTAGTGGAGGGGAAGAGCGACGACATACTTGGAGAAACTCTAGGCGTCGACGAAAATCAACTAGCCAATCTCTTCGGAAGGACTTTCGGGCCGGGGCCTATGAACAACTTCCAGAAATCCCTGGCCTGGCAGTGCTACCGAGGAGCTTTGCCAGTTCGGGATAAACTCTACAGGCATGGAGGTGCCGTCAGCCGGGCATGTCCGAGATGCGCGCAGGGCGACGAAACCGTCCTGCACGCACTCGTCCAGTGTCCGAGCATTGCTGACTTGTGGGTTTATGTCGAACACCTGCTGTCACGTGTAGGACGGATCCAGCTATCAGCTGAGTCCATCGTGAGGATTGCCCCGCCCCCTTCCTTTAGCCTGGAAGGGCAGGCAGTTTTTATCTGTCTGGTGGCCATGGCGAAAAAGATAGTATGGTGGACACGTTTGAAAGGGCTGAAGACGAGCACTTACCTCTTCGGTGATGCCCTGATTAACTTTTTCAAATTTCATTTGAAAAGGAAAATCAGGGTAGAGAGGGAAGTGCTCTCTTCCCAGCATTTTGTTGAAAGATGGGTGAGAGAAGCAAGTATGGCCCGAATGAACGGGCCTTCTCTGAGTATGTGTCTGTAAATTAAAGGTGGAAAACTGGGAGAGGGCACTTGCCCTGGTGGTCAGGGCCACTGTGGTCTTTTAATGGGCTTTCTCCACAAATGTCCCTTGGAAGTCTCCCCCCTATTGGGGAATTTTTCTTTGTTATTTTATTTCAACCTCTGTTTTTTTACACGCAGAAATGCCCTTTTGTACCGTCCTGTATTGTCCTGTACTGTCCTTAATGTCTACTTTATGTGAACCCTTGTGGTTAATAAAGAAAACATTATTATTATTATTATTATTATTATTATCATTGTTATTATTTTTATTATTTACAGATGTCAGAACGTCCATTCAGCCGGTCCGAGTCGCGAACCACCGACTCCGATGATGACGACCTCATGGAAGACTATGACGTCACCATCTTCAATCCCCAATGTGTGAGAAACCGCAGTGCCCTGGAAAAATTTCTTGCAGTAATACTGGTGCTTTTCTTGGTTGTGATTATTGCCCTAGCCGTAGCATTGGTTCGATCAAAAGAGCCGCCTGGTAAGACAGTCTATTCCTTTCTTCTCTGCTTATTATATTACCTTCTTCGCCCATTTATTCCTGAGAGGGTCGTGGGAGCTGAGTCTTCAAACACTCCTTCCAACAGGTCCTGTCAGAAGCAACCGTCAACAACTGATCCGGCTGGATCCCCAAGCCTGACCAGCCAAGCTCATGGATGTTATCCGACCATCTTGCTCGGAATCTACCCCTGGATCTCCTGCCAGTTGGTTTTGCTTGTAAAAATATGTCCAACGATTATTTCCTAAGACATTCTAACTACATGTCCATAATATCGGAGCTGTGATCTCTCAATTCGGAGAAGTAGCGGCTCTACCTGGAATGACACACTGATCTCCGAGCTTCGTACTCTATCGAGTAACGTTACTCCAAACACCCTTCGGAGGAACCCCATTTTGGCCGCTTGTATTCGTGATCGTATTCTTTCATTACCTAAGATTTATGACCATAGGTAAGGGTTGGCACGAATAATAAATTGAAAATAGTTTGGCTTTTACATCTAGCTCCCTTCTTCTAATTACCGAAATGCAAGAATTTCAGGAGCTGGTGATGTAATGCGCCAGCTCCTGCAATTCTTACACTTAATTCAGCCCCCTGCCTTCTATCACTCGTGAACACGGGTCTGAGATACTTGAACTTCTCCACCTGCTTCAGTGGAACTCCATTTAGATGTAGAGTGCACTTCGCAGGCTTCCTTGAGAGGACGAGTGTCTCAGTATTCGCAGCACTGATCTTCATACAAGCCACGCAGCACTTGGTAGCAAACCTATCAAGTGCAAGTCAGAGATAACCTTATTCTTTAATTCTCTTATACATTGAAAATTAAAATGCTTTTGTTTTCGAATATCAAAATATACTGACACATGCACATACTTATATACATATTGACTCTTACACATACACATACAAGCATCTACACATACTAACTGACTTCTACACATACACATATACATGCTGGCAAATACACATATACATATATACTAACCCTTACACACACACACATACACACACACACACATATATATATATATGTATATACATATGTGTGTGTGTGCTGACATCAACACATACAGACGCATACTCATATACATATACATTCTGTCTCTCGGGCATATACATACTGACTCTGTAAATGTATACATTTTCATATATATATATATATAATATATATATAGGAAAAAGTTTGACCCCGACGGCAGAGCTCAAGGCGTTTCGACGGCTATTTCTGGACTCACGTTTTGGTCCATCTGGTTCCTTACCACACCTCCTTCGTTATATATATATATGTGTGTTTGTGTGTGTGTGTGTGTGTGTGTGTGTGTGTGTGCGTGTGTGTGTGTGTGTATACATACGTGCACACAGGCCCTTAGACAAGTACATATACATACAGGCCCTTAGACATGTACACATACACACTGGTCCTTACACATAACCCTATTTGTATTACAGATGACCCTTATTGTTCGAGCCCAGAATGTATTTCGGCTGCAGGATCAATATTAACTGCAATGGATACTACTGTTGATCCATGTCACGATTTCTATCAATATACATGTGGGAATTGGGTGAGAGATAACCCCATACCAGAAAACTATGCCAGCTGGGATCGATTTCAAGAACTTTCAGAAAAAAATCTATACCGTTTGAAAGGACTTTTAGGTGAGTATATTCTTCCTGTGATCCTTATATTCATTGATTTATATCTATATATATATATATATATATATATATATATATATATATATCAGAATAGAAGCGGTAAAAACCAGTTAGACCATTACTCACCAGAGTACTCGATACTTGGGGTAGTAGAGTGGGTAATATAAAACATTCGGGACCCTGACGGTTGAGCTGCTGCTGTTCCAACAGCTAGATCCGACCTCAGCCGTCCGGGTCCCGAATTTTTCATATATATATATATA
>OZ024741.1:318121988-318129488 GCA_964016885.1 Eledone cirrhosa | reverse complement strand
AAATTATTTGACCCAGAGCCAATCCTCTGCGAAACGCGCGTAACAGGTCAATACACAATAAAAATCTAAATACATATAAACGAAACTTCATCAGGGTTTTTTTTATATTTACACTCTCCCTGTGCATAGAGTGCATGTTTTGGTACCACCACCAGTATTTCACTGAATCACCTACACTATATATAGATATATATTGAAGGGTTTAATAATATGTGCGAAAAAAAAAAGAATTTATTAATATGTATTATTAAACTTAAAATATTAAGGATATTAAGGATATAATGTGAAAGAAGGGAGAGATTGAATGAATTATGAACTTAGAGGAAGTAGTTAGGGTTTAAGTTAGTTTTTATGTATTGTAATATGTAAAAATAAATAATAGGTTTAATACAAGCACGGAAGGAGAGAAGATAGAAGAAAATTTAAGGAAGAAAAAATATCTAACGTCAAAAAGTATATATGTTTATAATATAATTGTTTCTACTTTAGGCACAAGGCCAGCAATTACTCAGTACATTACTGGTACTTTATTTTATCAACCCCGTAAGGATGAAAGGCAAAGTTAACCTCGGCGGGATTTGAACTCAGACTGTAAAATATATGTTTATAATATAATATACTGAAATAAGGTAGAAAGATGGGTATATTTGTAAAAGATATAAAAGTCTTTGAGAAAAGAAGATTTTAAACTAATTAGGTATTGAGATATTAGCTGTATACTTTATGGAAAGTTCTATGGGATTTATGCAGGCAGAGCGAAAATAAATCCGTACGTCTATTTATTATAGAATTAAAATTAGATATAATGGTATATATATATATGACAGTAAACAGAAAACAAAAAAACAACGTGGAAGCGAAGAGGCAGTACAAATGTTAATAGTTTCACGCTTGAGAGTGGGGGGGGGGGCATCAGGAGAAAAGTGGGCAGGAAGAGAGTTCCGAGGGTGTGCGGGGAAGTGGTGGAAAGACATTATATATATATATATATAAATAGAGAGGGGGGAGGGGAGAAGTATATATGAGTTGTGACATCATTGGTGCCATGCTGTACCAGCCTTTGTCTTTCCCATGGACAACAACAGTGGTATGGAGAAGGGAAGATATGTAGAGCTGGGCGACTGCTGGTCTTCCAGGAGAAATCTGGTCTTGGCCTTCACACTGAACTGGAACCTTCCAGATGCACATCCATGGTTTTCTGAGACTTCCGGAGACTCTATCCGGCCTTTGTAAATACTTCCAACTCTCTTTAGCATTAACTATTTTTACCCCATGCCTCTTCTTCCTTCTCAGTGTTACCTTTTCCTCCTCCCTCTCACATTGCTACTTCCCCCTCTTATTGTTACCCCACCTTTTATTGTTATTACCTCCTTCCCTCCCTCCCTCTCCCTCATTGTTATCTCTTTTCTTTCCTCTGCCTATCCCTCCTATTTTCCATCTCTTTCGGCCTTTCTACCTTTCTTCATTTTCTCCTCCACTTTCTCATTCCATTTTCTCTCTCTCTCTATCTATCTATCTATCTATCTATCTCTATCTCTCTATCTCTATCTCTCTCTATCTATCTCTATCTCTCTCTCTCTATCTATCTATCTCTATCTCTCTATCTCTATCTATATATCTATCTCTATCTCTCTCTATCTATCTATCTATCTCTATCTATCTATCTCTCTCTATCTATCTATCTCCCTCTCTCTCTATCTATCTATCTATCTATCTCCCTCTCTCTCTATCTATCTATCTATCTATCTCTCTATCTCTCTATCTATATATCTCTCTATCTATCTATCTCTCTATCTCTATCTCTCTCTCTCTCTATCTATCTATCTATCTATCTATCTCCCTCTCACTCTCTCTCTCTCTCCTCTTCCTACTACTACTACTACTACTACTATTTCTCCCTCTTTTCATCTTTCAGTCTCTCTGCCTCTCTTCGTCTTTTCCTTCTCACCTATATGTTGTCCCCTTACTTTATTCTGTACCTATCATACTTTAACTTTATTTTTTCTCCATCTTTCTACTTTAATCCCCTCCGTCTCTCCGACCTCTCCCTCAACAAGATACACCCCACCCCCTCCACCACAACCACCAGCGCCGCCACACCCACCACCACCATACTCACCACCACTACCACACCCACCACCACCACCATCACCACCAATACACCCACCACCACACCCACCACCACTACACCACCACCACCACTACACCACCACCACCACACCCACCACCATACCCACCACCACTACCACACCCACCACCACTACACCCACCACCACACCCACCACCACCACACCCACCACTATACCCACCACCACACCCACTACACCCACCACTACACCCACCACCACCACCACCACCACACCCACCACCACATCCACCACCACTACACCACCACCACCACTACACCACCACACCCACCACCACACCCACCACCACCACCACTACACCACCACCACCACCACACCCACCACCACTACACCCACCACTACACCCACCACTACACCCACCACCACACCCACCACCACTACACCCACCACTACACCACCACCACCACTACACCACCACCACCACTACACCCACCACCACTACACCACCACCACCACTACACCACCACATTCAAACTATACAATTTATGTAATAAGTCAGAAACCTCAACTGTTTATCATCATAGTTTTTTCTCGGTTGTTGCCATTAAAAACCCTGATCTTTCCTTTCTTTATCCTTTTTCATCTATTTTCATTGCTTTCTTCTTCATTATTATTATTATTATTATTCACTTTCTTTATCTCCTCCTCCTCCTCCTACTTCACCTTTATTTCCTCCTCCTTATCCCCCCCCCCCCCCCCGTAATCCTCTGGCTCAGCAAATGAAACACTTTCAAATATAATTACAGCTGGCAAATATTTAAACTAGTTTCTCTACTACGTTGTGTATATACTCATGGTTCTTATTTTTGTTGACTCTATTTTCTACTACTGCTGGTTATTATTGATGATGCTGATAAAGGCCGATGGATTGGCATGGCTTAGTGTTTAGGGGGTAAGATCACAACTGTAAGATCATGAGTTTGATTCCCGGTAATCCTTGAACATGGCACTGTATTTCTCATGACTCCAGTTCACTCAGTTGTTAAAAATGAGTTGTACCTGAAATTCAAAGGGCCGGCCTTATCACACACTGTGTCATACTGAATTTCCCTGGGAACTGCCATTTAATGGCAGTCATAAGTCTGTATTGGATGTTTGTTTATTTTCTGATGACTACTGTACCTCAATGTTGTCTTGTACTATTCATGGCAGATGTGACATGAAATTTGGACCGATACACTATTAACAGGAGCTACATCCTTGTGTATTTAACTAACAGGGATTTTCAGTGCCCCACTGATAGACCAGACATGTGTATCATAAAACATGCAAGACAGAAGTTCTCAAGGGTGGATGGTAGAACTGTATGCAACTCAAGGTCTTGTCTTCTCTTGACATGTATTTTTCCATGGTTAAAAACGTAGTTCAGCCATATAAAGTGTCGGTGAGATCATTCAAAAAATAAATAAATAAAAACATACATAGACATAAATGCATACATACACACATACATTCAGGCATTCATACACACATACATTCAGGCATTCATACATTCATACACATACATACATACATATTTACATACATAAATACATACTTGCACACATACATAGATGCATTTATAGATCTATACTTAAAACACATACACACACGCACACAAACATTAAATTTTGCTAATCTATCTCCGGCAAAATCTTATTTTAAGTGGTAGCATTCCTGCAACAATTAATTTTCTTTTGACATTAAAAAACATTCTACGTGACAAAAAAGAACATGACTAGAAACCTCATACATTATAAAATAAATAGGATGGGTTGGGATCTCAATATGTAAACTAAATGACTAATTCTGGTTTTTCAAAAAAATCAATGGAGACAAACTAGAAGAATTACTGATTTTACACCCACCACCTCACCTCTCCCTCACCCTGCTTATTCCAACCACCCCTATTATTTGGGACCCGAGAGTAAGAGAAAAAGACAACACAACACACACACATTCACACACATACAAATACACATACATACATACATACACTCAACTTTCGAAATATTTCCTTTTACATATTTGCAAAACTGTTGATTATTTATTGGTGTAATATAATGCACAAAAGAGGTGCAAATACTGCAAAGCCTAGTATACTCTAATGCAACTAATGCACTCTAACATGGCACCAACATAACATTTCTCCTGACAGCTATAAGAAATATATATATACATGAATGTTTGTTATTTTTAACATTTTTTTTTTTAATGAAATTTGAAGAAACAATTTCCTTTGCATTATCTTGCCTCCTTTTGGTTTCATATATATATGTATATACATATACACGCATACATACATATGTGTAAATTATTTGCACTTCACACAGAGATAGCTAGATAGATAGATAGATATCTTTAGATAAGTATATAGATAGATAGATAGATAGATTTCTTTATTTGCCACAAGGGCACACAAAGACATATGGTGGGGATTTTATATACAATCGTGTAAAAAATTTTAACATAATAATATAGATAGATAGGCAAGCAGGTAGTTATATAGATATATTTCTTTATTAGCCACAAGGGCGCACAAGAAAGGGGGACAATACAAATACATGCTGGGGATTTTACATACAGTCGTGTAAAAAATATAAAAACAAACAATTACAACAATCGCTATATAGATAGATAGAAAGACAGACAGACAGACAGAGGTTTCATGTTTTTTTCTAGCCAGTGGCTGATGAAACTAGTTAGAAAAACTGAGTCAGGAGAAAATTTGCCTAAATTTCCAATCAATGGTTAACAATTGATCTGCTAGCTTGGCAGACACACTGATACACTGCCTCGTTGTTCATTCATGCATAAACAGCAAGTGGTAATTCTATACTAGCGTCAATAAAACATTTTCCAGCATTGGTGGGCTTCTTTTACTTGGGATTCTTTTAAAAAAAAAATGGAGGGAAATATGTGTATGTGTGTGTGTGTGTGTGTGTGTGTGTCTATGTGTGTGTGTATGTGTCTGTGTGTGTATGTGTGTGTGCATGAAAGAGAGAGAAAGAGTGTGTGTGTGTGTGTGTTCTTCAAAATTTTTTGCAAAATTATAGAAGGGAAATATTTTGAAACATGAAATTCTGCTGCTCTTTCATTAATATTAATCAGAATTCCAATATATTTCTATAGAAATGGAAGTATGTGCATGTGTGTATGTGTGTGTAATCTATGTATAGATATTTATGTAATGTATGTATGTAACTATGTATGTGTGTATGTATAGATGTGTGTCTGGATGGGTGGATGCCTGCATGGGTATGTATGTATGTATATAAAGATGTGCGTGTGGATGGATGCACGCATGAGTGTATGTATGTATGTATCATCATCATCATCATCATCATTTAGCATCCATTTTTTCCATGATTGTATGGGTTAGACGGGTCGTCCAAGTTGGGAGACAAGCCAGGCCAGAGTTGGCCATGCGACACCTTGCTCCAGCTGGACTGAAGTAAATTTGGCCGGGTATTTTATGGCTGGATGCCCTTCCTAACACCAACCACATCTACAGTGTGGAACTGGGTGGCACCATTATGAGGGACAGGCCAGTGTGTATCATTAGATACTGTATATATCATTACATATGGTACATATCATTAGATACTGTATATATCATTAGATATGATATATATGATTAGATATGGTGTATATCATTAGATACTGTGTATATCATTAGATACTGTGTATATCATTAGATACTGTGTATATCATTAGATATGGTATATATCATTAGATATGGTGTATATCATTAGATACTGTGTATATCATTAGATACTGAGTATATCATTACATATGGTGCATATCATTAGATATAGCATATATCATTAGATACTGTGTATATATCATTAGATATGGTATATATCATTAGATATTGTATATATAATTAGATACTGTGTATATCATTAGATATGGTGTATATCATTAGATACTGTGTATATCATTAGATATGGTGTATATCCTTAGATATGGTATATATCATTAGATACTGTGTATATCATTAGATATGGTATATATCATTAGATATGGTATATATCATTAGATATGGTGTATATCATTAGATATGGTATATATCATTAGATACTGTGTATATCATTAGATATGGTATATATCATTAGATATGGTATATATCATTAGATATGGTGTATATCATTAGATATGGTATATATCATTAGATATGGTGTATATCATTAGATATGGTATATATCATTAGATATGGTATATATTATTAGATATGGTATATATCATTAGATATGGTGTATATCATTAAATATATCATGAGATACAATGTATATCATGAAAAATATAGTGACAAAGGCTTAATATGGTTCTTCTCATTTAAGTAACTAAGAGAGTAAAACTTTCCAGCAAGTTCTCTGCTTTGTCAAAGAAACAAAAACAGCCAATGAAATATAAATTTCTAAATATTATTTCTTTATAGATAGTATTCCCATAGCTGTTTCTAGAATATTTTTATAATAACATTAGACTTTAAAGGTCATATGAAGTATGTTATTCACCAAATATCACCAAAATATTTTGTTGCAGAAAAAACTCATAACAAAAGCTTTAACACTATTCCAAACAGAATAAATATATTTATCTGCCTATTAGAGAGATTGTCTTCTATACTGCAAAGATAAAGAGTTTTCAGAGCACTATGTAGTTTCTGATCTTTCAGGGTTCATGTGATTAAGCATAAGATTAGAAGGAGTATATTGGCCAAGAATTGAAAGCAGGAGGATTATTAGTATGAGTGTGAAGTGAGGGAATAGTGATAGGAATAGGGGAGGGGGGTATACTCAATACATATAGTAGAATTTATTTATTTATTCAAAGCTGAAGCATGAGTGTAACTCAAGGCAGAACAAACATCACAAAGGGCTTCACTCACCATTCACCCATAGGTTTTCCTGATTTCTCACTACTGCTTATGTCATTGATCAAGAATGAGATGTGCATCAGAGAAGGATGGGATTGAACTTGGAAATAGATTGTCGTGAATCAAACATGTTAACCTTCGTGTCATGTCATCTCATCTTACAGAACTCCGTTTATATAACAGTTTATCTGAACACATGCTTTGAGTGTTCATTCATTTTGATTAGTTCTATGTATGGTTTTATATAAAATACCTCTTCATTATAACTGATTATATTTCTTTGAAAAATAAAACTTAGCCATTGCATATATGTATTGTTAACTTACTCAGTTAATGTTTGACTAGTTCTGTGTGCTTTTACAGAAAACACCACCATAAATACGTATGTATATATTATTCAAAATACTAATAAATGAAACATATTCTTATAATCACAATATATATTTTATTATACATATTTCAATGGTACAATGGTGTTTAAGTACGTTTTCA
>OZ024741.1:318049488-318111988 GCA_964016885.1 Eledone cirrhosa | reverse complement strand
GGTATTATTTATTTTGAAAAAATACCTAAACATCAGTATGAGTGGCTGATTACAGCCGGTTTGAACAGAAAGAGATGAGAAAATTCTGACCGGATACGGCTTGTTTAAATGCTAAAGGGTTAATGAAATTGAATATTAAAACTTTATTTCAGTATTGAATACTCCTTTGTCTCAGCTGTCAACCACATATGGATATATATATATATATATATATATTATATATATATATATATTATAATAAAAGATGTAGTGGGATCACAGGTAAGCTAACTAAGAACATAGATTTTACATGTGGCCGGTGTTCTGGTGCAATAAGTAGCAGCAAGTGCCCACGAAATACTAGCTCTTTCAATTGCGCAGAGGGTTCTATAGAAATAGTGGACAGCTTCCGTTACCTGGGCGATAAAATCAGCAGTGGGGGAGGGTGCTCTGAAAGTACAGTAGCTAGAGTCAGAACTGGTTGGAAAAAGTTCAGAGAGCTTATACCACTATTAGCTGCTAAAGGGTTCTCCCTAAAAATGAAAGGCAGGTTGTACGATGCCTGCATACGAACACCAATGTTGCATGGCAGTGAGACCTGGGCATTGTGTGCAGAGGATATATGCAGACTAGAGAGGAACGAAGCTTGCATGCTCCGCTGGATGTGTAACAGTAATATACGTGAACGGCAAAGCATAAACGAACTAAGGAAAAAATTAGAGATAAGAGGGATCAGATGTTGTTTACTCGAGAGAAGGCTACGTTGGTATGGACACGTGATGCGCATGAAAGTCGATAGCTGTATAACAAAGTGCAGGGCAATAAAGATAGACGGTAGCCACGGAATAGGCAGACCTAGAAAAACCTGGGACGAGCTGATAAACTCCGACCTCACGCACTTACACCTCTCCAAGACAATGTCACTGGACCGAGACCTTTGGCGGTACTCAGTAACAGAGAAGACCCGCCTTACCTAAATATATAGTAAAACCTACTCCAGCCAGTAGGCATCTCTAACAAAATACACCCCGTCCCACCACCACCACCCCCACCCCATCCACACCACCCCGTTCTATGTAAAGTTATGTTGGTGCCGCGCCATCCAGGCCGAAACAAATGAGATCGTGTAGGTGTCACGACAAAAAAACACACAGTCCACGCTGTAATGTGGCCGTGTAGGCAACACGGTAAAAACCTCCCAGACCCACACTGTAAATGTGGTTGGTGTTAGGAAGGGCATCCAACTGTAGAAAACCTGCCAGACAGTCCTATGCGAGCAAGACAATCACTCTTGCCTCAAGTGGGACTACCCCCGTCCAAACCCATGCAAGCGTGGAACACGGACGTTAAACGTTGATGATGATGATGATGATATATTATATATATATATATATATATATATATATATATATATATATATATATATATATATATACAAAGATACATACATATATATATATATATATATATATGTATGTATGTATATATATGTATATATATATATATACAGATAAAATATATATACATACATACATACATGGTGGCTGCCAACTCATTTCCGAGTACGGCCACTACTTTATATCCATGTAGGAGAACCCTACCGATGCGCTGAATGAGTGTGACTTTTTAGTCCAGCCAGCGACTTGAAAACTCTGGTACAAACACTACACTTGTGACAATTATTGACACATAGTGCTGGGCTCTTGGTACCATGTGACGACAAGTGCAGAGAGATCTCCAGATATAAAGTAATGCCTGTGCCGTGAAGCTTTTATAGTGAGCAAAGGCACTGCACAAAGCCAGTCCCACTCTCTTAACCAAGATGATATATACCAAAAAGAAGAACAAGTCAACATCACTGGATACCATCAGAGTTGCAGGTGTTATATCAGAGTTTTCTTTCTCCTAGAATTCTGCCTTGACAAAGGCTAAGGGGTCATTTCTCCCGGTGATTTTGGATGGCCATTGACTCTTAAGAGCTCCTTTGCCCTTTGACAGGTTTTGTTTTTAGTCCTGCAGGATGTCCAAAGTCACCCTTCTCACCAAGAAACCTTGGTGGGGTTGCCAGTTTAGTTGCCAACGACCCGACCATGAGACAGGTTGTACTGGGATACATGTTACCAGTAGCACCAACTGGTAACCTGACATACATACATACATACATACATACATACATACATAAACATATATATATATATATATACCACCATTTTATTGCATGAATCCACTTGATTCTACAAGATAAATGCTCTCCTGTTGAGGCCCATAAGATAAGAACTATCTCTCTCTCTCTGTCTAAACCCATACTAGCATGGAAGATAGATGTTAAACGATGATGATGATATATATATACATATATATATATCCCTCATATCCAGAGTCTAGCAATATCCAAGTACATAGTGATCTCCCATCCCCTATCCACTCAGACACTAAACCTCTTCCAGCTCTCCACTTACTTAACGTCTAGATGTCTAACAAACATCATTATGGCTGACAACTAATTACTTTCTGATGATAAGCCAGATTTAAATTTAATTTATTTTTTCTTACTTCCTTCTAATTAAGTTTTATTTTTATAATGAATTTCATCATCATCATCATCATCATCATCATCATCATCATCATTATTATTATTATTATTATTATTATTATTGATGATTTGCACCATAAATGTGATGATTACTGGATTTTCTACTGCCTGTTGGGTCTCAACAATGACCTTTCCTGAGTATATGTGCTGTGCCCAACAGGGCAGACTTTTGTGGGAAAGCAGTTTGTGTTTCGGGGGTACATTTGCTCAAAATACCCACACACACTTAGTTTTATTATCTGTTGTATTTATTTGTTATAAAGTTAAAGTGTTCAGTTTAATCGCATGTGGTATTTAACCATTTCATTACCATATTTCTAATGAAATAAACTACCTATGATTTTCAAATCATTTTGAAAATAATCAAGAATTTGATTTTCTTATTATTAAACTGGTGTTTGGAATATAACTTAACAAAGGTTCATAGAATGATGGAAGTTTTTTTTAGATAAATATAAACACTTTAAAATAAATGACTTTGATCACACAACCTAGGACAGTTTCAGGTAGTTTGGTACCAAAAGGGTTAAGTTAACCCTTTAGCATTTACATTACTCTATATATACTATTGTATTTTTGTAGTAAACACTTTATCTCACATAATATTGAATCTATAAGATTTTGATATTATTTATTTTGAGAAGAATACTTTAACATCGATATGAGGGCCGGTTCGATTTGAACAGAAAGAGGTGAGAGAATCTGGCCAAATATAGCCGGTTTAAATACTGCTTTCTCTTTGCTTGCTGAGTTCAAAACCCTGTTGCCTGTTACTTTGTGTTACTCCCTTTGGAGTCAATAATTTAAGTACCAGTCATGAACTGGGATTGATTCAATCAAATGAAGCCTAGTAAAACCCTTCTTTTTACAACTTGTGCCAGAGTAATTGATAAAACATCAATATCTAGTGACACTATAAAATACACCCATACACTCTGTTAAGTGGTAGTGCTGCTGCCATGATAGAATGCACCCAATACACTCTGTAAAATGGTAGTGCTGGTGTCATTCTAAATGCACCTAGTACACTTTGTAAAGTGGTAGTGCATGTGCCATAATAAATGCACCAGTGCATTCAGTAAAGTGATGGTGGTAGTAGTAGGGTTGGTGCCACAATAAAATGCACCCAGTACATTCTGTAAAATGGTTGGCATTATAAAGGGCTATAGAATCCAGCTGTAGAAACCATGTTAAATCTGAAACATATAAGTCAATCTATTCTTGGAACATAACAACCTGTCCAACTTATGCCAGCATGGAAAACAGATGTAAAACAATAACGATGATCATCATCATCATTATCAGCATCATCATTATCATCATGGTACTCAATATTGTTACATTTATCATTTGGCTCCACAAGAACTTTATCACACCTTGAATCTAGTAGGAAAGTTCAGATATTCAACTTTCTCCACATGGCAAGTATCAACCAAATATAAAACTCTTCAACATGTTGCCATTGTTGTCTGGGTTGTATTAACCCATGGCTGAGCTCCTAGGCTTTCAAGTATGTTAAGTCCTCTCTGGCTCTTCAATATTTCTCCCCACTATGGCTGACAGCCTGGGCTGTGTTAACCCATGACAAGATCCCTAGTCTTTCAGGTATGTTAAGTCCCCCCACACAATTTAGCCTTGCTCTCCACCACAGAAAATAAATAAATTGATTATCCCCATTGTCCCTGCAGATCCCTAAGATTTCAGTCTAGTCCTCCCAATAATATGCGCCTGAGTAATTAATATTTTGTTTTTTTAAGTACAGGGCCAGAAATTTGGGGTGAGCAGAGAATTTATTAACTGATTCTTTATTTTATCAACCATGGAAGGATAAAAGGTAAAGCTAACCTTAGTAGGATTTGAACTCAGAATGTAAAGAGCCAAAATCAATGCTGCTATGCATTTATCCAACACTCTTACCAATCTACTACCATTGTGTCAGAGTAATTTAAAAACATAAGTATCAATTATTTGTTATAAATATATCAATGGTTATTGTCCAATTTATCGTTTGTCTTCACAAAAAACTACATTATCACACATTGTTACTTCTATAGAGTCCAGTGAGGGAGTAGAAACCCAACTTTTTCTACGTGGCAACTTTTACAAGAACAAAAAATCAGGTATGGATATCAATTAGAGTTTAAGTACTCACCTGCACAGCATTACACCACTCCCACTGTCCCACCCAATAAATGAGACAGTATGGGGAAAAGAAAATACAAGACTTAAGAAGGCTAGGAAGCAACGTCCCGTAATTTTTTTCCCAACTACTGAGTAGAACGTTTGGTGTTTTGAGCAAAAATAGTTTAAATTCAAAAAGGCAACAATGCATAGCAACTGGTAGGCAATATTTCAAAATTACTAAGTGGCAACAATGTATAGCAACTACTAAGCAATATTTCAAGGTTACTAAGTGGCAACAATGTATAGCAACTACTAAGCAATATTTCAAAGTTACTAAGAGGCAACAATTCATAGCAACTGCTAAGCAATATTTCAAAGCTACTAAGAGGCAACAATGCATAGCAACTGCTAAGCAATATTTTAATGTTACTAAGTGACAACAATTCATAGCAACTTATAGGCAATATTTCAAAGTTACTAAATGGTAACAATTCATAACAACTGATAGGCAATATTTCAAAGTTACTAAATGGCAACATTTTAATGTGTGCAGCATCAATATAGCAACTCCTAACATTTCAAAGCTACTGAGCCACAACGTTTCAAAGCTACTGAGCCACAGCATTCCAAAGCTACTGAGCCACAACATTTCAAAGCTACTGAGCCACAACATTTCAAAGCTTCTGAGCAGCAACATTTTAATGTGCACTACCCCAACAGAGTGATTGCACAGCTGTACACCTATACAATTTAGAAGGAACATTGTTGAGAAATTCAACAAAATTGGAGGCTAAGGGAAATAACTTAAATAAGTTAATGGTATGGATTGCAATACACCATGTGGATATTGATATACTGTAAGGTGCACACAAACATTTTTAGTCTAGGAAAGAAGAGAAACGCCATGTACCAAAAGTATTAAACAGTTTAGTATCAAGAGGGTTAAACAGGAACACTTTAAAATGGATGTTTTTTTAGAACTGGAGCTTGGTTTGGGTCAGATTGGTATAAATAGAGTTATACTTCAGATTGGTAGCAATAGAGTTATACTTCAAAATGGATGGGTTTTGTTTGAAAGAACTAGAGCCTGTTTTGGCCAGATTAGTGCCACGAGAGTTAAACAGGAACACTTTAAAAAGGGTGGTTTTGTTTCATAGAACCAGAGCCAGTTTTAGCTGGGTTAGTATCAAAAGGGTTAAACAGGAATATATTTAAATGGATGATTGTTTCATAGAACTGGAGCCTGTTATGGCCAAGTTGATATCAAAGGGGTTAATAGTGATATGCTGATTGATACATGCCAGCTTATATTAGAATGCAATCCTATACAAAACAAAACAGGAGCTTAAACTAATTATGGATCACTAAATCATCTCCATTTATAACAGACATTCTCAGAAGATCAACATTAATATCACTGAATTACCAAATACTGTCTTCATTAATATTACAATTTCCTCTGAGAAGTTCTTTTAGCAATATCAATATGTTCTTCAAATCTATACATTGCATTGATGTACATTTAATATAGTTATTTCTAAATACACATTCTCTTAGTCAGCACAGTTAATATTCTTTTTATAGAAATGATGTGTAGAGATCTTAGTTTTTACATTGTGTTTTGTTTTGTTTTGTTGTTTTGTTTTGTTTTGTTTTGCTTCTTGTTAGATATCACATCTGATATTACACGTTATGTTATCCAGTTTTATTGGATCAATTTAGTCATTGTTTGCAGATTTTTGCTTAGATTTTTCAGCTAAAACATACCTTTGCTTATATTTTATGAGAGCCAACTTCACATGCTTTTAACTTATAGATCTTAACATTCAGTTATTTTTCCTACTATAACATGTATAACAAATTGATTCCATGTATAAAAGATTGATTACATGTTTAGTAGATTCATTACATATCATCATCTGAATCTATTATATGCTGTTATCTCCCACATTTCAGATCAAGTGTTTACTTTCTTCTTAGATCTCAATATTTTTCCGCTAAAAAATCCATATGATTGTTTATGTAACTATCTTTTCATGAGAATTTTATTCACCTTAGTTCACATCTTGAAACATCTGCACTTTATATCACCATCAAGTTGACCTTTATATCCAGATATCGAGATTTTTAATCACTTTATTTTTGTTTTAGTATCTTTGACACTAGAAGAATCCTCTTTATTTCTCACCTTTAGATAGATATTGTTATTGTTGTTCCCTCTGCAATCATAAAGTCTCAGGTTCAATCCCACTGCAGAACATATTGGGCAAGTGTCATTTACTGGAGCCTCAGGTAGACCCTCACCTTGTAAGTAAAATAGGGTAGACAGAAACAGTTTGGAAGCCCATCAGATGTAATTCAATACTTGTAATTCAGAAGACCAGCCTTGGGACACACTGTATCATACGGAATCTCCCTGAAAATTACCTTAATGGTAAACATCTGTGAAAATCTCCTTGTGTCATGCTGAGTCCCCTGAGAATTACATCAAAGATACACATGCCTGTGGAATGCTCAGCCATATTCACCGTAATACAAATTTTAGCAGAGTTCACTTATAGGCCAGGTTATTGGTCTGGAGATACCTTCCTCCTCTCCTCTCTCTCAACAGTCTCAGAAACCCTATAAAAAATAGTGGGCACAGCCCTTTCTTAGCTAACTATGGTAGTATTGCTGCCATGATGATGAGTGTTCCATTTGTTCAATCAATGTGTATGTTGCTGAATATCCCACAAACACGTGTAGCCTTAATGTAATTCTCAAGGAGATTAAGTCTGACAGTGTGTGACAAGCATGGCTCTTTGAACTACAAATACAGTCTACTTAATTTTACTCACAAGGCATGGGTCGACCCAAGATCTTGGTAAGATGACACTTGCCAAGATGCCATGGAGTGGGATCAAACCCAGAATGTAATAGTTGTGAAGTGAATACTTTAACTATTTCACCATGCTCTGTCCATAAGTTCACAGAGAAGGCAAGGGAATGCAATAAGTGGAGACAGGTTGAGGTGGAGAGAACCTATCCAACTATTGCAGGCATGGAAAAACAGGAGAAAAGCGGGCATAAAATGATGATGATGTTGATGCTATATATATATATATATATCATCATTATTATCATTTAACGCCCATTTTCTCTGCTAGAAAAGGCTGAACATTATATGTAAAGTGGTTGGTAACAAGGGCACCTCGCTGTAGAACTATGCCTAAAATGGGTTATGAGGACCCTTCAGTTGTGTCACAGCACAACAATCATGCTAGTGTTGGTGATCTACATGATAAAAATACCTAATACACACTGTAAAGTGGTTGGTATTGGGAAGGGCATCCAGCCATAGAAAGCTTACAAAACAAGAGCTGGGAAGACCCTTCAGTTGTGCCAAAGACATGACAATTTCTCTTGTACATTCAGTAGAATATGAGACCACTTGTAAGCGATATGCAGACCCCCTGGCCTGTCTGGAAGATCAGTAGTCCCTCTTTAATATTGACTTGGTCTTTGTAGATCTGCCCAATGCTTGCTAACAGGGAAAGTGGATGTTAAACAGTGTTATATATATATATATATATCCATCATTGTGTTAACAGAAATCTGATGAGCTTTTGATTCAAGGGTAGGGCCCATCCGATAGAGATCGAACCTTGAGCTAATCAATCGTGAAACAAGCATGACACCTGAATAAACATAATGAAAATTTGACACCTCATCCATGCTTATTATTATTATTATTGTAGTGAATTGGGCGGTGAATTGGCAGTATCAGTAGAGGGTTGGACGCCATGCTTTCTAGCATAGTTACATCCCTTTACGGTTTGAGTTCAAATCCCGTCGAGGTTAACTTTGCCTTTCATCCTTACGGGGTCGATAAAATAAAGTACCAGTAATGTACTGGGTAATTGCTGGCCTTGTGCCAAAAGTAGAAACAATTATTATTATTATTGTATTATATTAAGGGCAGTGGATTGGCAGTATCGGTAGAGAGTCGGACGCCATGCTTTGACGCAAAGAGTTACGGCCCTTTCCATTCTGAGTTCAAATCCCGCCGAGGTTAACTTTGCCTTTCATCCTTACGGGGTCGATGAAATAAAGTACCAGTAATACACTGGGTATTTGCTAGCCTTGTGCCAAAAGTAGAAACAATTATTATTATTAACTGAGTTCAAATCCGCCATGGTTAACTTTGCCTGTCATCCTTACGAGGTTGATAAAATAAAGTACCAGTAATACACTGGGATAATTGCTGGCCTTGTGCCAAAAGTAGAAACAATTATTATTATTATTATTGGCATACGTTAAGACGGGTGTTCGGGAAAGTGAAAGTAAATTTTTTGACAACAGTGAATTTGTTTGTTTGTTTTTTTTACAGTGAAAGTTACGATACACATGCAATTGTATGGATTTCTTAATATATATATATGTGTGGGTGTGTATATGTGTGTATATATGTGTGTACACTGTGAATTTGTTTGTTTATTTACAACAGGTCTCTATAGTGATATGGTGTTAATTAGTATTGCGTGTGTGATTATTTTTTCTTTAGATAGACGTTAAACGATGATGATGACACAAACACATATATATACAAACACACATATATATATACATACAGACACACATATATACCCACACATATATATATATATATTAAGAAATCCATGCAATTGCGTGTGTATCGTAACTTTCATTGAAAAAAAAAAAAAAAAAAATTCACTGTTGTCAAAAAATTTACTTTCACTCTCCCGAACGCCCGTCTTAACGTATGTCATTATTATTAATGCACTGGGTAATTGCTGGCCTTGTGCCTAAAGTAGAAACAATTATTATTAATATATAACCGCCAAGGTTAACTTTGCCTTTCATCCTTACGGGGTCGATAAAATAAAGTACCAGTAATGTACTGAGTAATTGCTGGCCTTGTGCCAAAGGTAGAAACAATTATTATTAATATATATATATATTATTATTATTATATATATATATTACTATTATATATATATATTAATGCACTGGGTAATTGCTGGCCTTGTGCCTAAAGTAGAAACAATTATTATATATATTATAAGGGCAGTGAATTGGCAGTATCGGTAGAGGGTCGGACGCCATGCTTTCCAGCATAGTTACATCCCTTTACGGTCTGACTTCAAATCTCGTTGAGGTTAACTTTGTCTTTCATCCTTACATGGTCGATAAAATAAAGTACCAGTAATGTACTGGGTAATTGCTGGCCTTGTGCCAAATGTAGAAACAATTATTATTATATATTATATATATGTGTGAATACATATATATATATATATATATATATGTGTGTGTGTGTATATATATATATATATATATATATATATATTAATAACTATGGAATCAATATAGCCTGGGTGTCTAGGGCCTGTCTCAGTGAAAATCTTAAATAGACAGCCAGAGAAACAATTGGACCAACCACAAATGACACGATAGTGTAATAAATATCTATATACCACAACTTGTCCCACGGATTCAATGCTCTCCCAACATTGGATATTCTTTACCAAATTACACTGCACCATATATATATATATATATTGAAAGAGAGAAAGTGAGGGAGTGCGCGTGAGATGAGAATCAAAATAATAAAATTCTGGACTTTAATGACCGACACCAATTGAAGAAATTGGCACAATGCCAAGTAGACGAGTCAAGATTGATCTCGCTTGGCGAAGTACCCATTTTTATCAACATTTATCACAAACACACACACTTATATGTGTGTATACACACAAACACACACGTATGTATATATATATATATATATATAGTAAAAGTTATGGAATAACTATGGGAAAATAAGATGGGAAAAGGAACAATCCCTTTTCCAATAATTTTGAAATTGATATGAAGAAATGAATTGAGATGTCAGAAGCAAAATAATAATGGTAGACTTCATTTGAAGTTTGTTGTTGATGTGGCCGTGTAGATATAATCTTGGCTTACATTAACATCTCCCGGAGGGAAAACATCAGAGATATAAAGGTGAAAAGTAGCAGTACAGATTGGGAATGGAAACAGTAATGAAGGCAAGAAAATGGAAGTGGGTAAAGATATTATTATATAAAGAAAATGAGATATGGTTGAAAGGAGGAAGAAATATAGGAAGACGATATAGATATAGATATAAATAGAGAGTTGTGAGTGAAAGGATGAATAAATATAGGAAGAAGATATAGATAGAAATGAATAGTGTGGTGTAAATGAAAGGAAGAAGAAAATTATATAGTTATGAATGAATAAAGGAGGCGGGCGGGTGAGGAGGAGTAGGAGGAGGAGGGGGGGGGGGGGGGGGGGATAAATTGCAAAGTAAAAAGGGGCCATACAGTTATATTGGAAATGAAAACAGCTATGAAATTATTGAAATATGGCTGACATCAGAGGTCAACAGAGAAATAATTCTATGTTGAAACATTATTCTTATAACTTGAGGCATTGCTCTAAGAATAGTAGAATATATCAGTTAAACATTAAAGTCACTTACTGTATATTCTGTATTCTGTATCATATATTGTATGTTTTATCATATGTTCTGGCAGACGTTATGCATTCATTCTGGGAGGCAAAAATACAGAATCCATAATAACATTTCTTCCTATTCTTTTACTCTTGCCTGTGGATAATATAATGAGGATCATTACAGTTATTATTGTCGTTAGATTTTCTTCACACAGCTTCTAACACTGGAAATGTATTAATGTATTACAGTGTCAGCTGTTCACTGTTTGTGAACTGAGGTAACACTCCTTATTTTTCAAGTACCCTCCGGAGTATTCAAGCTTTTCAAAGCAAAGTTGCTTTCTACTAGTGCTCCACCTATATTGCAATCCCTTGCAGGGAAAAGCGGACGTAAAATGATGATGATCATGATGATGATGATTTGTGCAATGTACTTCTCAAGATCTTTATTTAATGTTCCTAAGGCTCCAACTGTTATTGGTATTACTACCACTTTTTTCAATGACTACAACTGCTTAACTTCCCAAGCTAACCTGTCATACCTATCAACACTTTTTCCTTCTTTATTGTATACCTTATTATCAGCTGGACATGCTATATTCTGGATCCAACACTGTTTGCTTTCTTTCTCAATTATCACAATATTAGGTTTTCTATGCTTCATCTCATGGTCTCACTGTATCACAAAGTTCCACAAGATTTTTGCATTATCATTTACGATAACGTATTGTTATTATTATTATTATTATTATTATTGAGTCTGAACGGATGTCTTTTTGCTCGCTCCCGTAAGTTCACTTATTTACCTATCAAAACTGATTTATTGAATTGTTTGTTGTTGTGTAACGCATACAAGCCCTTGGACTTTGCCCTGTGAAGGGGAAAGAATAATATTTGGGTCTTTTGGCCCAAATATTTCAACTTTTTTACATTTTAAAAAATTATCGAGGAAAAAAAAACAAAAAAAACATGGCTGAGCCACGCCCCCCAGCGATATGTCTGCTGTCGTGCGACAACGACATAGAAGTTGAGAGGAGCGCTACAGTGAAATTAACAGATATTGATAACACAAACACCACCACAAACAATGTAAACAAAGACACCAATGATACCAATGAGAACTCTAATTTTGAAAAACAAAAATGACAGTAACAGCGACAACGAAAAAACATTACTGACCTGTGGAGATATGTCGAACAGCTGTTGTTGCGTGTAGAATGGATCCGGCTATCGGCTGAGTCCATAGTGAAGATCGACCCGCCGCCTTCCTTTGGCCAGGAAGGGCAGGCAATTTTCCTCTGTCTGGTGGCAGTAGCGAAAGAGGTTGTATGGTGGACGAGGTTGAAAGGACTGAAGACAGACACTTTTCTCTTTGGCCAATCCCTCATCAACCTTTTCAAATTTCACTTGGAAAGGAAGGTGAGGGTGGAGAGAGAAGTGCTTCCCCCAGTACATTTGCTGAAAGGTGGGTAAATGTGACGAGAATGGCCCGTGTGAGTGGGCCTACTCTGGTCATGTGGCTGTAGGTGGGTAAATTTGAGGAGGAGAGAGGTGCCCTTCCAGGGTGATCTCAAAGCGTTGGGTCGTTCAGGATTGATGGGGTACCTGAGCGAACCCTGAGTGGTCATCCCCCCTATTGGGGAATTTTTCTTGTTGTATGTTTCTTGTTACTTTGTTATTGTTATTCATATTGTTTACTCGATTTTTCTGTAAAACCCCACTGTCCCAGTCTTTTGTATTGTCCCCTATATGTCAGCCCTTGTGGCCAATAAATGAAATCATTATTATTATTATTATTACGATCTGAGTTCAAATCTCGCCGAGATTAACTTTGCCTTTCATCCTTACGGGGTCAATAAAATAAAGTACTAATAATGCACTGGGATAATTGCTGGCCTTGTGCCAAAAGTAGAAACAATTATTATTATTAGGAGTAGTAGTGTTTAGCTTTAATAAGATTAGTCCATAAGGCTTGTGATTGGCGAGCTATGATTAGACTTTCAGTTTCTTTTTTCAACTCACTATTTTGCAGTCACATCCAGGATTTCTTATTAAAAGCTATTGATTCCTTGGTTTGTCTTAAATACATCAATGGAGGTCATTTCCCTAAATATTTCTTTCTCTTTACCCTTTATTCCTCCTTCTTTATGCCTTTACATTTTCAACTTCCACTTGATTATCCCTCTTGCTGCAGTTATAAGTATTTCTAAAGTTTTCATCACATATTCCTCTAGGTTACGTTCTGCCATATCAATACACTCATATATGGAAATTTACCATCACCCTCCTTCTTTCTTTGGTAGATATAATCTGTCCAGAATATCTCTTGGATAAAATGCTCTGTACATCTTCATAGTCTTTCTTGTTTGAGTTGTTCTCTCAACCAATTTAAGACTACAGCAGTGTACTTGAATAGAGATACTGTTAGGTATTAATTATTGTGATATACATATGTATACGTATATGTATGATGAACTCTACCATCAATTTTGACGTATGAGGATCCAAACAACCTATTCATCTTATTCACTTTGAATGTTTATTCCTGCCAATCATTTTAGTCCTGCCAATCATTTGCAAGCAAGTCCACAGATCATGCAAGGGATTACTGAACAATGTTGCTGGTATCTTTCATAATGCTTTTGTTCTCCCTCTTATTTCTTGTAGCTGAAGAATACAACCGTATTTGAAGTTCCTGATCTCATTATGACACACAGATCTCCAGCTTTCTGTTCTAGGGCCACTTGCTCAAATGTCTTATATATATATTGGTTGCTGAAAGATTACTCTTCAGCTTGTCCTTCTACCTGAGCCATAGCCTTCTAACATTTCTATATCTCCTATCAAGCTGGCTGCATGAGGACTTTTAGTATTCTTTTGTCCCTCATTCCAATAATATGACCAGCCCAGTACAGTTGTGATTGCATAAGAAAGGTCTCAATGCCTCCAATCTTTCACTTAGAGAAGGGGTCAGCATTAGATATTTGGTCTTCAAGTGTGTACCTACAGTTGTCTGAAGACAACCTTTATGAAAGATGTATAGTTGGTTGATGTGTGACCTATATGGAGTCCATTATTCTGATCCCTATAAGAGTGTGGTCAGTACAGCAGCTTTATAAACCTGTATCTTAGTTTCTAGTTCAGTTCAGTTTCACACAGCTTCACCTATTTGCAACACAGTCCTCTGGTGAGAGAGTGAAAGTGATGGAGACAGGTAAAGTATATTACAGGAAGTCTCTAGTTAGAGCTCTACACAGCAGCGACCACTGGGTGATGGCCGTTCTAGCACAAATCCAGGAGCAATTGTGCTGTTAGTGTCTTCTAGTGATGACAAAGCAGGTCTACTTAGATACACCACTGCTTTCCCCCAATCAAAAGAGAGGGTGATAAAAGGAGACCTAAACATTTCTTGCTCATATTTCTAACTAGGCAGCCAGCTGCAGCTGTCTGGTTATCCAGTACATGCTGTGAGAATATGAAGAAAATTAACAAAATTAACAAACAATATCTTGCATCGTGGGATGTATGCACATGCCAAGACAGTGACTCTGCACCAGAATGTCAAATGGCGCTTCTCTCCCTTGTACTCAATGAAACATATCTTGCAGGTTCATTACAATTAGAGGAAGACTGCCCATATCTATATTAGACCACATCACAACACTGTCATTTGACCTAAAATGCAATACTAGTGCTACATTAGTCAGCTGCTATGTTCCAACCATGGCCAGTTCTGAACAGAAAAAAGACAATTCCATGACCAACTCTGAAACGTCATCTCTAATGTTCCACATAAGAGTAAACTCATTTTTATAGGGGTACTTCAATGCTCAAGTAGGTACCAACTATCAGTCGTGTAGTAGGGAGTACTAGGTTATCAAGGGGTCAGTTGAATAAACACAAATGGTTTCAACCTATTTTTCAACAACCAAACTACCACAAGACATCTTGGATACATCCTTGATCTAAGTATTGGCACCTTATAGACATTTTTATCACGAAGAAATGGGATTTGAGGGATATTAACACCACATGCTCCTTCCACAGTATCTCCTATCTTTCAGATCATATTCTCCTTCATAGTAAAGCTTCATTCCATCCTACCTACAAGAGATGTCAAAAGTCATCTACATCTTGGCGTATTGACACTCAACCTTTGAAAACCTGTGAGAAACAAACTAAGCTCTGCAACAAACTGTACGCAGCTTTCAACTCTGAGATCACTAAGGACATTGAATCATCTTGAAAAGATCTCCATATGTGTGTTAATATATGTATATGTGATGATATATATATATATTTATATAATGAGGGTTTAGATCGAAATATGATTTTCATCTTGTTGCTTACAAGATATAAATATATATATATATATATATATATATATATATATATATATATATATATATATATATATATATAGAGTTGGTCATGGAATTGTCTTTTTTCTGTTCAGAACTGGCCATGGTTGGAACATAGCAGCTGACTAATGTAGCACTAGTATTGCATTTTAAGTCAAGGATGATGATAGATATATAGTATTGTTCATCCATAAAAAGTTGCCAGATTTTCTAAGATATTATTTACAGCAATCAACTGTGGTTATAGTTTTTCTTTGTATTTGCGGATTCCTACATTTTCTAAAGGGTGCAAGCATGCAAATATATATATATATATATATATATATATATATAGAGAGAGAGAGAGAGAGAGAGAGAGAGAGAGAGAGAGAGAGAGAGAGAGAGAGAGAGAAGAAATTCCAAACATGGAAGCATGGCCTAGAATCAAAAGGCCTTAAAGTTAACTTGTCTAAGACTAAAGTTCTAGTATGTAGAAAGGAAAATAGGGCACAGGTGCCCTCTGGGAAATGGCCATGCTCAGTGTGTAGGAAAGGAGTAGGTAGAAATTACATTTTATGTCCCAAATGCAAACTGTTGGTACATAAAAGATGTAGTGGGATCACAGGTAAACTATCTAAGAACGTTAATTTTATATGTGGCCGATGCTCAGGTGCAATAAGTAGCAAGTGCCCACAGGATACTAGCTCCTTCTATTGCCCAGATGGTTCTATAGAAATAGTGGATACTTTCCATTACCTGGGTGACAAAATCAGCAGTGGTGGAGGGTGCTCTGAAAGTACAGTAGCCAGAGTCAGAACGGGATGGAAAAAGTTCAGAGAGCTTATACCGGTGTTGGCCACAAAAGGTTTCTCTCTAAAAATGAAAGGCAGATTGTATGATGCCTCTACATGAACAACAATGATACATGGCAGTGAGACATGGGCATTGTGTGCAGAGGACCTAGGCAGACTGGAAAGGTACGGAGCATGCATGCTCCGTTGGATGTGTAATAGTAATATACGTGAACGGCAAAACATAAATGAACTAAGTGAAAAATTAGGAATAAGAGGGATCAGATGCTGTTTACTTGAGAGAAAACTACGTTGGTATGGTCACGTGATGCGCATGAAAGACGACAGCTGTATAAAAAAGTGCAGGGCGATCAAAATTGATGGAAGTTACGGAGTAGGTAGACCCAGAAAAAGCTGGGATAATTTGATAAATTCCGACCTTACACACTTGCACCTCTCTAAGACAATGTCACTGGACCGAGATCTTTGGCGCTACACAGCAATACAGAAGACCTGCCTTGCTTATGTACAAAGCAAAACCTACAGTCAGTAGGCACCTCTTAACCAAATATACACCCCCAACCCACTACCACTACTCCATCCTCCCAGTCCCACCAACACCATCCTTTCTCTGTAAAGTTGGTTCCACAACATCCAGTCCAAATAAATGAGATCGAGATCATGTAGGTGTCACGACAAAAAAAAAACACAGTCCATGCTGTAATGTGGTTATGTAGGTAACACAGTAAAAAGTTCCCAGTCTACACCGTAAATGTGGTTGGTGTTAGGAAGGGCATCCAGCCATAGAAAACCTGGCAGAAAACCTGTCCTACACGAGCGAGACACGGTGACCCGACCAGCCTTGCCACAAATTGGGACAACTCCCGTCTAACCCATGCTATTACAATAAATAAGAGAGACTGCTTTATTTTATATATATATATATATATATTATTTGATATCTCTTTTCCCTACTAGCATGGGTTGGACAGGTCAACACAGCCCAAGTTTGTACTTAATCAGAATTACTGACTCTCAGATTTATATTTCTGAACTTTATAAATTCTGGCATCAGCTCTAAAGGGGATATCACTTATTAACTCAACAAAAGTGTCCCTTCTACACTATATGATGTGTATGCACAGTTACGTCCCTTTACGGATTGAGTTCAAATCCCGCCGAGGTTAACTTTGCCTTTCATCCTTACGGGGTCGATAAAATAAATACCAGTAATACACTGGGATAATTGCTGGCCTTGTGCCAAAAGTAGAAACAATTATGTGTGTATGTATGTACATACATACATACATATATACATACATACATACATGGTGGCTGCCAACTCGTTTTCGAGTACGGCCACTACTTTATATCCATGTAGGAGAACCCTACCGATGCGCTGAACGAGTGTGACTTTTTAGTCCAGCCAGCGACTTGAAAACTCTGGTACAAACACTACACTTGTGACAATTATTGACACATAGTGCTGGGCTCTTGGTACCATGTGACGACAAGTGCAGAGAGATATCCAGGTATAAAGCAATGCCTGTGCTGTGAAGCTTTTATAGTGAGCAAAGGCACTGCACAAAGCCAGTCCCACTCTCTTAACCAAGAGGATATATACCAAAAAGAAGAACAAGTCAACATCATTGGAAACCATCAGGGTTTTCCTTCTCCTAGAATTCTGCCTTGACATACATACATACATACATACATACATTCTTACATACATACATACATACATACATACATTCTGTTCCCCACTCTTGGATGATAGAGGTCCTCCAACTTGCTAAAGTCCCAGACATTATTGTCAGAACCATAGAGAGGCTGTCTTCTTCTTGGGTTACTATCCTAATGTTAAAGACAGAGAGGGAGGACTCTATTTTCACTGATAAAATAAAATATTGCAGGGCTATATTTCAGAGAGACAGTCTCTCTGTGATATTATTCATCTTGTCATTAAACCCCTTGTCCTTTCTGCTCAAGAAACGTGAGGGATACATCACTGGCTCACAGGAGGACAGAAATACGAACCTAATCCATAATTTCTTTGTGGACGATCTGAAACTCTATGCCAAGAACATGGATGGGATGAAGAAAAATCTTGACCTGGTTACAACGTTCTCAAAGGATATAGGAATGGAGTTTGGCCAAGATAAATGCTCATACATGACTGTAAAGCGGGGAAAAACAACAACCCAATCGATCAACATTGTCATCAATGGCCTACCTGTTTCACCGATATCTGATGAGGACTGTTACAGATACCTGGGGATAGATGAGAACATATCCTATAATGGTATCTGTAATAAAGAACGCGTAACCAGGGAATACTACACCCGATTAAGAAAGATCTGGTCATCGGAACTCTCTGCGCAAAACAAAACAGTGGCTCACAATGTGTTTGCTGTGCCTGTCCTAACACCAACGTTTGGAATACTCAACTGAACGATAGACGAAATGCGAGCAGTTAATGTTGGAACTCGAAAAATACTAAACAACACCGGAAACTTCCACATCAACAGTGACATAGACCGCCTTTACTTGAAACGTAAGCAGGGAGGCAGAGGCCTAACATCAGTCCAGACAACATTTGAATGTCGCATCATATCTCTCCGACAGCATCTACGAACCTCGAAGCGTAGGAGCCCGTTTCTCGAGCAAGTCTATCTGCATGAAACAGATGAGAGTTGGGAAGGAACTCCTTGAGAGATATTCCCTGTGTGATAATCAAAAACTCAGACCCAGGGATGTCGCTCAGCAGTATCGCAGTGAATCCATGGATGAAAAACTGCATGCCTATCAGCAAAAAATCATGCATGGATATGTTGCCAGGAAGCTCCAGAGTGAGAGTAATATAGATAAGGAAAGTAGTCTATCTTGGACCAACAACCGCTATTTTGGCTCCCACTTTGAAGGATATGCTTTTGCAATCCAGGAACAGGAGATTAACACGAAATACCTGATTCACAAAAGAGATAGGGATGCAGGCAAAATACCTAGATGTGATAACAAATGCAGACTCTGCAGAACTAACATCGAGGATATCACCCATGTCATCAGCAGCTGTCCAAAGATGTCATCGCGGTACTATCTACCTATGAGGCATGATGTAGTGGCCAAAACACTGTACAATGCAGTTCATAAAAAAGATAGCCCCGATAATAAACACATTAAAAACTACAGCAATGTGGAAGACATCCATGTACATATTATGAAAGAGTACTGGTGGAATGTTCCAGTAAAAACCACAATAAAATGCAGGCATAACAGACCAGATATTATGATATGGGACAGGGAGAAGAAAGCATGCAGAGTAGTGGAAATTAGCTGCCCAGCAGATGCCAATATAATATCAAAGATTAGTGAAAAGGAGAATATTTATGCAGAACTGATGAGAAATCTGCAGATACTCCACCCTGATTACACCTTCAGATTTATGCCTGTGATTATTGGGGCACTGGGGTATGTTAGTAACTGCCTCAATACAAATCTTGAGAAGCTAGGCTTCACAGGAACAGAAAGAACACAACTAGTTAGGAAATTACAAGTACAATCCATTAATGGAACAGTAAAAATATGTAAAACATTCCAAAAATTTTGCATCTAATAACTGCATATACACATGTACAGATGCAAAGCATATACACATGCACACATACAACTCAAAACATACACATCCTCACATACAATAACATCCATATCTACACATGCATGCATACATACATATCTACCTAGTTGATGTTGTGTAAATTCCAATGAGAGTCTTGTGTCTATGTTAGAAACCAACTCTCTCTCTATTGGTAAAACTTTGTGAAATTATAAAACCAGAACATACATACATACATACATACATACATACATACATACATACATACATACATGGTGGCTGCTAACTCGTTTTCGAGTACGGCCACTACTTTATATCCATGTAGGAGAACCCCTACCGATGCGCTGAACGAGTGTGACTTTTTAGTCCAGCCAGCGACTTGAAAACTCTGGTACAAACACTACACTTGTGACAATTATTGACACATAGTGCTGGGCCCATTGTACCCTGTGATGACAAGTGCAGAGAGATCTGCAGATATAAAGCAATGCCTGTGCCGTAAAGCTTTTATAGTGAGCAAAGGCACTGCACAAAGCCAGTCCCACTCTCTTAACCAAGATGATATTTACCAAAAAGAAGAACAAGTCAACATCATTGGATACCATCAGGGTTGCAGGTGTTATATCAGAGTTTTCCTTCTCCTAGAATTCTGTCTTGACAAAGGCTAAGGGGTCATCTCTACATACATACATACATGGTGGCTGCCAACTCGTTTTCGAGTACGGCCACTACTTCATATCCATGTAGGAGAACCCCTACCGATGCGCTGAACGAGTGTGACTTTTTAGTCCAGCCAGCGACTTGAAAACTCTGGTACAAACACTACACTTGTGACAATTATTGACACATAGTGCTGGGCCCATGGTACCATGTGACGACAAGTGCAGAGAGATCTCCAGATATAAAGCAATGCCTGTGCCGTGAAGCTTTTATAGTGAGCAAAGGCACTGCACAAAGCCAGTCCCACTCTCTTAACCAAGATGATATTTACCAAAAAGAAGAACAAGTCAACATCATTGGATACCATCAGGGTTGCAGGTGTTATATCAGAGTTTTCCTTCTCCTAGAATTCTGCCTTGACAAAGGCTAAGGGGTCATCTCTCCCGGTGATTTTGGATGGCCATTGACTCTTAAGAGCTCTTTTGCCCTTTGACAGGTTTTGTTTTTAGTCCTGCAGGATGTCCAAAGTCACCCTCCTCACCAAGAAACCTTGGTGGGGTTCCCAGTTTAGTCGCCAATGACCCGACCATGAGACATACATACATACATACATACATACATATCATGTATTTCAAGTATTTGTTTCTTTATGTTTATTGCAGAAAATTTACATCTGGTTGGGCCTCTAGAGCAGAAAGTGAAAAACTTTTATAATTCCTGCCTTTTGGAGAGTGATGGTTTCAAACAAGATATCCGGAAAAAAACACTTGACTCTTTGAAAAAGCTCATCCATAAAGTTGGTGGCTGGAATTTTAAAAATGCCACCAACAACACATATATGAATTCAGAGTGGACCCTTGAATCTGTTCTGCTTGAGATACATACTTTGGACATCTGGCCTCTCTTTCGAATAACAGTTGATGTCGATGAAATGGATCTATCAAGGAATATATTTAAAGTAAAGTGTTTACATTATTTTTCTTTGTTGTTGTTGTTGTTGTTGTTGTTGTAGTTTTTATAATTTTCATTTTATTTCAATGATATATTTCCCTTAGCTCATATGATACCAACCTAATGAATTTTCCCTCCCACCAAAAAAAAATGGCTGGCCTTGTGCCTATATAAGAAACCATTATATATACACAGTGGAAATAATACAGTCACGCCTGTGGCCATAGTGATTGATACATGCCAGCTTATATTAGAATGCAATCCTATACAAAACAAAACAGGAGCTTAAACTAATTATGGATCACTAAATCATCTCCATTTATAACAGACATTCTCAGAAGATCAACATTAATATCGCTGAATTACCAAATACTGTCTTCATTAATATTACAATTTCCTCTGAGAAGTTCTTTTAGCAATATCAATATGTTCTTCAAATCTATACATTGCATTGATGTACATTTAATATAGTTATTTCTAAATACACATTCTCTTAGTCAGCACAGTTAATATTCTTTTTATAGAAATGATGTGTAGAGATCTTAGTTTTTACATTGTGTTTTGTTTTGTTGTTTTGTTTTGTTTTGTTTTGCTTCTTGTTAGATATCACATCTGATATTACACGTTATGTTATCCAGTTTTATTGGATCAATTTAGTCATTGTTTGCAGATTTTTGCTTAGATTTTTCAGCTAAAACATACCTTTGCTTATATTTTATGAGAGCCAACTTCACATGCTTTTAACTTATAGATCTTAACATTCAGTTATTTTCCTACTATAACATGTATAACAAATTGATTCCATGTATAAAAGATTGATTACATGTTTAGTAGATTCATTACATATCATCATCTGAATCTATTATATGCTGTTATCTCCCACATTTCAGATCAAGTGTTTACTTTCTTCTTAGATCTCAATATTTTTCCACTAAAAATCCAATTACTAACTCTTATATTATATTATATTATACAGTATATCACAGCCACCAAACTATCATCTTCGCAGGCCAAGTTTTATATATGTATATATATATATATATATATATATATAAATATATGAATGTATCATCATCATCATCATCATCATTGTTTAACGTCATCTTCCACACTAGCATGGGTTAGACGGGAGTTGTCCCAATTTGAGGCAAGGTTGGTCAGGTGACCGTGTCTCACTCGTATAGGACTATCTGGCAGGTTTTCTATAGCTGGATGCCCTTCCTAACACCAACCACATTTACAGTGTGGACTGGGAACTTTTTACCGTGTTACCTACACTGCCATATTACAGTGTAGACTGTGTGGGTTTTTTTTGTCGTGATACCTACACGATCTCGATCTCGATCTCATTATCTCATTAATTTGGACTGGATGTTATGGTACCAACTTTACAGAGAAAGGGTGGTGTTGGTGGGAGTGGGAGGATGGAGTAGGGGTAGTGGATTGGGTGTATATTTGGCTAAGAGGTGCCTACTGACTGTAGGTTTCGCTTTGTACATAAGCAAGGCGTGTCTTCTGTATTACTGCATGGCACCAAAGATCTTGGTCCAGTGACATTGTCTTAGAGAGGTGCAAGTGTGTAAGGTGAGAATTTATCAAATCGTCCCAGCTTTTTCTGGGTCTACCTACTCCATAACTTCCGTCAATTTTGATCGACCTGCACTTTTTTATACAGCTGTCGTCTTTCATGCGTGTCACGTGACCATACCAACGTAGTCTTCTCTCAAGTAAACAGCATCTGATCCCTCTTATTCCTAATTTTTCACTTAGTTCATTTATGTTTTGCCGTTCACATATATTACTATTACACATCCAACAGAGCATGCATGCATCGTACCTTTCCAGTCTACGCAGGTCCTCTGCGCACAATGCCCATGTCTCACTGCCATGTATCATTGTTGTTCGTATACAGGCATCATACAATCTGCCTTTCATTTTTAGAGAGAAACCTTTTGTGGCCAACAGCGGTATAAGCTCTCTGAACTTTTTCCATCCCGTTCTAACTCTGGCTACTGTACTTTCAGACCACCCCCTACCACTGCTGATTTTGTCACCCAGGTAACGGAAAGTATCCACTATTTCTATAGAACCATCTGGGCAATAGAAGGAGCTAGTATCCTGTGGACACTTGCTACTTATTGCACCTGAGCATCGGCCACATATAAAATCTACGTTCTTAGATAGTTTACCTGTGATCGCACTACATTTTTATGTACCCACAGTTTGCATTTGGGACATAAAATGGAATTTCTACCTACTCCTTTCCTACACACTGAGCATAGCCATTTCCCAGAGGGCACCTGTGCCCTATTTTCCTTTCTACATACTAGAACTTTAGTCTTAGACAAGTTAACTTTAAGGCCTTTTGATTCTAGGCCATGCTTCCATATTTGGAATTTTTTCTCTCTCTCTATATATATATATGTATGTATGCATATATATATATATATATATATATATATATATATATATATATATATATATATATATATATATTTGCATGCTTGCACCCTTTATAAAATATAGGAATCTGCAAATACAAAGAAAAACTATAACCACAGTTGATTGCTGTAAATAATATCTTAGAAAATCTGGCTACTTTTTCCATCCATTGGGGTATTAAACCCAAGCATTTCAATAATTTGTATAGAAAGCTATCATCATCATCAGTTAGCATCCACTCTCCCTGCTAGCAAGGATTGGATGGGTCTACATAGACCAAGCCAGTACTGACATGGGGTTACTGACCTCCTAGACAGGCTTAGCAGTCTGTATTCCATTTATGTACGGTCATATCGAGAGTAGAGGGGAAGTTGTCATGTCTTTCGACACAAACTGAAAGTTCCTCCTAAACCCTTATTTGGCAAGCTTTCTATGGCTGGATACCCTTCCTAATACCAACCACTTTACAGTGTGTACTGTATGCTTTTATTGTGTAGATCACCATCACTTGAGAGGCTGCCATATCCTTGACATAACTAAAGGGTCCTCTCAAGCCTTTGTTTGGCAAGCTTTTGAAGGGTAGATGCCCTTCCTATCACCAACCACCTTACAGTATGTACTGGATGTGTTTATCGTGTAGATCACCAACACTAGAGAGGAAAACTTGACATAAGAGGAATTGAATGTAATGTACAAGAGAGAAGACTGTACTGATGTGATGCATATGGACATGTGATGCATATGGAGAATATATATATATATCATATATATATATATATATATAGAGAGAGAGAGAGAGAGAGAGAGAGAGAGAGAGAGAGAGAGAGAGAGAGAGAGAGAGAGAGAGAAAGCAAGGAGAAGAATTTACTGATATTTTATTCAATGACCCCTGGAAGGATGAAAGGCAAAATTGGCCTCAGCTGGATTTGAAATCAAAACACAAACAAACTGAATAAATACCGTGAATACCAATTCTCTGCCCATAATGTCCACAAGCCAACACATTTATCTACTAAGCAGCTTGTCTAGCTGTAAGGCTGGCTATCAGCTTGTTTCCTCATTTTATTAGTCTGATTATGATGATTAGTTATCAATTTCTGCTTCCAACCTAAATTATCAAAATCTCTTGTAAGATGCACTGTCAGAACTGCAGAACTGCAGAGATACAGATATCTACTTGTAATGCACTTGAACTTCAAATTAGTTCCATTGTTTTAGAATTAGCATTGATTAATTAGTAAATTTCTACTTGTATCAATCCTAAGTAATCTTGTCTATGAGGTTCAACATCATAACCCTTTTCATACCAAACTACCTGAAATCCTTGGTTCTATGATACAAAACTGTTTGTTTTATCTAAAAGCCTTTCATCATAACTTTATGTAAGAATCTTTATTAAGTTATTTTCCAACCACCAGCTTGATAATGAGAAAGTTTTCTATATTACTAAATATCTCCAAATTCTTGATTATTTTCAAAATTAATTGAAAAGCATAGGGAGTGTCTTTCATTAGAAATATGAGAATGAAGGAGTTAAGATCTAATCTCACCAAGTCTGCCTATGTTTTCCATTAGAAATATGGTATCAAAGTGGTTAAGGAGCTCTAATCTCACCAAGTCTGCCTAACTTTTCCTTTGCCTATCATAGGCATATTCCTTAATCATATCTCTTAAAATGTTGATACCAACATAACCAAAACCAATTCTGCTTTTTATAAAATAAAATTCTGCTTTTTATTTAAATTAAAATCTCCCAACAAAATTTTATATAAAAGCCATATCTTAATAATGAAATAATTCATAATTTTTGTGAATCCCTCAAAGTTTTTCATTAATTAATTGAAACAGACTGTTGAAATATGATCACAAAAGGTTAAAACCCTTTTACTCTGCATTCATTGTCCATTTACAGTACATATCATAGCTGTCAGTAATCTCCCCTACACACAATGTTTTTATAATTTCTGTGTATCTGGTTTAAAATAGGTACACCATATCCTTGCATGTCATAGGAAGTGGTTAAGAGAGTTAGCATTAGGAAGGGCATTCAATTGAAAAACATTAACCCCAGAAAGGGCCTCTTAATGAGTATGCGGCTTTTTAAAATAGTGATAGATTTGGGAAGCCTTTAACCAAGTCCCAAGTATTTCATATGGACATTCTCAATGCCACCTCACTAAATGACAGAAGAGAATGCAAAGCGACATTCAAGTTCTGTGCAGTGATAGTTACTATTGTTGGTGGTGGTGTTGTTGATGTTTTATGTGGTGGGGTGGGGGAGGGGGGTTTAATCCAGCAAATTTATGATAAAACTTCCAGCTATGACCATCATATCTTTTACATAACCGCAGTGCACTTATGGCCACATGATCCAATGTTATCTTCTTTTTGAGGTATGATTTGAAGGAGTTTGGCTGCTATTTCTTTCTAGCAGATCGAGCAACCGCATAAAGGCGTCCTCATTGACTTGTGGGTATGTTTGTAGTTGTTGTTTAGTCCCTAGTCAGGCTCTTATCAACCAGAACTAAGATTTAAAGGCTTTCCACCCATGACCATCATGTTCTTTCTGTTTCTGCTTTTCATATACAGTATATCTAGGACCACATTATCCATTGTGTCTGTTTTTTAAGAGAACAACAAGTGTATTAAGGTTGTATTCCCAGCTAAGGCAAGGATAGGCCTGCAACTGAGGTTACATTCATCAATAGGGTCCTTTTTTAGAAATTTTTTTATGTTCAGATACCCTTCCTGGCACTAAATCTTTTAATTGCATCTTATGACAACCAGGAATATTGTGTACCACTTATTCCAAACCAGATAAGCACAGCAATCTTTTTTTAAGACAGTAAGATATGATTTGTAAGAGATTTGGCTACAATTTCTAGCAGGTTGAGTGACCACCTAGATGGATCTTTGTTGACTCAAAATACATGTGGATAACTAAATAAGATGATTTTTTTTTATAACCTGCATCAGCAACAACATATGTTTTAAGGTCATGTTTTTGTTCTGCAACAAGGATTAGCCCTGTGAACCACATTACAGGCTTCAAGCTCCTCAAAAGGTCTTTTTTAAAACAATGTTTTACAGCTGGAGACCCTTCTTGGTGATAACCACATTTTTCCCCTAACACATATAATCTTTATTAACAGATCGGAATTGGAACAAATTTCCTAGATTCCCACCGACATCCAGTAACGGGAGACCAAGGAAATGAAACATCAGCCCGTGGTCAACTATATGCCCAGGTAAATATCTTTCTTTCAGTACATTATTTCATATATGACTGTGTGGTTAAGAAGTTCACATTGGAATGACATGGTTTCAGGCTCAGTCCCACTGTGCAGCACTTTGCTCAAGTGTCTGCTAACTAATGGCACCAAAGAAGCTTCTTTTAAGATCAACTGATAGCGATGACTTCCATAAGGAACTGAGACCACCATAGACACCTAATTACGAACTTTAAAATAAAACCTATAATAACTGTGTCAATCCAATCACAATGCCAATCCATGTGTAAGTGTAATTCTATAATCATAGTGCCAATTCATGTGTAAATGTAATTCCCCTCAATTGTTACCGGATGTTAGCTATAATTCTCATATTCAGATTCCTTGACCTCTCACCCCAAACATTTTAGACCATCAGCCCTCTTCAGAGTATCCTTGACCCCTCAATCCACCCCAAACATTTTAGACCATCAGCCCTCTTCAGAGTATCCTTGACCTCTCAATCCACCCCAAACATTTTAGACCATCAACCCTCTTCAGAGTATCCTTGACCTCTCAATCCACCCCAAACATTTTAGACCATCAACCTTCTTCAGGGAATCCTTGACCTCTTAATCTACCTCAAGCAGGTATGTAAATAAATTGGCTCAGAGTTGGCTACCTATAAGTGTGAGCCTCGTGAGCTGAAATGGCTCTTCCAATATGTCTCCCTCACCATATTCTGGGGAAACACCTTCTCTATTCTGTCCTCCGGAGCCACAAGGCAGCCTATACCAGTGACTATACCAGCATTGCTGAAGTATTTTGTAGAGTTAAAAGTTAAGTGATTTTACAATAAATACATAGACATTATTTAGTATGGCTGAGACTGATAAATCAGTTAATAAAGTATTATATGAAATAGACATTAGATACTAATTATATATAAATTAGAAACTTCTGTAACTTGTATTCTATTGTATTATTTTATGTATTTTCGGGACGGTGAATTGGCAGTATCGGTAGAGAGTTGGACGCCATGCTTTGCAGCATAGTTACGTCCCTTTACGATCTGAGTTCAAATCCCGCCGAGGTTAACTTTGCCTTTCATCCTTACGGGGTCGATAAAATAAAGTACCAGTAATGTACTGGGTAATTACTGGCCTTGTGCCAAAAGTAGAAACAATTATTTTATGTATTTTCATTCCCATCTATAAATGTCAGGTTTAGGTCCCAAAGTCCCATTGACCCCTGGTTTGTCCCATTGACCTCTGGGTAGTCCCATCAAGCCCTACAGGTGGATATTAACTATGTTGAGTCCTTTGTTCTAAATTATCAAGTAATGCAAAACTTTTTTATTTTTTTTATTTTTAGTATCTAAATGAATCATTTGATCGCTATCTTAAAGAAACAATTAGAGTAATGGAACTTTTTATTGGAAAGTCAGTTAATGTCAGCAAGATGGCCTATGATGTCAGCATTATGGAAAAGACTCTCATTCAGGTAAATATATATATATATTCCCTTACAGGTACAAAGAACTCATGAAACTAATCACTGTCAAGTTACAAATCTCAGGACTGCCACCCTCAAAGTTGACACCTGAAAGGTAAATCAGGTGAAATTATGAAACTGTTCGAAACAAGAGAATTGGATGTATCCTGGTCTTGTGTATAAGAGGTGAGATGGTGAGGTGCCTCAGAAAGACTACTTACCAGCAAACAGCATAGATACAAACTTTACTTGATAGGAAATGACGATAGGGAAGGAGGTGTAGGTATTCTACTTGCTGAGAAATGGATAGATAAGGTGATAGAGGTAGTTAGAGTAAGTGACAGATTATTAAGCTTGGAAAAACTGTAGGAAATAGAATGGTGACAGTTACATCTACTTATGCACCACATGTAGGACTGAGTAAAGAACAAAAGGACATGTTCTGTGAGGAACTTTTACTGACAACCTCAGCTACTGATGAAAAGACCTCATCAAGCTGGCAGGTGACTTCAATAGACATGTTGGACAGTATCAAGATGAATTCAGTGGAGCTCATTGTGGCTATGGTTATAGTTCAAGAAAGGAAGAGGAAATGAAGCTTCTGGAATTCTATGATGCAAATGAACTAGCCAAAACAAATTTCAGGAAACCTACCAGCCACCTAATCACATACCAATCAAGTGAACACACAAGCCAGATTTATTTCTTACTTGTATGACAATGAGATAGACAGACAGTAATAAATGCTAAGGCATTCCCCTGTGAATGATGTGCTACCCAACACAAGTTAGTTATTAGTGATATCAGGATAAACACAAGATGGAACAAGGTATGCAGAAAAATATGGAGACGTAAAGCTTGGAAGCTAAAAGACCTTTTGGTTAAATAAAGATTTAGAATACCCTCTTCTGCTGCTAATTAGGTCATGTAGATAGCAGAAGCTATTAATCTCTTCTATGGATCCTTCATGTGATTGGAAAAGATTTATATCACAGATGCTCTTCCCCTCAATTATCCCTTTGCGACTTCTACATACAAAGACTTCCTTTCCTGATAGTCTACCTGTTATCCCACCACATCTCTTGTGTACTCAAGATTTACATTGTGTACATCATATAGAGTTTATATCTACTCCTTTTCTACATATTGAGCAGGGCCACTTCTCTGTAAGAATCAGGGTCCACCAAGTGCACAGGAGAGGTTGTCATGTCTTTCACATAATTGAGAGTCCTTTTTGTTTGACAAGATCTCTATGGCTGTATGCCCTTCCTATTACCAACCACTTTACAGCATGCACTGGGTGCATTTATTATGTAGATCACCAAACACTAGGGAGGCTGTCATGTCCTTGACACAACTGAAAAGTCCTCCCAACCCTTTGTTTGTTTCGCCATCCAGAGCTGAATGCCCTTCCCATCACCAACTACTTCACAGGAGAATCGATACATATTAAATATAAATCGATTATGTTTTGCAATAAAAAAGCTCCATGGACATTAGTTCAGAGCATCAATTATACAAGTTTAAATGATATATAAAAAAGGATAAATATATATATCAATTGAGAAACAAAGTCTTAAGATGCTTATTACCAAAATCGATAATTGGTGATTGATACTGAATATTTAGATTGATAGTTTGCTTCATTCTTTGCATTTTATAAATCAGATTTATATAGGGAAGTTTAGGCTTGTTACCACTTTGAAGTATGTATATTTACTTACATATTAATTGCTCTGTATAAATGTACAAAATACTAATTGTTTCTAATTGATATATAGATTGTTGTATATTGTTTAAACTTGTATATATATATATCTTCTGCGCATGTTTATTTGTAACATGATCTTCCTTTTCTGTTTTATCTCATTTAAACCGAGCTGCGTATCCATCGAGGTGAAACAAATTGCTCTCACAAATGGTGTACTAACTGTTGAAGAACTACTTATATATATATGTATATATATATATATATATATATATATGACATTTTTGCTACTATACCAAGCATTAAACAAATATATTTTTTCATTGTACTGTGTTGTTTGCTTTTTTGTTTCCATAATGATGATGATATATATTTATATATTTCACTCACATTCCCTCCCCCAGTACCGCTAAAACTCCACCAGGAGTTGTTGGCTCATCTATGTAGCCAATAATATTCGTTGAATTCACATATATTTTCCTATCTCTCTTGTAGATGAAATCCCTATCATTAACAGAAAGCTACAATGTGTCCACTATTCATGATCTGCTTATAAGGTACCCAGCGGTAAGTTGACTTTTCACCTTATACTTTATACACTTTACTTCATTTCAGTGTTAACATTAACCTTCTTCATACCAACCTGGCCAAAACCAGCTCTGATTCTCTGAACCCATTTTAAAGGGTTTCTATTTAGATTAAAATATTCCAATATAATTTTATATAAAAACCATATGTTAAGTTACTAACTTAGTAAAATGAAACAATTAATAATTTTAGCGAATTCCTCATAATACTTCATTAATTAATTGGAATAGCATGTATTTCATTAGAGATACACTTATGAAAAGCTTAAATATCCCAACATAATTTTATATAGGAATCATGTTAACTTACTATTTTACTAATGAACTAATTAACAAGTTTAGTAAATCACTCAAAATTCTTCATTAATTAATTGAAATAGAGTATATTTTGTTAGTAGGCAGCAAATTGTCAGAATTGTTAGAACATTGGCTAGAATGCTTTAGGTATTCATTCCAGCTCTCTGAGGTCAACTTTGCCTTTCATCCTTTCAACGTCAACAAAAAAAGTACCAGTCTAGTACTGGGGTCGATTCTTCCTCTATATCTCTTTCTCATTTCCTCTTTCTTACTTTCTATCTTTCTCTAGAAGAAATCTGCTGAACTCGGGCCTGGAGAGGGCCAGTATGTCAATACAGCACCCCAATGACTCTATCAGGAGTTATGGGACCATATATACATACATAGATATTTTGTTAGTAATACAGTCATAGGTGTTAATGACATTTTAATATACTGTATTTGATGGCATATAGGAAATTTATGATAATCCAAAATAGGGACACTGACATACTGCAGAAAAATACATTTATTCATAGTTTTAAGGAAATAACAGAAAAAAATATCCTTCCTAAAATACATTTGAATATAGCTTTTAAGGGGGTAGTTATTTCAGAAACCTTATTTACTTTAAAAAAACATGTTCCTAAAAGTCAATTATTTTTAGTCTTCAAAGGGATAATTATTTGACAAACTTTATTTACTCTTAAAAATGTTCTTAAAAACGTTTCCTCAATAAAATTGCACCCTCAATATTTTTTATCAACATATATTTACATTTTTTTTTTAATAAATTATATGTTTGCCAAATAACTACCCCTTTGAAAACTGTACATAAAATCTTTAAAAAAAACGTTGTTTTTTAAGTTAATAATAGATTTGTCAAATAATTGCCTCTTTGAAAAATGAAATAAATGTCTTTAACATAGTCTTTTTTTATTTCTATTATAAATAAATAACTTCTAAAAACGATTTTTTTTTTTTAATCATTTTTTTTAAATTATATTTTAATTCTTTTTTCCTGCTAGAAAAATAATTAAATATCGGTCATAAAAGGGAGTATATTTATAATAGACAAAACAGTTTTAAAAGCCTTCAGTGTGCCAATTTTTCAATATATTAACAGTTAGAGATTATTATTTTAAGTTTTATGAACCAAACCTGTTGGAACAAATTGTAATTTCTGGCTAGAAGAGATATTCATACTTGATAATGTTTAACAATGGTTTAATTTACATTCACTATTTGTCAATAAACTAATGTGGTTATACCAAGCGTTACTGACCACTATAAATTGAGACAGATGTTGTTGGCAATCTCCTACAACGTGTGAAACCTGTAGTAGTGTCATGTTGTGGGTGTGGAGTGTGTCTGAGACTTTGTCAATTCACCACTGGTGTTGTATGGTATGGAGCTGAAGCTGGTGATCTTTAACAAGGTATGGGACCCACAGTAGTATTATGTTGTGGGTGGAGCATGTCTGACTTTGTCAATCAATCATTGGCTCTGAATCCTAAACACTCAGTATTATAGGCCTCCACCAACACACCCAGAGGGCTGGCAAGTTAATAAGTATTCTCAAAAGGTGACCAAATCATTTTACACATTGTTTAGCTATGAATTATAACATAGATATAGGACCGACTATCTGCCAAATGTCTTTATTTCTCACCTGGCCTCTTCTAGTTTTACCAATTGATTACTGAAGAAGATATCTCATCTCACAGGTTGTGAGTTTCGACTCCAGGGCTTTATTTAGAGTCTAGATCTAGTATTATTAGGTGAGGGTGGAGACTCAAATTGTGTTGATAAATCTGGCTTTAGTCTCTATAGGAATGCTTAAATTATTTTAAGAGTATTGTTAGTTGTTAGGGAATCTTAACTGATATTTGTTTTTGATTTCATCATAACTAAAACTTTTACTTAACTCATACTTTATTTTAAATATATACAACTTTTTTTTTTTTTCTTAAATCTTTAGATAAACTGGATTAAATATTTCCAAAGTCTTGCAACAATTCGTAATATCAAAATAAAAAATTCTGACCGAGTGGCCATATTGTATCCTGACTATCTAAGCCACCTTTCAGTCTTCTTAAATGATGTAAAAAGCAACATTACGAAAGCTGAGTAAGTATTTTTATTTGTAGATTTTCTTTTGCTCTCCCTTGTTTAATATAAAAAATGGGCCTGTTAAGGCCATGGGCACTGTCCCTTCCTCCAGACATTAATCTCTCTCATATTGGAAGGCCTGTGAAAACCATAATTACTGGTCATTTCTCCAGTCTTAGAAGGCCAGTGGCAGCCATGAACACTGGTCCTTCCTCCAGACATCTTCCAGAGTATGCTGTTGATGTACTTTATCAATGTGCTCAAAAGCCTTTCCAACTCCCTAAATGTTTATCTTGGTCTGTGTCCCTCACAATCTTCTTCCCTCTCTTTACAGAACAATACAGAATTATCTCATTGTCATGCTAATGAGATCAATGTTACCATTTTTCAAAGAAAGTAATTTAGAAGAAGATGAAAAAGGTAAGTTGGATATTTTTTTATATTTTACTGTTTTTTATTTGTGATATGTTTTAAAAGACATGTGACCTAATGGTTAGAGGTTTCAACTCACTATCATAAGGTCATGGATTCAATTCCCAGACTGGGTGACTCATTGTGTCCTTGAGCAAGACACTTCATTTCATATTGTTCCAGTTCACTCAGTGAAAATTGAATACCAGAAGCAGCTTGGAGTTTGGCCCTACGATGGCCTGATGATCTGCCCAGAAAGAATAGTCTTGTACTTTCAGTCACTTAACACCCATGAAACTGGTGTAAGTTCTGGGCTTTGCCTAACGTGTACACTCATGAAAAAAAAAAACGGATAGAAGCTGTAACATGCCCTTCTCTGAATTCCAGCCTGGAACTTTTATTGTGTTCTCTCATCACACACAAAGAGAAGATAAAGGCATATAATGATTTCTACTATAGGCACAAGGCCAGCAATTTTGGGAGACTGGAAAGTCGATTTAATCAACCTCAGTGCATTACTGGTACTTTATTTTATCAACCCTGTAACGATAAAAACAAAGCTAACCTCAGCGGAATTTGAACTCAGAGTGTAAAGGGCCGTGACTCTATGCCACAAAGCATGTTTTCCAGCGCTCTACCGATATTGCTAATCCACCATTAAAGGCATATAATGTCAACCACTGAACTACAGGTTCTGTTAAAAGTAACCAACAGCTCTTTTGGTTAAGGAATGACTATTGTTCAGAACCAGTTAAACATGGCTCCTACCCAAGATATATACATAATGTGAAGCATGAAGAATCTTAACTATAATAAAGAAAGAAGTGCAGGACTGCATCCAGAATATATATTTTTACCCTGTTTGTAAAATAAGTTGGATTACTTTGAATAAATAATGAATGAATATTACATAATTTATGTGCTAAATTTCATGGTTGTTGATTAAATATATTTTATAGCTTATTTAAAGATTCACTTCTTTAAAATTGTCAACACTTCCAGTTAGCGGCTGTTATATTATAACACTTATAAAAATATTGCATATATTTCCGTCGCTAATTTTCTCCCAATGCAGTTTATATATAATATCATCTTTTTAAATGTATCATGGATTACGTTATGATTACATAAGACAGTGTAACACAGTCTTCATTCAATTTCTGTATATTGTCAATTACGATTTTATTTGATGTATCATATCTACATGTATATATACTTGTGTATAATATCAATATACACTACACATGCTAGCAGAAAACCACTCAAAGGGTAGTTTTTCTGCTAGTTCAGATAATAAAGGGAACAAAAATGTTGACTACACACACACACTCAACCATGTGTATCTTGTCAGAATATTCTGTAACAGGAATTATTGACATCATACTCATGTATTGAAGTGATAAATATTGGAAGAGACTATGTAGTCGGTAAAAATGTCAGATGCCATGAGTTTCAGCCCGAGTTAAGACAACAAGCAGAAAAACCACCCTTTGGGTTGTTTTATGCTAGCATCTGTAGTGTGCATATTGATATTATACACAAGTATATATGCATGTAGATATGATGCACCAAATAAAATCGTAATTGACAATATACACAGAAATTGAACAAAGACTGCGTTACACTCTCTTATGTAATCAGTAACGTAATCCATGATACATTAAAAAAGACGATATTATATATAAACTGCATTAGGAGAAAATTAGTGACGGAAATATATGAATATTTATTTAAGCGATTGCTAACCGGAAGTGTTGACATTTGAAAATTTTAAAGATGTGAATCTTTAAATAAACAATAAAATATATTTAATCAACAGCTACGAAATTTAGTAGATAAATTATGTAATATTCATTCATTATTTATTCAAAGGGCGGTGGATTGGTAGTATCGGTAGAGGGTCGGACGCCATGCTTTCTAGCATAGTTACGTCCCTTTACGATCTGAGTTCAAATCCCGCCGAGGTTGACTTTGCCTTTCATCCTTACGGGGTCGATAAAATAAAGTACCAGTGAGGCACTGGGTAGTTGCTGGCCTTGTGCCTAAAGTAGAAACAATTATTTATTCAAAGTAAGGGTCAGATGCTATGCTTTGCAGCAAAGAGTTACGGCCCTTTATGGTCTGAGTTCAAATCCCGCCGAGGTTAACTTTGCCTTTTATCCTTACAGGGTCGATAAAATAAAGTACCAGTAATACACTGGGTAATTGCTGGCCTTGTGCCAAAAGTAGAAACAATTATTTATTCAAAGTAATCCAACTTATTTTACTAATGGGATAAAAAATTATAAACTGTGCACCGTCCCGCACTCCTTACTTTATTATAGTTTAGATTTGAAATCTTTTCCACCATCAATTGTTAAGTTAAAATCATTTAGTCGTCCGTTCGTAACCTATGTTACACTTTAGTTACATACACACATATCTACATGTAAATACATAAACAGATAGAAGGAGGGGGCTGGTGAAACACTATAGTGATGTGTGTTACATCCCTTTAGGGTTTACTGGCTACATAGCCTATTCGTTAAATACTAATCCATGCTAGAGTTGAAGAATAGACATAAAATGGTGATGTTGATGATGAGGATTTAAAACATAAATGAAGTGTTGCTATTTTTTATATGTTCATCCTTATTTCAACACTTTATACCTTCCACACCAACTCATACAAACATTTAATCTAGCTTCAAAAAAATGACTCACTTTTGTGATTCAAATACTCAGATTATATAAACACACAAAATAATTGATTCCCATTAGACACAAAGATATATTATAAGTCCATTACAGAATTAAAGTCTCTCTCAAGCCTAGGGGTTCATCAGGCTGGAACTTATGTCAGTTTCATGTGGTGGTAAGAGACTGGGAGTAAAAGATTTCCTCCTGGACAGGAGGTCAGACCATTACAGAATTAAAGTCTCTCTCAAGCCTAGGGGCCCATCAGGCTGGAATGTATGTCAGTTTCATGTGGTAGTAAGAGACTAAGAGTACAAGATTTCCTTCTGAGAAATCTCTCTCAAGCCTAGGGACTTATCAGGTTTCATGGCAGTAAGTAACTGAGAGTACATGACTTACTCCTGGACAAGAGGTGACTCTCCATTACAAGGTTAACAAGCCTCCACACTCCCTGATGCTGCTTCTGCTCCTGGTACACATTCTCAGCTGAACAACAGGAAATGAAATGTCATATTCAAGGATACAATACATTGCCTAGTCCAGGAATCAAACCCACAACCTTACAATCATGAGTTGAACAGCTTAACCACTGAGCCACATATCTTTATATTGAATGATGGTTACTTAGCATCAGGCAACAAGAAAGTTTACATTTTAAATAAAATCCTCACCCCTTTAAAAAGCCAGTGCCCACCATACTGTCCCTTTGATTTGCTGCTGCCTCCTCATGATCTCACAAAACCCTCCCCCTAGAGGTCAACTACCCAGATTGATAATCACATGACAGACTTCTCCATGCTGAACAACCTCGCTTACATTACCAACAGGGAACATATCCCGTCACTAATCTCATTACTTAACCTTTTTCATACCAAATCACTTGAAACAATCCTTGGTTCAATGATCCACAACTGTTTATCTTAAAGTGTTTATATTTATCTAAAAATACTTCATCATAATTTTATATATGAATCTTAATCAAATTATGTTCCAAAACGAGCTTAATAATGAGAAAGTTATTTTACTAAATCTTATTTTCAAAATTATTTCAAAATAATTTTTTTTAATTTTTTTTATTAGAAATATGGTAATGAAAGGGTTAACCCTTTGATACTAACCTGCCAGAGATTGCCCCTATTTTTGTGATAAAATACCATCTTTCTTAAAGTGTGCTTTTTTTAAGTAAAACCTTCCATCATAATAATTGTTTCTACTTTTGGCACAAGGCCAGCAATTATCCACTGCATTACTGGTTCTTTATTTTATCGACCCCATAAGGATGAAAGGCAAAGTTAACCTTGGCGGGATTTGAACTCAGACCATAAATGGCTGTAACTCTTTGCTGCAGAGCATGGCGTCAGACCCTCTACCGATACTGCTAATCCACTGCCTTTCCATCATAATAATGAAAAACAGTTAATTTTCTAAATACCTCCAAATTCTTGATTATGTTTAATTTAAAACTAATTTAAACACACAGATGTGTATCTTATTAGAAAATATGGCCATGAAAGAATTAAGACTATGTCTTTTTTTTCTGATAATCTAGATTCTCGTAAGCCATTGGACAACTGGAAACGATGCATTTTCTATACAAACAAAGCATTGGGTTTTGCCACTGGTGCCATCTATGTAAAGGCAGCAACAAAGGGGAGAGAAATCCATGACAAAGTAAGCCACTTTTCTATTTTGTTTCTAATATCTGTTTAAATTGTATTTGCAAACATATCACCTTGTCTTGAATAAATATCTGTTTAATATGGTGTTTTAACCCTAGGCTTACCAATGCCTTATGAGGCAATTTGGTTGACAGAAAGCATAGAAATCCTTTTGAATATGTACGAAGGTAGGCTGAAAAGTTCATAGGCTGGCTATGAAGGAGTGATGCTAAGGCTGTGAAATCTTGCAGGCATTAACTTCAACTCTTCTTATCAATAAGTGCTTCTTCCCAGGGACTATGTTGAAAAGAAATAACAGTAGTAAATTGATGTTTATAATAGTAAAAACAATTTAATAGCAAAAGAAAATTTTTTTTTTTACATTGAGAAGAAAGAATGGAATATAAAATAAGAAAATATTTTTTTAAAAAACCAGAAAAAGAAGGGAACCTCATTTGATCATTCCATGAGAGTATCTAGGCCAGCCTATGAACTTTTCAGCCAATCCTCATATGTAAGGTGCAGTCATGGCTGTGTGACTTCTAAAGTGTTTAGTTCTGGGTTCAATCCCACAGTATAAGATCTTGGGCAAGTGTCATCTGCTGTAGCCTTGGGCCACCTAATGCCTTGTCAGTGGATTTGATAGATAGGATCTCTGTATCTGTTTGTGTATGTCATCACCTCCAAAATACTGTTAAGTTGGTGAATCTCTTCCAATACTGAAAATTGTGGTTGATGTCAGGAAGGACATCCGGCTATAAAAATTTGCTGAGTGTGTATGCGTGTGTGTATGTATGCATGTTTGTAAGTGTGCGTGTATATATAAAGGAAAGCGTATATCATCATCATCATCATCATCGATTAACGTTCATCTTCCATGCTAGCATGGGTTAGACGGGTCCCATTTAGAGGCAAGTTGAGTCGGGTGACTATGTCTCACTCATATAGGGGTGTTTCTGGCTGGTTTTCTACAGCTGGATGCCCTTCCTAACGCCAGCCACATTGACAGTGTGGGCTAGATGCTTTTAGCCTTGTCTTTTACACGTCCACTTTATAACCCCAGCTACCAATTAGGAAACACCCTATAACTCAAATATACATGTGCTTTTTCTCAAAAAGGTTTTTTTTCCATTCCTACCTTTTCTCACTCATCTTTTATTTCTCATTCTATCTTCTGATCAAAGACTGGTGTTCAAAACATAAAGACACTCTTCATACTATATCAAGCATTAAACTAATATATTTCTTCATTGTATGGTGTTGTTTGCTTTGTTATTTCCATTTAAACATATATATACACACATATATATATATATATATACATTTATATATATATATATATATATATATATATATATATATATGTATATATATTGAGGAGAATAATTGGGAGAAAGACAGTCTCCCCCACATCGATCCAATAGAGGGACAAGCAGTGCAAGTTGAAGGTAGTATAATAAGTAAGGCGATCAAAGACATGAAGACGGGCAAAGCGGCTGGGCCTTCGGAAATAGTTGCTGAAATGCTGAAAGCATCTGAAACGGTGGGACACACTATGGTCACCCGGATAGTAAACCAAGTCATACAGAATGGAGTTGTTCCGAAGGACTGGCGCAGCAGCAGCATCATTAACAGGGTAAAGAAGATGCCCTAGATAGGGGAAACTATAGAGGCATTAAATTAATTGACGAGGTCATGAAGGTCACAGAAAAAGTAATAGCGCAACTAATCAGAGAGCGAATTGATCTAGACGAAATGCAGTTCGGGTTTGTGTCAGGTAAAAGTACAACAGACACTCTTTTCATTGTACGACAACTACAGAAGTACCTAGCTAAAAGTAAACCCCTATACTTAGCTTTTGTTGACTTGGAGAAAGCCTTTGACAGAGTACCCCGCTCGATTATCTGGTGGGCCCTTAGAAAACTAGGCTTGTGAGAGCTATACAAGCCATGTATAAAGAAACAGCCAGCAAGGTTAGAATTAACAACGAATATAGTGAAGAGTTTAGCGTAAAAGTTGGTGTTCATCAGGGCTCCGTCCTTAGCTCCCTACTATTTATTATTGCCCTTCAGGCTATAACAGAGGAGTTGAAGATGGCTTCCCATGGGAACTTCTATACGCAGATGATCTAACACTCATAGCTGAATCAATGGCTGAACTAGAGAAGAAATTCCAAACATGGAAGCATGGCCTAGAATCAAAAGGCCTTAAAATTAACCTGTCTAAGACTAAATTTCTAGTTTGTAGGAAGGAAAATAGGGCACTGGTCCCATCTGGGAAATGGCCATGCTCAGTGTGTAGGAAAGGAGTAGGCAGAAACTCCATTTTATGTCCCAAATGCAAAGTATGGGTGCATAAAAGATGTAGTGCGATCACAGGTAAGCTAATTAAGAATATAGATTTTATATGTGGCTGGTGCTCAGGTGCAATAAGTAGCAGCAAGTGCCCACAGAATACTAGCTCATTCCATTGCACAGATGGTTCTATAGAAATAGTGGACACCTTCCGTTACCTGGGTGACAAAATCAGCAGTGGTGGAGGGTGCTCTGAAAGTACAGTAGCTAGAGTCAGAACGGGATGGAAGAAGTTCAGAGAGCTTATACCACTATTGGCCGCTAAAAGGTTCTCTCTAAAAATGAAAGGCAGGCTGTATGATGCCTGCATACGAACAGCAATGTTACATGGCAGTGAGACATGGGCATTGTGTGCAGAGGATATACGCAGACTGGAGAGGAACGAAGCTTGCATGCTCCGTTGGATGTGTAATAGTAATATACGTGAACGGCAAAGCATAAATGAACTAAGGGAGAAATTAGGAATAAGAGGAATCAGATGTTGCTTACTCAAGAGAAGACTACGTTGATATGGTCACATGATGCGCATGAAAGACGACAGCTGTATAACAAAGTGCAGGGCGATAAAAATAGACGGAGCCACGGAGTAGGCAGACCCAGAAAAACCTGGGACGACTTGATAAACTCCGACCTCGCACACTTACACCTCTCTAAGACAATGTCACTGGACCGAGATCTTTGGTGCTACACAGTAATATAGAAGACCCGCCTTGCCTAAGTACAAAGCGAAACCTACAGTCAGTAGGCGCCTCTAACAAAAATACACCCCCGCGAGTAAATACACAATATATTAATAAATGGAAACTATATTTATAAAACCATATTTATTTTATTATACATATTTCAAGGCAAATTATGGTGCGCTTTCATCAGATAAAATACAGATTTGTTTTATAAATTAATTTATAAAACAAATCTGTATTTTATCTGATGAAAGAGCACCATAATTTGCCTTGGTTGCCCTTGAAATATGTATAATAAAATAAATATGGTTTTATAAATATAGTTTCCATTTATTAATATATTGTATATATATATATATTTGTGTGTATATACATATATCATCAGTATCGCCACCGTTTTACATCTATTTTTCCATGCTAGCTTGAGTTAGACGAGTTGTCCTGTTGAGGGCAATGCTAGGTCAGGTGACCATGTCTTGCTCATACAGAACTGATTCTGGGTTGGTTTCTACAGCTGGATGCCCTTCCTAATGGCAACCTCAATATATATATATTCATCATCATCATCTATCTTCCAAACTAGCATGGGTATATATATATATATATATATATATATATACATATACATACATATATATATATATATATATATATATATATATATATATATATATATATATATATATATATATATATATATATGATACCTTAAGCAAGTATCTTTTACTATAACCTCAGATTGACCAGTGCTTAGTGAGTGAAATTTGGTAGACAGTAACTTTGTGGAAACTTATATTATATTCATCTTGTTTATATTGAAATAATGTTTAATTTATTGCTTTTTGTTGCTGGTATAGATTGAAAACTTAATCAAATATATCAAGGAGGCATTTAAAGCATACATTCTGAGAAAGTTCTGGATGGACAAGTATACAAAAGCTGCAGCGGCTGCAAAAGTAAATATATCAACATTTACTCTCTTTTGTTATTTATCAATATATCTGTCTGTCTGTCTATCTATCTCTTTACCTATCTAGCTATCTATCTATCCTGGCACCTTGAGTGCCTTCAGGCGCTCACAGCCCTCTACCAAGCAGAAATGGCAATCAGTGGAGACTCCACTTCGACATTGTATAGGGGATTAGTGGAGGATAAGTGCAACAATGTTCTCGGGGAAACCCTAGGCATCGAGGAGGACGAAGTAACCAGTCTGTTCGGGAGGACTTTCCGTCCAGGGCCTATGGATAACTTCCAGAGGTCTCTGGCCTGGCAGTGCTACCAAGGAGCTCTACCAGTTCGAGACAAAATCTACAGACACTAACGCCCTGGCAGAGATCCTGCCAAAAGGACCTGTCCAAGATGTGAGCAGGACATCAAAACCGTTCTGCATGCAATTGTTCAGTGCCCAGGGGTGACCAACCTGTGGAATTATGTCAAACAGCTACTGTCGCATGTGGGACGCATCCAGTTGTCAGCCGAGTCCATCATGAGGATCAACCCGCCGCCTTCATTTAAGAATGAAGGAGAGGTGGTTTTCCTCTGTCTGGTGGCTATGGCGAAAGAGGTAATATGGTGGACAAGGTTAAAAGGACTGAGGGCAAACACCTTTCTCTCCGGACATCAACTTATCCCCTTCTTTAAGTACCACTTCAGAAGGAAGGTGAGAGTGGAGAGAGCAGTGCTACACCCCAGTAAATTCGCTGAAAGGTGTGTGAATGTGGCAAAAATGGCCCAAGTGAATGGACCTTCTCTGTATATAAACCTCTAGGTCGAGGAAGATAAACAGAGGGAAGACAGGAACACCTACAAAACGTGTTCCTGGTGTTGAGGGTTGTTCTATCCATGGGGTGTAAAACAACCCTGCAGTAATGTTCCCCCTTATTGAGGATTTCAATTGTTACTTTATTATATATAGTTTATTGTTATTTATTAATGTTAAAGTTATATGATTTTTATGTAAAACCCCCGCCGTCACGTCTTGTAATGTCCCATTTTTGTACGCCCTTGTGGCAAATAAAGAAAGATATCTATATATCTATCTATCTATCAGTCTAACTGTTTGTCTCTATATATATCTGACATTCTAGACATTCTATCTATCCATCTGTGTATCTGTCTGTCTATCTATTTGTCTGTTTGTTTATCTATCTATTTGTCTATTCTATCTATCCCTTCATTTATCTATCTATCTATCTATCCATCTACCTATCTATCTATCTGTTATCCATCTACCTCTCTATCTGTCTGTTTGTCTGTCTGTCTATTGATCGATCAATAGATCAATCTATCTGCCTATCTATCTGCCTATCTATCTGCCTACCTATCTATCCGTTTATCTATCATCTACTTATCTATCTGTAAACAGAACTAGTAGCCAAAGTAGAAGAGGCACTTAGGAGGGGCAACGCAGCTAGGGTGCTAGCATCGAGAACAGCACTGGACCAGTTCTTCGGCGTGAAACACGAAGGCTGCGTGGTCAGAAGTAAATCACATGCTCTAGGAAACGAGGGAGCAAAAGCTGTTAGCTGGGCCCGAATGGCGGAAGCGAAAAGTGGCAACAAGTCCACGATTCGGTCTTTGAAAGACCAAAACGGACGCGTGCTACTTGACCCCAGGCGGATGTGTGCAGCCTTTCAGTGGCACTTTGCGCGACTGTTTGAGCAGAACGACGGTGCACCGAACGGGGCAATAGACTTTGGTTCATATCTCGATGACCTGCCGCGTCTCTTGAGCATGGACGCCGAGTTCTGCAAAAGACCGATCACAGCCACTGAAATGCGGGACGCTCTGGGCCGCTGCGGGAAACGCAAGTCACCCGGTCTAGATGGTCTACCCTATGAGTTTTACATAGGCATGCCGGACTTGTTCACTCGCGTCCTCGAAGCCGTCTACTGCAATTGGCAGCAGAACGGGACAATTCCCAGTTCTACAGGCAAGGGTGTAGTAACGCTGATCAGGAAAGACGAGAACAAGGGGGACGAAATAAACAATTTCAGGCCCATAACTCTGCTCAACACAGAGTTAAAGATTTTGGCCAAGGTGCTAGCAGCGAGGCTGGTGCTTGTCGTCGAAAACCTGGTAGGGAAAGCGCAAACGTGCGCAATCCCGACCAGGTCCATACACAACAACCTCCAGCTCATGCAATACATCATAGAGAGGGTGGGGTGTAAACCCGGCTTCGGTGGGGCTCTGATCAATTTAGATCAGTCTAAGGCATTCGATAGGGTCGACCATCGAAGCGATTCTCAAGACGGCCGGTTTCGGTCCCATTTTCAGAGGCTGGATCAAGGCGATGCACACCAGCATCTGCTCGAAGGTCAAGGTGAATGGCTACCTATCGGAGCCGTTCGCAATCACGCGTTCCATTCGACAGGGATGCCCTCTCCCCTCCATTCTGTACGTATTGACTATAGAGCCACTACTGCGGAAGTTGGAGCTTTTGCAGGGCATCCCTTTAGAACCGGGACTGCGAAAAGAGGCGTCGACTTATGCTGATGATGTGACAGTAATGGTGTCAAAAACCTCGGAAATCGAGGTAATCGGCAACCTACTACAGGAATACAAAAGGTTCACAGGAACAAAACTGAACCTGGACAAGTCTATCGGTTTGCAACTCGGAATGTGGAGAGGCAAACCGATGCCGTCCGACAGGCCTTCCCACAACTTGTCTCGCTGACGGAGCTGCAGTCCTGGATCAAGCGAAGACCAAAGAAGATGGGCGCCTGGCACATTGAATGTGCCCAGGCGCTCACAGTCCTCTGTTAAGCGGGCACAGCAATCAGTGGAGACTCCACTTCGACATTCTATAGAGAGTTAGTACTTTACAAGTGCGACAACGTGCTCGGAGAGACTCTAGGCGTCGAAGACGATGAGCTCACCAGTCTGTTCGGTAGGACTTTCCACCCGGGACCTAAGGACAACTTCCAGAGGTCCCTGGCCTGGCAGTGCTACCAAGGAGCTCTACCCATTTGAGATAAGATCTACAGGCACGGACGCCCCAGCAGGGATCCTTCCAAGAGGACGTGTCCAAGATGCGAGCAGGACATTGAAACCATCTTGCACGCAATTGTACACTGCCCGGGCGTAAGTGACCTGTGAAACTATGCAGAACAACTGCTGTCATGTATGGGACAAATCTAGTTGACTGCCGAGTCCATAGTAAGGATCAAACCACCAGCCTCTTTCAAAAACGAAAGAGAGGCGGTTTTCCTCTGTACAGTGGCTATGATGAAAGAGGTTATATGGTGGACGAGATTAAGAGGACTGAGGACAGATGCCTTTCTCTCCGGACAACAATTGATTCCCTTCTTTAAGTATCACTTTAGAAGAAGAATCAGAGTGGAGAGAGAGGCACTACACCCCAGTAAATTTACTGAAAGGTGGGTGAATGAAGTGAAAATGGCCCGAGTGATTGGGCCTTCTCTGTTTATAAGCCTGTAGGTTAAAGAAGAGAGCAAAAGGAAGAAGGGAGCACTTGCACAACACGCTCCTGAAGTTGAGGGTTGTTCTATCAACGGGGTATTAAACAACCCATTTGTGGCGTCTCCCCCCTATTGGGGATTTCGATTGTTATAATTGTTTGTTTTATATTTTTTTTTTTACACGACTGTATGTAAAATCCCCGGCATGTGTCTTTGTATTGTCCCCTTTTCTTTTGCGCCCTTGTGGCAAATAAAGAAATATATCTATATGACTGATTATTTAACTATCTATCAACCCACCTATATACAAATATATATATATATATAGTCATAAATATCAAGAGAGAGAGAGAGAGAAATAAATAGATAGATAGATAGACAATATATGCAGTTTGTTTTACACCTGTTTATCCATGCTTCCATAGTTAGTGCAATGTGGGGCATAAGTGGATATTGATTCCATAGGAACCAGATTTTAGTACCCAGTAAAGTTTCACTTTAACCAGATTTTGTTGTTATTATTGTTGTTTTATGGCAAAGAATTGGCAGAGTTGTTAGAAAGTCAGTATTTTTTCTGGCTGCCTGTACAAATCTTGGCACAGTCAACTTTGCTTTTTATCCTTTCATGGTCAATAAATAAATTATCAAACCAGGGGCAGTGGATAGCCAGAATAGTTAAAGTTAGGCCGGATGATTTGTGATATCTGATCCTGCCTTGTATGTTCTAGGGACAAATTCCACCTCCTTCTGCTGGGAGTTGTAACAAGTAGATGAATGGAAGCTTTGTTTCCTTGGTCCAATCTGACAATTAACTCCTTTCTACTGCCAGGATTTGGGACCAACAAATAGTATCAGCAATGGAAATACCAATGGAAACATTGTTTCCTTGATCCAATCTAATAATTAGCTCCTTTCTTCTGCCAGGAGTTATGACCAACAGATCATCATCATCATCATCATCATCATCATCATCACCACCATTTAGCATCCATTTTTTTCCATGCTTGCATGGGTTGAACAGAAAAAATGTAGAATGCTTCACAAATTTGCATGTCATCCTTGCGCAATGGAAATACCAATGGAAACATTGTTTCTTTGGTCCAATCTGACAATTAGCTCCTTTTCTTCTGCCAGGAGTTGTAATCAAGAAATAGTATCAACAATGGAAATAACAATGAAAACATTCTTTCTTTAGTTCAATATGATAATTGTTACCTTTCCTTTTCTTTTTCTTTTGGTTAAATATAGTTGTTTATATTTCAGCTGGACTCCATGATAGAGAAAGTCAGTTACCCTTCATTCATGCTCAACACCACATTTCTCAACAATTATTACAAACAAGTAAGGGATTTTATAACAATTTATTATTTAGTTGGTTGGGGTAGAATGGTTAGAACATCACACAAAATGATTAGCTTTATTTATTGTGACTCTCCATAGTCATCATCATCCTTTAATGCTTGTGTTTTTACGATGCTAGCATGGGTTGAATGGGTCATTACAGACCAAGTCAGTACTTCCTTGGAACTACGGTTCTTCTAGACAGGTTAGAAGACCACCCTTCACTCAATATGTTAATTTTTGACATGGTTTTTACAGGATACCTTTCCTATCACCAACCCCTTTGTAGATTGTGTTGGGTGCATACTATTGTTACACCTGCACTAGAGAGATTTCTATAACCTTGTTATGACTGATGAATCCTCTCTACAATTTTTGGCATGGTTTCTACTGCTGGATGACACCAACCCTTTTACAGAGTGTACTGGGTACTGTTTACCATGGCACCACAACTAAGGAAGTTATCTTGTCATTGATATGAGTCCTCTTTACCCTTTTTGGCATGATTTCTATAGATGAATGCTCTTTGTAATGCAAACCCTTTTACAGACAGTATCAGGTGCATTTTATCATGACACTAGCAGTAGGATAAATTGCTATGTCCTAGACATAACTGAAGCATCCTTTTTATCTTATGTTGTTATCTTTCAATTGCCAACCACTTTATGTGTACCAAGTAACCTTTATAGTGCCACCAGCACTAACCAGGACGCATTGTGGCAAAGCATGTTTTATAACAGTATTTTTATATATACTTCATAAAACTTTATCAATGTTAACATCTCGTGTGAAATTGCTGAAAATATTTATATGAAAACTGAGTAAACAGGCGACTAAGCAGCAGACACTCTAATAATGGTTCTAGAACTGATAACAATATACAGTTCATCAACACTATTTGTGGGCAGAATGATGTGCTAGATATATAGCTTTTATATTAATAAACTTGACTGTTTGTTTTTCTTATCTACAAATGTCTCTTTTATCCTCCTTTCTAGTTTGATGTTTTGGAGTCAAATTGGTTTACGAATTTAATAAGCTGGAAAAAATTTGATTTAGAAAAGATGATTGCACAATTAATAGAAAAGCCTGACCGACGAAGGTAAGTGTTGGTTTATGTTTATAAGGAGAAATAGGCATGTCTCACTTGATGACTTTCATCGTCGTCACCATCATTGTCATCATCATCATCATCATCATCATTGTCATCATCATTATCATCATCATCATCATCCAATTTTCCACACTTTATATATATATATATATATATATATATATATATAAACGGAAAAAAATGAAACAAAATTTCATTTCCCACTCTTAGTACAGCTGTTACTTAAATATATATATATATATATATTAAATGATTTATTGGAGTGAGACATGTGTGATGAACATAGAGCAACAGAGAAAACTGGAAAGAATAGAAAGGAGAATGGTCTGGTGGATCAGTGCAAAAGAGGGGAAAGTCAGTGGTTGTAGATGATGATGGGAATAGAGGCAGTGATGAATGTTGTGAAGGGAGATCAAATAAAATGGCTGGGTCATCTGTTAAGGGAGTATGAAAGTGACTGGTTGAGTGGAATAGAGCCAGTGATAAATGTTGGGAAGAGAAATGGAATGAGATGGGTAAGTCATGTGTTGAGGAAGTATGAAAGTGATTGGGGGAGAGGAGTAATAGGAATAGAGCCAGTGATGAATGTTGTGCAGAGAAATGGAATGATATAGCTAAGGCATGTGTTGAGGAAGAATAGAAGTGACAGCACAGCATCCCTCCATTCGTCATCTCTTCTGTGAGCTTCCGCGATCTGAGGTCAGCTCTCACCACTTCCACCCATGTTTTTCATGGTCTTCCTCTACTATAGATATAATATATAAGTGTGGATGAGGTCAAATTATTATTGTTTATTCAGGGGCTATATATATATATATATACAGTATATACAGTATATGGAGGCACATGGCTTAGTGGCTAGAGATTGGCCTTGCAATCGAAAGGTTGTGAGTTCAATTCTCAGACCGGGTGATGTGTTGTTTCCTTGAGCAAGACACTTTATTTCACATTGCTCCAGTTTACTCAGCTGTAGAAATGAGATGATAGGGACTGGGGTCCCTATCATTCCACTACAAAGTGGTCGTGGAGGTGCCATGGCAAAAAAGCACCCAGCACTCACTGTAAATGAGGTTGGTGTTAGGAAGGGCATCCAGCTGTAGAAATCAAGTCAAAATCAGTTCCCGTCCCACCCTTGCAAGCAGGGAAAAACAGACATAAAATGAAATGAAATGATGATGATATATATATATATATATATATATATATATATATATATATATATACACGCATACACACACATACATATATATATCTTAGATAGATATGGATATACATACATAATACGCACACACACACACACTCACATATATAAAACCTCTGTAACGTCAATGGGCAGGGTATTCTGCTATAGAAACCAAGCCAAAATACAGATCTGTATGAGCAAGATATGGTCACCTGACATTAATTGTCTCCTAACATGACAACCCGTATAACACATGCAAGCATGGAAAATGGTCATTAAAAGATGATGATGCTATATGTATGTATATATATATATATTTTTTTTTTTTTCATACACTTAACATATATGCACAGCCTTAGGTTTCAGGATCTAGTTATGGCCACCACTGTATAGTGGAGGTGCTATTCTAATACTGGCCTCTCATCAGGCACTAGGACAAAATTATAAGAAAAATGGTTAGCTCAAGAAATACAGTCTTATCCCGTGGAGAGCTTGTTTTCAAGAACAAGGGAGGCAATTTTCAAACCCACATTTGAATACTAGGGGCTAAAATTTTTGAAACGGGCATATGTGTAATATATGCATGACTTAAGTAATAAGTTAATCTGCGTGTGTGTGTAATATGCACGTGACTTAAGTTGTAAGCTAATTTTTTATATATTGTATTTTTAATATATATATATATATATTTATTTACATACACATATATGTGTACATGTGTGTATATCACTATTAATATATTAATATATTTACATATATATACATGTATATATATATATTCATATATATGTATATATATATATACATATATACAATATAGACAGGAAAAAGACAAGAGAGTGTGTTTTCATTTACAGGATTTTAGACCACCAGTGTCAAGAGAATATAAGCTAAGAGAGGTGAAACATAATAATTAGGATTATACGCGAGTCATTTACTACGTTATTTTACTTTATATATATATAATAAATGTTTTTCGAATATTAATAATTGTTTCTACTTTTGGCACAAGGCCAGCAATTATCTCAGTGTATTACTGGTACTTTATTTTATCAACAAGGCAAAGTTGACCTGTGAACAGAACTGCAGACACTAATGTTTCTGTTCACATGCCAACACAAGAGCAAGGATGAAGGGTTCATTCTACTGACATGGCTATAAAATTGAGGCTTGTTTGCAAAATTGAATCGAATGTTATTATTAATATTCAAAAAACTCAGATTACATTTATTGTATTCAGCCATGTACAGCGAAAATTTTCTTTTTTATATATATATATATCATCATCATTATCATCACCGTTTTATGTCCGTTCTTCCACGCTAGCATGGGTTAGACGGGTTGTCCTGTTGTGGGCAGTGTCTGGTCGGCTGACCTTGTCTTGCTCATACGGGAACTGATTCTGGCTTGATTTCTACAGTTAGATGCCCTTCCTAACACCAACCTCATTTACAGTGAGTACTGGGTGCTTATTTTGCCGAGCACCTCCACGACCACTTTGCAGTGGAATGATAGGGACCCTAGTTCCTATCATCTCATTTCTACAGCTGAGCTGAGTAAACTGGAGCAATGTGAAATAAAGTGTCTTGCTCAAGGAAACATATATACACATATACATGTGCATTTATATGTGTGTCTGTATGTATGTATATATATATATAGATATATATAGATACATATATGTGTGTGTATGTGTGTGTATGTGTGTGTGTATGTGTGTGTGTATATATATATATGCAGGTACAGTGAACTTTTTAAAATTTATTTTAAAACTTTTTCTTATTTGCTAAACCTTGATTATATATATATATATATATATAGATATATATATATTTTTATTTATACATATATACATATACATATATATAATACATATATATATATATATATATATATATATATATATATATATATATATATATATATATATAAAGAAAAAGAGATGAAATCGAAAATGCAACTGAAGTCTTATTTTTTTTTTAAATATATATATTTATTTGGTTCCTTTACCGGTTTCGCAGTTCTTCTGCTTTTCAAAAGGTGAGTTGAGATGGAGGGTCTGTGAAACCGGTAAAGGAACCAAATAAATATATATATTTTTAAAAAAAATAAGACTTCAGTTGCATTTTCGATTTCATCTCTTTTCTTTATACTTCCACTCGTGTAGGACACCTCGGTTATTTTTCATTTTGTAAAAAAAACCTCACTTTCTAATATATTTATATATATATATATATATATATATACATATATGTATATGTGTGTATGTATTCATCACCATCAATATCTGAATCAGAAATGTCTACTAGAAGATGAAACTGATTGAATAAGAAATACATTGCTTCATGAACACATTTGTTAATAAGACATCTTTTAACAAATTTCTATGTTAATGAATATCATTAACACTGGTTTACTGGTGTAAATAATGAGTTTTCACATATAATATTAATAATGTAGTGGTTTGTTTCATTACAACACACTCCTTTTATCTACAGCTCATTAATTATGGATTGGAAAACCTGCAACAGTTGTTGTTGTCATCCCTTTAAATTGTATACTAGATATCATCAGCATCATCTCCTTCCATCTCAACTTTTGCCATCGCTGTCATCATCATCACCATCATCATCACCATCATCACCATCATCATCATCATCATCATCATCATCCCCATCATTGTTGTCATCATCATCATTATCATCATCATCATCATCATCATCATCATCATCATCATCCCCATCATTGTTGTCATCATCATCATTATCATCATCATTGTCGTCATCATCATCGTCATCATCACCATCATCGTCACCATCACCATCATCACCACCATCACCATCACCACTATCATCGCCACCATCACCATCATCGCCATCATCGTCATCATCACCATCACCACCATCACCACCATCACCACCATCATCACCATCATCACCATCATCGTCACCATCACCATCATCACCACCACCATCACCATCATCACCACCATCACCACCATCACCATCATCACCATCATCGTCATCATCACCATCATCACCATCACCATCACCATCATCACCACCATCACCATCATCACCATCATCACCACCACCACCATCACCACCATCACCACCATCACCACCATCACCATCATCACCATCATCATCACCATCACCACCATCACCACCATCACCATCACCATCATCACCATCATCGTCACCATCACCATCACCATCACCACCACCATCACCACCATCACCACCATCATCACCATCACCATCGTCACCATCACCATCACCATCATCACCATCATTGTTGTCATTCATCCCTTTAAAATACATACTAAAAATCATCATCAACATCCTCCTCTTCCTCATCATCTCAACATCATCGACTTTCGTTGTCATCATCATCATCACCATCATCAGTGTCACTATCATCACCATCATCATCATCATCATCACCATCATCATCACCATCATCACCATCATCAGTGTCACCATCATCACCATCATCATCACCATCATCACCATCATCATCATCACCATCATCATCATCAGTGTCACCATCATCACCATCATCATCACCATCATCATCATCAGTGTCACCATCATCACCATCATCATCACCATCATCATCATCAGTGTCACCACCATCACCATCATCATCATCATCATCACCATCATCATCATCATCATCACCATCATCATCACCATCATCATCATCAGTGTCACCATCATCACCATCATCATCACCATCATCATCATCAGTGTCACCACCATCACCATCATCACCATCATCATCACCATCATCACCATCATCATCACCATCATCATCACCATCATCACCATCATCATCACCATCATCATCATCAGTGTCACCATCATCACCATCATCATCATCATCAGTGTTGTCATTCATCCCTTTAAAATGTATACCCTCCTTCCTCATCTTCTCAACATCATCGACCTTCATCTTTGTTGTCATCATCATCATCACCATCACGATTGTCATCATTACTGTTGTTGCTATCGTCATCATCATCATTGTCATCATCATCATGATTATCATCATCATTATCATCGCCATCATCATCATCACCATTATCATCATCATCATTATCATCATCATTACCATTGCCATCATCATCATCATCATCATTGTCATCATCATCATTTACATCATCATCATCATCATTGTCCTCCTTATTTATGTGTACGTGTGTGCATGAACATGTTTATATGTGTATGTGTATGTATGTACTTGTGTATGTGAACATGCTTGTATGTATGTGTGTGTATGTATATGTGTATGTATGTGTGCATATGTATGCATGTATATGCGTGTATGTATGTATATGTGTGTATGTATGTGTATTAAGTGTATGTGTGTATATATGTATGTATATGATGTATTTGTGTGTGTATGTGAATGTATATGTATTTATGTATATGTGTGTGTGTATGGATGTGTATTTATGTATATGTGTGTGGGTATGTACATGTGCGTGTATGTATGTGTATGTGTGTTTGTATATGTGTGTGTATGTATATGTACTTGTATGTATGTGTGTATGTATATGTGTGTATATGTGCGTGTGTATAATACAAGCTGAAGTAATCAGTCCAATATCATTAAAACAACATCAGAAACTATTAGTGTAACTCACTCTCACTAATTTAATACAAGAAGCAGCGTTAAATCAGTTGATTGTATTACATTGTATGATAGCATGAGAAGCCTGTGGCAAACACCAACACTACCACTGAACAGAGGACACTTTGGATAGTGTAGTCATAAGTACACTACAACACAACACACAACAAGTATTTTAGAATATCAACTGATAGGCCATCAAACATTAATCCTTTTCATACTGATGCACTTGATAGTGGCTGTGTAGGTGTCATGACAAAAAGCCCCCAGCCCTCTCTGTAAAGTGGTTGTGTAGGTATCATGACAAAAACTCCCAGGCCACACTGTAAAGTGGTTGTGTAGGTGCCATGACAAAAAGCCCCCAGCCCACTCTGTAAAGTGGTTGTGTAGGTATCATGACAAAAACTCCCAGGCCACACTGTAAAGTGGTTGTGTAGGTGTCATGACAAAAAGCCCCCAGCCCACTCTGTAAAGTGGTTGTGTAGGTGTCATGACAAAAAGCCCCCAGCCCACACTGTAAAGTGGTTGTGTAGGTCTCATGACAAAAAAACCCAGACCACACTGTAAAATGGTTGCGTAGGTGTCATGACAAAAAAAACCCAGCCCACACTGTAAAGTGGTTGTGTAGGTATCATGACAAAAAGGCCCCAGCCTACTCTGTAAAGTGGTTGCGTAGGTGTCACGACAAAAAGCCCACATTGTAAAGAGGTTGTGTAGGTGTCATGACAAAAAGCCCCCAACCCACACTGTAAAAATGGTTGGTGTTAGGAAGGGCATCCAGTCATAGAAACCTAACCAGAAACAGTTCTATATGAGCAAGACACAGTCACCTGACCCAATTTTCCTCTAATGGGACAACCCGTCTAACCCATACTAGCATGGAAAATGAACATTAAATGATGTTGATGATGATGAAAGCTTATTTTAAAACCTTCCATAATAACTTAACATAAGAACCTCAGTTATGTTATGTTCCAAACACCAACTTAATAATGAGAAAGTTAGTCATTTTTGTAAACCATTTCAAATTCTTGACTGAGGCAAGAAATATAGTAATGAAAGTTATTTTTAAAGAGTATATGTTTATCTAAAAACCTTACATCATAATTTCATGTAAGAACTTTTTTTAAGTTCTGTTCCAAACACCACTTTAATGAGAAAGTTATATTACTAAATCTTTCAAAATTTTGATTATTTTCAAAATTATTTGAAAATTATTAGAAATATGTTAATGAAAGGGTTAAATATATTCATTAACATGTTATAGATATCTCCACCAGTCACTGTTAACCTGAGCCTGGGCAATGTCGGGTACTCTGCTAGGTTTTTTTTATAACATTAATGTCTTTAGTAATGAAATATATTCATTAAACTTTTATGTATGTATATCTTCATGTTTATGTAATTTCCTCATTGTTTTCTCTCCAGATGGATATCTCCACCAGTCACAGTTAGTCCTTTCTATTCACCAATTAGAAATGAACTTTTCTTCCCTATGGCACTTTTTCATCTGCCATTTTTCTCAGAAGAAGGGCCTCAGTAAGTTGCATTGAAGTTTTTCTTTTTCCAAATAATTGTTTTGTTTTGACTTCATTGTTGTATGAAGCTCAGAATAAATATCTTTGCTGACTCTTTTGAAACTAATCCATGACTACAAAATAGCTGAATGGTTATGAAGTTTGCTGCTTTATAATTATTATGTCCTGACTTCGATCCCACTGAATGGTATCTTGAACAAGTGTCATTTACTATAACCTCAGGTTGACTCAAGCCTTGTGAGTGAAATTGGGTTGACAGATAGAAGCTGTTTGGAAGTCTTTCGGATGGACTGTACCTGTAATTCAAAGGGCCAACCTCATCAAACTGAATCTTCCTGAACATTAAGTGAACAAATTTCTATGGAATACTCAGCCACATGCACATTAATTTCATAAGCAGGCTGTACCATTTATTGAACACCAGGGACACTTGTCTATTCTTTTAATCTTGCCAAAACCGTCTCTGGTTTTATGCAACAAAACCACCCATATTAAATGGTTCTTATTTAATCTTTAGGATGCTGAAATTTCTTATGAATTGCTTCCCTTGACACTGCATTATGTATTAAGGGGAGAATACTCTCTTGTTGCAATTTGTCGCTGACAGCGTGCTGAAGGTTGAATTAAACCAATTCAACATGATTTTGTATAAGAGCTATTTCTTAAGTTATGTTACAAATACTATGATAATTAATAAGTTTAAATCTCTCCAAATATTTCATTAATTAATTAATTCATATATAATGTACTTAATTATAAGTATGGTCATGAAAGGATTAAATAACTATGAAGATTTGAATATGGTAGGTCAGCAATATTTCAAAATAGTCTTTACTGCTTGTAAGTAATTGGTTCAACACCAAAATATTTGAAAGACCTATTAACCCTTTCTTGGCTGTATATCTAATGAAATACACTCTATTTCAATTAATCAATTAAGAATTTTGAGGGATTTACTGAAATTAGTAATTATTTTATGACTAACATTGTAACTTAACATATGGTTCTTATATAAAATTATGTTAGAAGATTTTAATTTAATATAGGAACCCTTTAGCATTTACATTACTTTATATATACAATTGTATTTTCACAGTAAAGGCTTTATCTCACATAATATCAAATCTATGAGATTTTGATATTATTTATTTTGAGAACAATACCTTAACATCAGTATGAGTGGTCAGTTACAGCCAGTTGAGCATAAAGAGGTGAGAGAATTCTGACTAGATACAGCCAGTTTAAATGCTAAAGGGTTAAAATAGATGATTTGGGCCGGGTTGGTATCAAAAGGGCTGTTGAGCTCCAGCAGCCCTGGCATTATATAATCTCAGGAACAGCTTAACAAAAACAATAACACTTACTCTAGCACAACTTCTGCCCTCCTCATCATCATCCACATTACAATCTCATTATTATTTGCAGATCTCTGAATTTTGGTGCCATAGGGTCAGTTATAGGACATGAAATAACACATGCATTTGGAATCAGGGGTAAATATATGTCACATTTCTATCTATTGATATATGCAAATGTGTGCATATGTGTTAGTATGTACATACACATGTGTGCATATGTGTAAATATGTACATGCATATATGTGTGAGTATATACATGCATACTTGTAAGTGTATATGTGTGTGTATGCGTGTGCAAATGTGCTTGAATGAGTGTGGAGGATTGAACCAAGTTACATTTCTCTTCCTAACTCTGTTTAGGTGTTGGAGGTGTAGGGGATCCTCCATATATACTAACTTCTGATATATTTATGTAAATGTGTGTGTGTGTGTGTGCTTTGAATGTATATGGTTGACTAAACACACATATCCTTTCCTCCTGTTAAATGTTTGTTATCCCTTTCTTCTCTTTCTTTGTCTTGTCTATCTTTCTATTTCTCCTTCTATCTCTCCTTCTATCTCTCATTCTCTCTTCCGATGAAAGACTATCATTTTAAATGTTAAAGCACCTTTTCTACTATATCAATCATTAAACTAATATATAGCATCATTGTATTGTACTGTTCTCCTATATTGTTTTTTTTCTCTCGTCTCCTTCTCAACCTTTGCCATTCAGTCATGTCACCATCACACGGCACAAACAAACTGGATTTCGTCTATAAATATAAATACATACATGTGTGTGTGCGTGCGTGTGTGTATGTGTGTGTGTGTGTGCATGTATATGTGTGTGTGTGTATGTGTGTGTGTGTGAGTGTATGCATATGTGTGTATAAATATATAATGTACTATATGTGTCAGTCAGTATATGTAACAATAACAAATTTTGAAGTATATTCTAAAATTATCAGGAATGCATTATGATGGAAATGGACAGCTACGCAACTGGTGGAACCCAGACACTGCTAAAAAATTTAACATCACAACGCAATGTGTTCGGAAAACTTACAGTTCGTATAAAGTAGATCATATGTATGTAAGTATTTCAATTCTTTATGCTATTTCATACTTATTGGCAATTTAAAGTGCGTGGCTTAGTGGTTAGAGCATTTCACTCATGATTATAAGGTTGTGGGTTTGACTCCTGGAGCATGTAGCATTATTTGTCCTTGAGTATGACACTTTATTTTATGTTGTTTCAGCCTAATCAACTGAAAAAAGAATGAGTACCAGCAGCAACTGTGGGTTAACTCTCCAGAAAGGAATCTTATACTTTGTCACTTAATGAAACTGAGTTAAGCTCTGGCCTGATGAATATCTGGGCTTGGGACAAACTTTAACTTAACTCAGAGATCCCCAAACCTACGGGTTTGATTAAACTTTGGGGTCAAAACCCGACATTTGTATAAGAAATGAAAATGCAGGAAATAATTCTTTATAAAACTGGCACAAGGCCAGCAATTTTGGGAAAGAAAAAATTCAATTATATCAATCCCTGAAGGATGAAAGGCAAAGTTAACCTTGGTGGGGTTAGAACTCTGAATGTAGAAAGTTGTAACTAAATACTGACAATCTACTGATACAGCCAGTCAGGTCAATCATGAGTGCTTCTGGTAACATGTAACCCAGTACAACATGTCACATGGTCAGATCATCAGAGACTAAACTGGCAACCTCACCAAGCTTGGACCTTTGTCAATTCTGACAATGGAAGATGAAATACTGGTGTAATGGTACAGTGTTGGACTTTTGTCAATTCTGACAAGGGAAGCTGAAATACTGGTGGAATGGTACAATGATGGACCTTTATCAATTCTGATAATGGAAGATGAAATACTGGTGGAATGGTACAATGTTGGACCTTGATCAATTCTGACAATGAATATCCCAGTCGTTTGATCAATGACAACAACTAGCTCATGAAATTAACATGCAGGAGACTGAGAATTCTACAAACACATGCATCATTAACATAGTTCTCAGAATGATTCAGTATGACATAGTGTGGTGCCACTTTGGATTATGGGTACAAGTCCTTTTTGCCAGCTGAATGGACTGGAGCAACATGAAATTAAGTGTCTTACTCAAGGTGACAACATGCCACTGAAAATCGAACTCATGACCTTATGATTGTGAGCTGAATACTCTAACCATTAAGCCACAGTAGATAGATGAATCAAAGCTAAAAGGGTCTATGGGGGTGGTCAGAGGTATGAGATATTACAGACTGCAAAATAGTGTATCAATACAAACCAAGGTGTCGTTGGGATAAATGTGTATCTTTGGTACTACTTTGCTAATCAATGCTTATGTACAGGATATTAATGTTTTCTTTAACTTCTTCCTAGGTTGATGGTGAAGTGACACTTGATGAAAATATAGCTGACAATGGGGGTTTACGTGCTGCATATGTTGTAAGTCTTACTTCAAGATATTTACTTTAAATCTCTTAAAATAGACATTGAAACAAGAAGAAAGTATTGTAATATGTAAATAATAGATTATATATATATATGTCCGTTTTTCCATTGCTTTTTCCATTGTCTTTGTCCTGTGTGAATATATATATATAAATGAAGTAATATTTTTACCTTGTGCACTCTTTAACTGGACAGGCTTATCTTCTCTGGACAGAAGAAAATGGAGTTGAAAAACCTCTTCCAGGACTGGACTTGACTCCAACACAATTATTTTATGTCAGCTTTGCCCAAGTAAGATTTCTTAACTTATTGCACTTCCAAATAAAGGAAGAGGTTAATCTTCTCAACCAAACCTCTTATTCAATATTCTTCATTATTATTATTCATTAAAAATAAATAATTGTTTCTACTTTTGGCACAAGGCCAGCAATTATCCCAGTGTATTACTGGTACTTTATTTTATCGACCCCGTAAGGATGAAAGGCAAAGTTAACCTCGGCGGGAAAGTCAGATTTTAAGGGACTTTAGGTAAGGTGGGGATTATAAGTACTATCCCCAAATAGACTCTAAATGAAAAATAAAACAATAATTACAGTAATAATACCAGTTTTTAAACATCAAAAAATACTTCTTATTAACAAAACACATAGCTAAAACTGTAGCTCTTATAAATATTTCCATTAATGTACATCAGCACATAATAGCCTAAAAAATTAGTTTCCTTGTAACATTTATGTTCAGGATAATGCCTTGACTCACAAATGTTGATCTTTTGACCATGAAGAACAAGCCTGAACTTTTATATGAGATACTTGGATCAGTTCAAATTTATTGGTAAAAAATAGCAGGTCGACTTTTAGAAGGCTTTAATTTTTACTCGACTAAGTATGATAAATCTTAAAAGAACTACAATGAGAAATCTTATTCAAATTAAATCTTTTGATCTTCAGTATCTTCAATTTTGTTTTTTATTTCTTCAGATGTATTGTTCAGCGTGGACAAAGGAAGGGCTTAAACATCACCTGCTGACTGACCATTTTGCTCCTGGTAAAGCAAGGTAACTACATCTCACACATCATCATCATCATTTAACATCTGTTTACCCTCTTAACAAAGGTTAGACAGTTCCTCACAGACCAAGTCAATACTTAATAGAAGCTATCGATCTCTCTGATGGGCTGGGGTCCATATCTTACTTCACAGATTGCATAGGATACATTTTATCATGGCACCAGCACCAAGGAGGTCATCATGTTTTCAACACTGCTCAAAAATCCTGTCTTTTTTTTTGGCAAGTTTCCTTTGCATGGGTGCCCTTCCTATTACCAACCATTTTACAAGGTGTATTGGGTGCATTTTTGTATCTATTCCATTTATTTTCCTCTCAGAAATTCATTCAGAAAACCTATGTTAATGAGAAGACACACAAAGAAAGACAGCAAAGTGACTCAGTTGTCAAGTTGACTACAAACAGTGGATGTTGTTAGGTTGGAGAGATCAGAGACTTGATGACTTGGTGGCTGGGTGTGTTGGTAGTGAGACTAGTGCTGTAGACAGGAATTTGGAAGTGGTTAAAATCATGAAAGATTTTTAGATAAATATATACACTTTTCTTACCACATTTCTTATAAAAAAAACACTGCATATAATTTTCATATCATTTTGAAAATAGTCAAGAATTTGGAGGAATTTAGTAAACTTTCTTATTTTTAAATTGGTGTTTTGAGTATAACTTAACAAAGGTTGTTATATAGAATTAAGATGGGTTGTTTTTAGATAAATATGAACACTTTAAAATAAATAGTGTTATATTATAGTACCAGAGGTGGTTTCAGGTGGTTTGTACTAAACTTATTGAACATTATGAAATGGTTATTTATGGTTATTTAAAGCACTTTATTAATACACACTACAATATAAGTAAACATAAAGCCAGGTGTAGGTTTACTTATTTTCATGTTTAGAACATAACTTAACAAAAGTACTTACATAAAATTTTGATAGAAGATTTTCAGAAAAATATAAACAATTTAATCATTTCATTACCATATTTCTAATGAAAGACACTGCCTGTGATTTTTACATAATTTTGAAAAGAATTAAGAATTTGGAAGGATTTAGTAATATAACTAATTTTGTCATTGTCAAGCTGGTATTTGGGGCATAAAAAAGATTCTGATATAAAATTCTAAAGAAGGTTTTTAGATAAATATAAACATATAACCTTTTTAGTATTATATTTCTAATGAAAAACAATGCCTATGATTTTCACGTAATTTAGAAAATAATGAAGATTTTAGAGAGACATAGTAATATAACTAACTTTCTCATTATTAAGTTGACATTTGGAATGTGACTTAACAAAGGTTCTTTCATAAAATTATGAGGGAAAGGTTTTAGATGAATATAAATGCCAGCAAATAAAAGGCTTTGATTCATAGAACCAGTACTGGTTTCAGGCAATTTGATATCAAAAGGGATTTAATTTACATTTAAGTACACACTAAATGATTTGTGAGATTAATTTCATAATATACTTTCTTTTCTCTTTACAGAGTAATTGGTGCTATATCAAACTCCAGGGCTTTCTCATCAGTCTTTGACTGCCCATTTACATCTGCCATGAACCCATCAACAAAATGTGAAGTATGGTGAAGAAAAGATTCTGTGATGATTAATTAAATAATTAATTAAAATATAAACAGTCAGCTAACTAGACTGATGGAGATAACAAAACAAAACAAAAACTATTGTTACAGGGGTTCAACAGAAAATGGAATCAAGTGCCTATATATATATATATGTATATAGTGAACAATATATACACACATGCATTTATACACATGCTCACAAATACATACGTACATACATATATACATACGTACGACCATACATATGTACCTACATATGTATGTACAAATATTCACACACATATGCATTCATAATTATGTATGTAATATTATATACATAGCATGCATATGTGTGGTAAGTATTGAATATATATATATATTTATATATATATATATATACATGTTGTATATAAAATCTGTGCAGCATCTGGTATGAATATAAAACATGTGTGACAGTGATACATTACACATTGATATATGTGTGTATATGTGATTAGTACAAAGAATAGTGTTTATATCTATTTGGGCCTCCCATACAAATAATATATACACATGCAGATACATCCACTTATACTTGATGTATATTGCTATGACGAAATTATGGAAAGAAAAAAACAGACACAAGTACACATAAATGTATATACACACATGCACACGTATATATGTACGTAAAT
>OZ024741.1:318039488-318041988 GCA_964016885.1 Eledone cirrhosa | reverse complement strand
TAATGGAAAGGAATTGAGGAAAAATCGATGTAGAAGATACATCCTTGTAATGAGCTGGGATACATCTTTAGTGATGTGACCAAGGGTCATTAGGTGTTTTAGGTGTTTCAATATAATACACCCTAAACTAGGCAACTCAGCCAGGATTGATCAGGCCCTGCTATGCATCACATCAACAACCAACCATAGATCAGCCCTTTTTATGCAAAGCCACCAAGTGATTTTTCTCTGCAGCTCTGCTCATCCTAGCTCAATTACACGGATGTATCTTACACATGGAAAAATTATAATTTATATATATAAATAAATAAAAAAAATTATCCAAAAATGCATTTTAAACAAAAGTTTCGATAAATTTCAAAATTTTCAAAATGCCTCCGACAGACAGGATCTGAGTTGAGTTGAAAGTAAAGGGAAAGAAAAGAGAGAGAAAGTGACTGAACATTACTTTTCTTTTTATTCTGTTCTTTTTTTTTTTTTTGTTAACGTATTTTTTTTTCTTTCGAAGAAAAGCAATTAAAATGTTTTATTTTTTCTTTCTGGGTTCATATGTAAGAAACATGTATATAAACCTATTACTGATGTATATGCTGGCATATAGATTCATCTCATTTGTCCACCAAAACATATTTATGAAATACTACCACCTATAAATATATATATATATATATGTATATATATATTCATATATATATATATATATACATACATTTACAAACACACACACATACACAAATATATATATATATAATTTCTCATAATGTGTATATGACCATACAAATGCATACATAACAATGAATATGATTGATGATAATGAAAAAAATTGCTGCTAAATTTTGTAACTTATAAGGAAACAAACTGGAATTTGTTATTATCTTTTTATCTCTTATTTTAAATTTTCTGTTTTGCTTGTTTTGTAAGGGAATAGCAAAAGTGTTAGTGTCTGGAAGAAGGAAAAAATGCCACACATTTTTCTATCAATAGAATGCATTCATTTATGTATATATGGGTATATGAATGTATATTCACAGATGCGTATATGAATGTGTCTATTATACGCACACACAATTTAGCAATCCAGATTACTCTTCCCAACTTTGTGCCTACATATGTGAATGAGTGGAATTTTTCTTTCCATCCCCCTCCTTATTTATATTTGATGAATACGTTGATGTGACCAATCCAGTTTCCCATCCATAGTATATTTGTCAAATTTTTTCTTTATTGACCAATGTATTGGTAAAGACAAGCAAATAAATTTAAAACCAGATACATGCATTAAATACAAAACCTTCAAAAAGCATATGTGGCTGTCACTAGAGAAAATATATAATGTTTTCTGGTAGTGTACAAGTAGTCTCATGTACTTATATCTCTGTATGTGAACATAAATATGTGTGTATGTGTGGAACCTATATCTTTCAGACATATAATCACTGGTCTATAAACTTACATTAATGCAGTCAATGTGTTTGATTTTTAAAATTATGTAAAGTTTGAGGATTATTGGATTATTCTCTCTCTTTTTAACCAATTACATCACTAAGATTATTTTTATTTATATCCTCACTGTGTACTAAGGTCTTACCTATCTAAATGCTCCCCCTCTCCTCCATCTCTTTAGGAGCAGCAACCACTGTCAAACACAATTCAATTTTTATGCAATATTATATGCAACTTTTTACTATCTTTTTTACATGCACTTTTTTAATGAAAACCAAACAATATATTTCATCAATTCTATATTTTTTTTTCTTTTACTGTTATTATTTTACAAAATCAATTCCTGTAATATTTTCAGAGTGTTTTCAATCAAAACTAGGCTAAAATTGTGACTAGCTTGTATTTGTTATAACTATATATAAATATATATATATGTATGTTTGTATGTATATATATAACTCTGTGTATATATATATATATATATATATATATATATATATGTACATGTATATACATATATATATAGTGAAAAATGGAACGGGAACAAAACAGAGCGGCAGTACGAACAAAGGTTTATTAGTTTCATGCTCTTGAGAGTGGGGATATATAGATATATATATATATGTACATGTATATATATATACATTTATATATATATATATCCGTATGTAGTTGATGAACGAGAGAAAAGAGTACTCAATACAGAAGTAGAGTTGAAATATTTGTTTATTATGGTTAAATAGCGAGCCTTGTTACTCTGAAAATCTACGTACACACACACGCATGGTCTGACGATCTTGTGTGTGTGCAGGTGAAACTCCAAAATAACAAGACTCACTATTTATCCATAATAAATGAATATATATATGTGTGTGTGTGTATGTATATATATGTATATGAATATATATATATGTATATATATATATATATATATATATATATATATACACACATATATGAATATATATATATGTATATATATATATAACACATATATATATACACATATATATATACATACATATATATATATGTATATAAATCGTGTATGTGTATA
>OZ024741.1:318019488-318031988 GCA_964016885.1 Eledone cirrhosa | reverse complement strand
TCAATATAAATACATCAGTCTAAACACCTAAAGATATATTTATGTGTGTATGTGTTCTTTCTTGAACATGGCAGAGCTTGTCTCTTGAGATCACTGGTTGTGACTTGGTCGTAACTCATATGAACATAAAGCAAGATAAATGAAAAAAAAAACTAATAATAATAATGATAACAATGATTTCATTTATTGGCCACAGTAATAATAAAGCATTTTTTATGATAGAAATGTTAATGAATGGTATAAATTTGAAGCATCCTGATGGTTATTTTAAGTTCCTTTGCAGTGATGTAGCTTCAGCTAGAATTAAACCTACCACACCCACCAAAGCTTATTGCCCCTTCAGTACCTTGCCATTAAGGTAGGAAGCTGACAATTAATAGATTTTGTTACCACACCTCCACCTTATATTTTTTTTAATTACTGGATATATTAAATGGCCGCTGTGTTGAGGTCATCTGACTATTGCGTTGGTTGGTGTCAACTGTGATATGTGAAGCAGCTACATGTATAGTTTGAGTATATTTCTGAAGGTCATGATTAGTTTTACTTTATGTCTAATTTGATATCTATCTGGTTGAGTTTGGGTATGAGGATAATATATGATTGATTTCATAGATAGTATTAGTGTGGAGCCACTTCATTTGCATTAATGTTGGAGCAACAGTGTAAGGCCTGTAGTAGTGTCATTGTTGTGGACATGGCAGAGTGTGTCTGTAACTCTGTCAGTCCCTCACCACCCATCTAGTTATCTCCTGATTCTCAAACACAACCACTCATTGGGTTTTCAAGTTAATAGATATTCTCAATAGGTGACCCAACCATTTTATAAATTGTTGAGCTATAAGATGGGTAAGGGACCATCTGCCAAATATCTTTATTTCTCACCTGGTCTCTTCTTACTGAAGAAGACATCTCATCTTAGTCAATGGACTATTAGTTATTGTGTTGATATTGTTCTGCTTTGTAAGTCTAGAGGAAGGGACAGAGCCCATGGCCTTCATTGATCCACCTCAACTAAAGAAATTGATGTTTGAGGAAGGACATAGCCTATGGCCTTCCAAAATCAGAGATTAATGCCTGGAGGAAGAAACAGTACCCATGGCCTTCAAGGCTCTCCGTGACTAGAGAGATTGATGTTTGGAGGAAGGATATAGCCCATGGCTTACATAGGTCCACCAAGACCAAAGAGATTGATGTCTGGATGAAGAGACAGTGCTCATGACCTCCACAGGCCCTCCCAAACTGAAGAGATTGATGCTATTGGTGTTCTGTTTAAAGTGTTGCAGGTTCACTCCAAGGATGGAAGTTTCAGAATATTTTGGGCAAGAAGAACTGGGTGAAGTCGTTAGTGAGGTAAACACAACATGGGAGATAAGATGAGGAGAGATAAATGAGTTGGAAGTACCTGGGTAGAGGTAGAATGAGACTATTAAGACAAATAGCAATGTAATATAGATTGACATAGAAAAATATGAATAACATTATATACAACAGAAAGACAGCTGTAATATATTGTAGTATATAATTAGTACACTGATACATTAATATAGCATTCTAATATTCCAACTCTACATGTGGTATAATTGCACAGTTAAGGAATTTAAGACCTCCTAAAACAAAGGTTAGCCTAATGAGTCCCAAGACAGGCTTCATAACAATTATGAGGTCCTTTTTGAAGCAATGTTTTAAGGCCAAATTCCCTTTGTGATACCAACTACTTTAGTCACCTGTTATGACATACAGGTATACAAGGTACCTATTCTAAACCAGATACACAACAGAACTAAAATAAGAAGTAGTAAGAACATGCTAGAGAAATGTCTTTCTCTAGACCCCACTTTGTCTTTTGCAGGTCTAGTGATATAGTTCAGTGGTTCCTAACCTCTTTACAACCATGTACCCCTTTTATTTAAATAAACTCTCCTGCTACAATTATTCCCATTCTAAATTGTTATACAGTGAGAATAACGATCAAGAGACAGAAATATTTCTACTTAGATAAGAGTGGATACCCAATAGGGTGTGTATATTATGTTTATAATAAAGTACTGGAGATTGTTATGCAGTGATAAAAACAATCAAAAGAGACAAGTGTTTATAGAGAAGAATGGATACCCAAAGTTAGAATCTAGCTCACAGACCCCAGGTTGTGAACTTCTAGTAACGTTGATGGTATTCACCCCCAGTACTGATATTTATTTCATCAATCTCTATTTGTTTAACTGCTAAGTGACAAGACATAAACAAACATCACCAGTATATGTAACCACAGACATGAACAAGTACAAACACGAATGTATATACATATTCAACAGGCTTCAACATAGTTTGTGTTTACCAAATTCTACTCATAAAGCATTGGTCAACTTAAGATTATAGTAGAAGGCACACAAAGTGTCATAAATATTGATATGACAGGCTTCCACACAGCTGCCATCTATATAATAATAAAACATTTATAATTTGAATCAAGTGCTTTCATCTGTCTTGAATCTTATCAAGATATAAATTTAATTAATATTAAAATGGTAGATAAATTTAAAGTCCCTTATACTTATTTTCACAACTTTCTCAATATACAATGGGATTCTACACAGTTTCCATCTACCAAATTCCACTGACAAGACATTGGTCAACTTGAGGAGGCTATATTAGAAAGCACTGGCCCAAGGTGTCAAGCCAGAGAAAAGAAATGACATCAGTGCAAAAAACGATAAACAGTTGGACCACTATAATATCAAAGTGAAACCTTTCAGTTCAATGTGCACCACCTGTGACTTTCACCTATAAAGGGTTGAGAAAATATCTTCCTGTAATATGTGTGTATATCCATGGAGTTCTAACAGCATTTTTTGTCCTTCTGTAAATAGATAAATACCAGTGTGTATACATCATCATCATCCTCATCATCACCGTTTAATGTCCATTGTCCATGCTTGCATGGGTTAGATGGGTCGTCCATGTCAAGAGATAAGTCTCACCAGTATTGGCCACGTTGTACCTTGCTCTGGTGGGACTGCAAATTTGACCAGGGTTTTTATGACTTGGTGCCTTTCCTAACACCAACCACGTACATATATATATATTTATACACTCACTTATATGTATGTATGGATATAAACATTAAATGATAAATCAAGAATTATTATATTAAATCATTTAATTGACTTATTGACTCACATGTGTTTCACAATTCCAACAAGAAATAAAAAGCAGTTCATCCTTGAAGAACTGGATCATCAGAGTTAAATAAAATAATATATCTTACATATGTGAGTATACCAATGGGAAAGAGGTGTTGTTTAAAAACACAGGAGTAGACATAATTCAGTTTTAGATAGAAATAAAAGACATACTTTCACTTCGTAACTGAAATTCTAAATGTAATGTATATATATAAATATATATAAATATATATATATCATGTGACTGGAAAAGATTTATATCACTGAAGCTCTTTCCATCAATTACCCCTGTACATCTACATACAAAGTTTTCCCTTCCTGTTAATTTGTCTGTTACCCAACTACATCTTTTGTGTACACAAGATTTACATTGTGTACATCATATAGAGTTTATGCCTACTCCTTTTCTACATATTGAACATGACCACTTCCCTGTAGTAATGAGGCTCCTATCTTCTTTCGTACTTACTAGTACTTTAGTTTTGGCTAAGTTTACTCTCAGCCCTTTTGATTCCAAATTCTGCTTTCGTAGTCAGAACTTATTCTCAGGTTCTTTTATGGATTCAGCTATGAGGACCATGTCATCTGCATAGAGAATTTCCCATGGACAGCCAGTCTTAAATGCCTCTGTTATGGCCTGGAGAACTATAATGAAAAATAATAGGCTGAAAACTGAACCCTGATGAACTCCTATTGAATTTCTCATTCAACTCACCTCCTACTCTCACTTTACTGACAGCTCCTCTGTACATGGCTTGCACTGCTCTCACAAACCATTCTTCTACACTTAATTTTCTTAAGGACCACCAGATAGCAGAATGAAGTACTCTGTCAAAGGTCTTTTATAGACCAACAAAAGCTAAATATAACAGCTTATTCTTGGCTAGGAACTGTTCTTGTAGCTTTCTTACTAAGAAGAGGGCATCTGTAGTACTTTTCCCAGGCATAAAACTAAACTGCATCTCATCTAATTTGACACTTTCCCTAATTAGCTGTGTTAGAACTCTTTGTCACTTCCATAACTTGTCACGTCCATTAGTTTTATTCTTCTGTAGTTGCTCCTCTAGAGCAACTTGATTGTACTGCTGTGCCAGTCATTGGGTATCACTCCGTCCTGTATTAACTAATTGACTATGAGGGTTACTAATTTGGCTCCTACTTCCCCCAATACTTTTAGCATTTCACCATCCTTCATCTCCTTGATTGTTTCTTTGACCCTATAACTGTCAATTTCAATAGCTGATCCCCCTGTTGGGCATGTTGAAGGTAGTCTCTCTTCCTCCTATTCATTCTCTACATTCATTAAGTTCTTATGGTAACATTTCTAGGCATCTTTTTGTTTTAACTTCAGTAGTGCTAAGTGTACCAGTGTCATTTCTAATACACTTTTCCCCAACAACATGCCGATTCACACTGACACACTGCCTTGCAATGCGGATCACTTTATATCTCTGATCCTCATGTCACAAGACATTGGCAAACTTTCTTTCTTCAGTCTCTTTATATAAGTATATCTTCCATCTAGCTTCTCTCTTAGCTATCTGGTACTGGTTTCTGCTACCCCCATTTTTTCAGTCTCTTGGCTATCCACTGAGCTGTTCCACCACCAGGCCACTCTTTATGGCTGGTGCTTTGCTCCACCCACAAGTCCCAACAGTAGTTCACAATAGGTTGTCACGTAAGAATTTCCAATTGTTTTCTATGCCATATGTATCTAACTCATCTTCCCTTTCATCAAATGCATCCCATAGGGCCTTTCTAAATCTATATTTAACAGAAAGGTCCTTTAGCTTCTAAACCTTCTAAACCATATTTCATAGCGAAAGGCCTTCAAAATGTTTTTAAATAAACATACAATATATTATTAAATATACAATATGTACATTCATATACACATCGCTATTTCAGAGATCCAACATAAATTTCTAATTGTTGCTAGGCCGGCATCTACGCTGTATGTCAATGAGTTTAAATAGCTCATAAACATAATTGGTATTCTATAAGAATCAAGCTTCTACAGCTCACAGCAAAAACAGAAATGGATATATAACCTTGATAACCGCTAAACAGCGAGAAATGATCGTCGGTTATTTCCCTTTGTTTTTGCTGAAGCTGGGTATGTGACTATAGTCACTACCTTAAATTCATAGCAAAAGACCTTCAAAATGTTTTAATATAAACGTACAGTATATTATTAAATATACAATATGTACATCCATATATATATATATATATATATATATATATATATATATATATATATATATATGCAAAATTTCAACAAGTAAAAATCACATGGTAAAACAATACAACAGTTTTGGATGTTAGTGTTTCATAGAAAGATAGAATGAGAGATAGAAAAATAAAGAATAGATGTGACAGTGAGTTGGAAGATTTTTTTTTTTTTCACAGTAGGAAAACACATGAGACTCATGGGAGGAAGAAAAGTTTCCTGAAACCAAGGACCTGGTGTGAAACTTGCTATAGTGTGGACTTCTTCATAATCATAGGGTTCAGGATTTAATGCCATTTCATGGTATTTTGGCAAGTGCCTTTTATTATAGCTTCTGGGTGACTTTTGCTTTTGAATTAGATCAATGAACACTGCTTGGAATATTGTCAAATGAATTAGTTGTAACTGTAATTCAAATTACTAATGTTGTCACCCATAGAGTCTTTCTGAATCTCCCTGAGAAATACATTAAGGATACATATATCTGTGGAATGTTCAGTCACTTACATATTAATTCCATGAGCAGGCTGTTCTGTTCATCATACCAACTGAAACACTTGGAGTTGTCACTGTCAGTGTCCAATACAACATATATACATATGTATGTGAACTATAAAAAATATATAGGTGCATGGTCTAGTTGTTAGGGTGTTAGGCTGACATGGATAAGGTTCAGGTGGCATTCATTGTGTCCTTCAGCTAGATTCTTCATTCCTCCTTCTTCCAGATGGAGATTAGCGCTGCAGCTAATTACCATACCATGTACAAGAAGTCTTGTTCTCATGGTTGCTTAAAGACCACATGAAACCATGGTAAACTCTGGCTTACATCTAACCTCTACAAGCATGGGTCACAGGACATATAAAAGATAATGTTCTCAATATCAAAAGAGAAAATATTTCAAATGAATTTTAAAATTTTATAGAACAGATTTGTAGTTTTATGAAATTAATTAACAAAAATAATCTTGCAAACATTTAAATAGCCATTTTAAAGCTGTAAGTAGAAATAAGTTTCTCAAAAATTGTATAAAATGAAACGAGTTTACTGGGAAAAGAATGAACATTACAACTTCTTTTGTCATTACACCTGAAACATTGAGAAAACTAAATTGATCAACTCTGGAAGTCTCTATCATAACATCAACAAATTGTTAAAGCCATGGTCCTTGCTGAGACAGGAGTTAGCTTTGTGGACTCCATTACAGGCTCAATCTTACACACCATGGGAACCTTTTTGAGGTAATGTTTTATGGCCAGATGCCCTTCCTGGTGCCAACCCTTTTAGTTACCTCTCACAACATGCAGGGATAAGGTGTAACTATTCTAAACTGGATATACATAGTATATTTCTATTATTGAAGCTGATTGTTTATTGACTTGTCTGCTGAATTTGTCTTCATAATATACTGAAATGTTCCTTTAGGCTATACCACATCAGCAGAGTATAGTATAGTATAATATATATTATATCTACGCCAAAAACAATATATACTACCCCTATCCCCAATATATAGTACAGTACAATATATACTACACCCAGTGTACAGTACAGTACTATATGTACTACATCACAGCACATACAATATGCATTATCACTACCCTGGTTTACAGAACAGTAGAATACATATTACACCTACCCCCAGTTTACAAATAACACTAGTATTTGCCCTTAGGTCCAGTGCCTAGCTATTCAGCACCTTAGGCTAGCTCTAGGTTTTGATTCTAACAAAATTACTAAGCCTGCATTTTCTACTACACAATCCACATTCTCCACACCAAATTATATGACAGGTCATAACACTGTACAACCTTTTCTACCACTTTGGATATTTCCACAATGATTCTACTCAACAAAGATTTTTAGCAATTAATTTACTGATTATAGAAAATTATTATATATTTTGTTTAACCCTTTTGATACCGAATTACCTGAAACTGCCTCCAGTTCTATCATACAAAACCATTTTTTTTTAAGTATTTATAATTATCTAAAAAGAACCTTCCAACATTATTATGTAAGAACCTTTGTCAAGTTAAGCTGCAAACACCAAGTAAATATTGAGAAAATTAGTCATATTAAATCCCTCCAAATTCTTGATTATTTGAGAATCATAGGCAGTGTCCTTCATTAGAAATACGGCAATGAAAAGTTTAACAATACAAATTTAAGGTTCAGCAATACCCATAGCCACCTACCTCTGAGTTCTGCTCCCTAAGTGGTTTGCTCAGTGGACCTAGTGATAGTATTGTCAGGCTTGTTTGTTCAGACGTTTAGCGCTAGTTGTTCAAATATTATGAATTTGTATTTCCACTTCACCCATATTGTAGATAATAAAGCAATTGCAACAACAAGCATCTTAATAACAGTGTCCTTACAGCAGCAGGGGCTAGTCTTGCAAGCCTCATGACAGTGGGGGCTTTTTTGAAGCAATATTTTATAGTCGGATGCTCTTCTTGGTGCCAACACATTTTAGTTATCTCTTATGACACACGCAGATAAAGTGTACCTATTGTAAACTAGATACTCACAAGAATACAGTGTACCTATTGTAAACCAGGTACACACAGGGATACAGTGTACCTATTGTAAACCAGGTACACACAGGGATACAGTATACCTATTGTAAACCAGGTACACACAGGAATACAGTGTAGCTATTCTAAGATTGATACATAAAAGGATATCATGTACCTATTGTAAACCAGATTCACACAGGAATACAGTGTACTTACAGTAAACCAGGTACACACAGGGATACAATGTACCTATTGCAAACCATGCAGAGATAGAGTTTACCTATTGTAAACCAGTTACACACAAGAATACAGTGTACCTATTGTAAACCAGATACACATAAGGATAGAATTTATCTTTTCTAAACTAGATGCACACAGGGATACAGTGTAGTTATTTTAAACCAAATCCTCAGGGATACAGTGCACCTATTCTAAACCAGATACACAGAGGTACACACAGCACCTGAGTTCATACTGTACCTGGATATATACAGCACTAGGTACATACAACACCTGGGTACACACAGCAAATATAAAATAATGTATTGAATAGAAACAGAAAAAAAGAAATGTGTATAAACAAGGATGTGTCATAGCATTTCATCAAATATTTCTGTATAATCATATAAATGCGTGTATATGTATATATATATATATATATATATATATATATATATATATATATATATATATATATATATATATATATATATATATATATACATATGTGTCTATGTATATGTATGTACACAAACACAGGCATACACACAAGCAAACTTGCATATATACATATATATATATATACATATATATATACATATATATACATACAGATACACACACACACTTACACACACACATATATGTGTGTATATACGATATATATGTATATATATATATATATATATATATATATATATATATATATATATAAAACAAAGGAATTGTGGTAAGGAACCAGGAATAGCAGTCGAAACGGTTTGAGCTCTGCCGTCGGGGTCATACTCTTTTCCTATATATATATATATATATATATATATATATATATATTACACATACATAATATTGAGTTCTTTTTTTTCTTCTTGCTAATACTACTACCACCACCACTACTACTTCTACTACTACTGCTGTTACTATTATTATAAATTTTGCCTTTTATCCTTCCAGGGTCGCTAAACTATAGTACTAATTAAGTACTGGTGTTAATTTAATCAACTTTCCCTTCCCTCAAAATTGCTGGCTTTGTGCTTCAATTAGAAACCATTGTTATTATTGTTATTATTGTTTTTATTATTATTATCATTATTATTATTATTAATATTACTATTGTTATTATATAACAAATCTATATCAACAGCATAATTCATATATCCTACTAGTTATGTTTAATATGTATATTAGGTATATATATGGTTGTAAATGGATATATATGTATAGGCATGGATGTGTGTGTGTGAGTGTGTATATGTCCCTATTGTACAAAAGTATCAATATCAGAAAAAGTAATAAAACACTGTTTATCACTTGAATTTTAAAAAAATAATATAATATAACATTGTTTATAATTTGAGTCTAGTGCTTTTGTCCATCACAGGACTTATCAAAACATAAAATTAGTTGTTTGTGTGTAGAAGGATATTCTAATGCATACTAAACTAATTGATATGTATTGACACACATGAAATTATCTCTTTTCAATATTCTATCCACATATCCATATCACAGCAAAATAATTTACAATATGCACAATTTTTTTAATTAAGAAACTCTTCTATTTTTCTTCTATGCAAAATATAATTTTGTTTTTTTTGTTTTTTTAATGATTAGAAAAAAAAAGACATATTTAAGGTTGTTGCTGATATTACCTGCATTATTTTTAGTAGTATTAGTTATAGTATTAATAATAACAATGATGATAATAATGATGATGATGATAATAATGTTATTATTATTGTTGTTGTTCGTCGGCCCTTGTAGCCAATAAATGAAATCATTATTATTATTGTTATTATTTTTATTGTTAGGGCGGTGGATTGGCAGTATCGGTAGAGAGTCGGACGCCATGCTTTCCAGCATAGTTACGTCCCTTTACGATCTGAGTTCAAATCCCACCGAGGTTCACTTTGCCTTTCATCCTTACGGGGTCGATAAAATAAAGTACCAGTAATGTACTGGGTAATTGCTGGCCTTGTGCTAAAAGTAGAAACAATTATTTTTATTGCGTGTTGTCACCGCATTACCAAGCACAGCTCTGTGTGCCTTGGGTATGTGCAGTGATATGTTCCTCTTGTTGTTGTTTCTATTATTATTATTATTTATTTATTATTATTATTATTATTATTATTATTATTATTATAGGGCGGACTGGCAGTATCGGTAGAGGGTCGGACATGCTTTCCAGCATAGTTACACCCCTTTGCGATCTGAGTTCAAATCCCGCTGAGGTTAACTTTGCCTTTCATCCTTACGGGGTCCATAAAATAAAGTACCAGTAATGTACTGGGATAATTGCTGGCCTTGTGCCAAATGTAGAAACAATTATTATTATTATCCTCACAGTTGCCATTTATTTTGTATTGAAAAATAATCTCCTGATTTCTCTGTCATAAGAAATAATGAAATGGCTGTGTATATGAGAATATATGTCAAACACATTTATAGACATAAGTGTGTCAATGTATATGTATATATAATACATACATGTATATGTATATGTATGTGTCTATGTATATAATACAATTATACATGTGTGTGTGTATGTGTATTTGTGTATTATATAGTTATACACAAGGGTGTGTATATGTATATGTTGATAATACAGTTATACACACAAATATATGTGTATGTGTGCGTGCATAGCTTTGATGTACTTATACATATGTGAATATATATGTTTATCTATATTTCTATGTGATATTTGAGGTGTGTGCCTATGTATATAATACAATTATACATGCGTGTGTGTGTATGTGTATATGTGTGTTATGCAGTTATACACATGTGTTAGTATATGTATATAGTGATAATACAGTTATACACATGTATATGGATGTGGGTGTATATATATATATATATACGTTATTCCGGGTTGAATCGGAGGTAACCACAGTAAGTAAGGTACTCAATACATAGCAGAGTATAACAGTTTTAATATAGATGAGATTCTACAGGACTAGAACTGTTTCATTCATTAGAAATCATCAGGAATCCCTGATGATTTCTAATGAATGAAACAGTTCTAGTCCTGTAGAATCTCATCTATATTAAAACTATATATATATATATATATATATATATAGTTTTGATGTAGTTATACATATGTGAATATATATTCCTATGTCCCACCCTTCTAAGCAGGGAAAAGCGGACGTAAAAATGATGATGTGATATTTGAGACAGTGGTTAAATGATTAAAAACTTCACTTCACTAAAAAGTGGTCTTGACATTGGTATTAAACAGGTTCCATGTTCTATATCAGAGGTTCTCAAAGTGGGTGCTACCACCTCGGGGGGGGGGGGGCATTGAGAAGGTCCAGGGGGCCTGCAGCCCAAGGGGGTGGTAGAGATGATATAATAGTATATTAAATATCAAATGATACATATAGGAACAATCGACTTTCGTCAAATCGGACCAAGGAAACAATGTTTCTGTTGGTCTTTCCAATTGCTAATACTATCTATCGGTCGCAACTCCAGGTAGAAGGAGCAACGTGAAATAAAGTGTCTTGCTCAAGAACATAACGCATTGCCTGGTCCAGGAATCAAACTCACAGCCTCACGATTATGAATCCAATTCTCTTACCACCCAGCCACAAACCTTCATATACATATTATATATAAATATAGTAAAATAAAAATATGTAATATTTATTTATACATAGTATATATTATATTATTTATTATATATAAATTAAGTATTTTATTTATTATACATTGTTTACAATTTGCATGTAGGCAAGTCTCTCTGGAAATAGGCTTGGTAGCACTAAGGATATTACGTAGCTGTGAGGTAGGTAGTGGCCCAAAACGTTTGAGAACCTCTGTTCTATACCAATATGTAGCATCTTTGACAAGTGTAATCTAGCATAGTATTAGGTCAATCCAATCCTTGTAAGTGAAATTAGGCAGATAGAAACTGTATGGAAGCCTGTTAGATGAACTGTAAATGTAATTCAAACATCCAGCTATGTCACATACTGTGTCAAATTTATTCAGCTATGGAATCACTTTAAGGGTATATGTGTCTGTGGAATACTCAACCATGTACACATTAATTCACAAATGGATTGTACCTGTAAATCAAAAGTCCAACCTTGTCACATACTGTGTCACACTGATTTGACTTGGAATTATGACAAGGGGTACATGTCTGGGGAATACTCAAACAATTATATTATAACTAACAAGCTGGACCATTAGTTGATAGAACAATTGAATCTTCTTCTTCTTCTTCTTCTTCTTCTTCTTCTTCTTCTTCTTCTTCTTCTTACTTATTCTCCCACTTATTCCTGAGAGATTCATTGGGGCAGAGTCCTCAAACACTCCCTCCAGTGGGTCCTG
>OZ024741.1:317996988-318014488 GCA_964016885.1 Eledone cirrhosa | reverse complement strand
ATGTATTGGAGCAGTATGTATTGGAGCATTATTTTGTAGATTACCAACACCGGAGAGGTTGTCATGCTGTGACATAACTGAAGGGTCCTTTCAACCCTTTTTTTTTAAGGCTTGGTTTCTACAGCAGAATGCCCTTCCCTTTCACCAACCACCTTACAGGGTGTACTGGGCTGGTATTTGTTCCAATGGAAGAGGTCTCACTATTCTAGGAGGGAGATATGTATGAAGTTATGACAAGTGTGGTGGGATTTGGCAGGGTGATGAATGGAGAAGGGAATGAATGGTGAGAACACTAAAATGGTGGAGGTTTGATGGATGGTTTTATCATTAGTACTCATGTAGGGGTGGCACTCATCAATGCCAGGAAGGAGAAGTATAGTGATGGTGAAAATAGCTAAGGAGTCATAGTGGAGAGGGCTTGGATGGAGTGCATAGAAGTGAAGAGAGTAGCTATTAGGGTGTGATAGTGAAGGTATCTAAGGGCTTTTGAGGGGGCAGCAGCTAAGGAGTGAATACTGGAGGGGGCATGGGTAAGATGAGGGGAATAACTGCTAAGAAATGGTAGTGGAAGTGGGGGGATATGGTGATAAGTCTTGCCACATTGTATGCTGTTGGCCAATTCTTCAATATGTATATATGATATACATACATGTATAATTAGCATCATTTAACATGCCTACTCAAACACAAACACACACATACACACACATGCATATTGACCATCATCATCATCATCAAAATCATCTGCTTTTCTGTGCTTACATGGGTTGGATAAGTTTTCCCTAACATTGTCTTACCATTTGTTGCAACCTGTTAACATGTTTCCTTTAGAAGGTTCAACCTCTTGAAATCACCTTTCAAAACTTCTTCTCATATCTTTCTTGGTTTTCCTTTTCCATCTGATCCTTCCACTTAGATAACTTGTCACTTCTTTACCCAACTGTCATCCTCCATATGCACTACATGTCCATTGCAGTCCACTCTCTTGCATGCAACATCTAATTCTTCTTATATCTAATCTTTTTCTTAACTCATTTGTGTTTTGCTATTGACACACACTAACACTACACATCTACCAGAGCATAATGTTTGCTTATTTTCTTTACAGTCTTTACACAACCTCAGCTTTCATTCATGCAACCTAGTGCTGATAATGTTAGACTCTCAATCATAGAGCGATGGGTTTGGTTCCTGGACCATCAGTGTGTTGTGTTCTTGAGCATTGTTTTTCATAATAGGACTGGGGTCCACAATCATAAAAACATATATATATTTATATATACATACATTCATACATATATACATATACATATACATAATTACATACATTCATACTGGCTGCATCTCAGTTTCGAGAATTGCCATCCCTTGTCCTTTTTCTTATACATGAGTGGCACAGACATGAACTTTTAGCCCGACCAAGGACTTAGATTATTTTCTGCATATGCTGCAGTGAAAGGAAAAAGAAACGGCCATGTCCACACAATACATATAAAAGTCATTTATATCAAGTAATGCCTGTGCTTGAAGCTTTTTTTAAGTGAAGAAAGGCCTAGCACTGGACCAATTTCCCTCTCTGAACAATGATGACAGATATCCAAAAGAAAAACAGGTCAACATTATTGGCTGCCATCAAGCTGCAGATTTTACATCAGAGTTTTCCTTCTCCTAGAATGATGTCCTACAAGAACTAGGGGTCTCTCACTCCCAGGGGGCTAACCACATGCTCAGACACTAAAACGAGTTTTTCCATGTCCCTGCACATACATACACACATACACTCACATACGTACATATATACATACACTCACATACATACATATATGCATACATGCATACTCACATACATACTTTCATACACATATACATACACACTCACATACATATACATACATACGTACATACATACAAGCATTCATTACATGCAAGCATACATATATTATTGTTATTATCATTACAATTGCTGTTATTGTGGTGGTTATTATTATTATTATTACTATCATTATTATAATTATTGTTGTTGTTGTTGTTGTTGTTGATGATGATATTATTATTATTATTAATGTGTGGCTGTATATACAATATTTCATAGTGTAAATTACTCTTAATATCGAAGAAGTGTGTGGTGATATTTATTATATATCCTTTCATAAACACAAGAGATGTTTATAGAAGAACATAAAAATGAGTGAACACTTCACTCAACAACAACAACACTTCACTCAACAATACCACTTCACTCAACAACAATAACACTTCACTCAGCAACAACAGTTCACTGAATAACAACAATGCTTCACTCAACAACAACACTTCACTCAACAATAACACCCCACTCAGCAACAACACTTCACTCAACAACACTTTACTCCAACAATAACACTGCCCTCAACAATAACACTTCACTCACCAAAAACAGCACTTCACTCAACAACAACAACAACAACTAACTAGATCCCAGCAAGTCTTAGAATATACTAAATCAAATAACTTTCATAGTTATATATCATTTTAATCTCACTGCCTTCACCAATAATATATCCCTAGTTATCTCCCTTTACCACAGATTTTAAACAGCTCTCAAGTAGTCTGAGTAGTTATATATTATCTTACAATTATAAATAATTCTCGGCTTATATATGTTTTGTTTGTTTTTTTTCCTACACTTTCTCCCAATTTATCAATCAGTCCCATATTCTGCACTGTATTAAGCTACCTCTTTCTGGTATGTCGGACCCACTCTGGAACTTTAATCATTTAGTCCTTGCAGAGCTCCTAGCCACTGCAGGGTCCCTAGCTCCTGTAAGTCTCCTTGTCTTTTCAAGGCCCCTAGTACCTGCTGGACTCCTTGTCCCTACAGGGTTCCTTGTCTCTGCAGAGCTCCTAGTCTCTGTGTGGCGCCTAGTCCCTAGTCTCTGCGCAACCCCTTGTTCCTGGTCTCTGCGGAGCTCCATAGTGCCTACAGGGTTCCCTTGTACAGCTTCTAGTCCTTGAGTGGACTCTAGGCTTTAATATAGTCCACCTTATGATTAATAAGGCCTTGCAAGTATAGCTAGTTTTTCCGTATCATCCTTATCTACTAAAGAACCTTTCTATCACTAGTTATCTCCCTTAGTATACTAGCACCATTATTATAATCTATACTATTACGACCCCGTAAGGATGAGAGGTTGACTTTGCCTTTCATCCTTACGGGGTCGATAAAATAAAGTACCAGTAATGCACTGGGTAATTGCTGGCCTTGTGCCTAAAGTAGAAACAATTATTATAATCTATACTATGGGTGGTGAATTGGCAGTATCGGTAGAGGGTTGGACGCCATGCTTTCTAGCATAGTTACGTCCCTTTATAGTCTGAGTTCAAATCCCGCCGAGGTTAACTTTGTCTTTCATCCTTACAGGGTCGATAAAATAAAGTACCAGTAATGTACTGGGTAATTGCTGGCCTTGTGCCTAAAGTAGAAACAATTATTATAATCTATACTATCACTAGCTTACTTTTACCACAGACGGGACACCACATAAATTCTGGTCTCATCACAAATCACAACCCAATTTAATATTTATATTTAGTCAATAACTCTAACATTTCCATATTTCCACTAATATAATACAAAAATATATTCACATATGGATTTGTTGGCTGATGTTGTTTTCAAGCAGTACTGGTGTCAATGGATTTTAAATACTAATCCCAGAATACTTTTCTCTGGATATAAAAATATATAGTTAATAAAATCTACAAATATTTTCATATTAATCTAGGCACACACACACATCAAAACACATCACAGCACAAAGTTGATATATATATATATATATATATATATATATCATCAACATTAACGTCAATGTTCCCTCACACACATACATATGTATATACATAAATGTATATAGATATATATGTGTATATATATATATGTCTTACTAGTCTAAATGCCTTATATATATATAACAAATTTAATATAGAAATAGCTTCTGCAGGACTAGAAGTGTTTCATTCGAAGGAAATCATCAGGTCTAATCCCGTAGAAGCTATTTCTATATTCAATTTTTTGTTTACACTCTACTAATGTATTGACTGTGGTTACCCCTGATTGAACCCAGGACTCACACACACACACATATATATGTAGGAGTTGATTATTGCTTTGACAACACAACAAAATAGCAACAAATATAAATGTGAATAACTCTACATTTTTACAAGCATTGACTGAGCTTCAGTACTCTTATAACAAGAAGAATATTATTACATCTTTTTGTTTATCACTAACTGTCTGTTTGTCCCTTCCGGAAGAAGAGAGAAATTTTAATAGAAAATTTTAACCTAGCAGTTTGAAAAATATGAGATCGATAAAATAAGTACTAGACGTGAAAAAATAAATACTGTGACTGATATGGTTGTTTAAATCTCTTAAAGATGGTGCCCCAGCATGGCCCCAATCTAATGACTGAAATCAATATTTAGATATTTACATTTTTCTCCTTCTCCAAAACTTTTCAGCCTTTCCTCCTCTAGATTATATCGTGGTTAGAACATTGGGCTTGTAATCATGAGTTTGACTCCCAGGTCGGGCAGTGTGTTGTGCCCTTGAGCAAGGTACTTATTTCATGTTGCTCTAGTTCACTCAGCTAGAAAAATGAATTGTGATGTCAATGGTGCCAAACTTTATCGGTCGTTTCCTTTCCCTTGGATAATATTGGTGACATGGAGAGGGGAGACTGGTATGCATGAGTGACTGCCTATAATTTTCAAATAATCAGGAATTTGATGAGATTTAGTAATATAATTAACTTTCTTATTATCAAGCTGGTATTTGAAACAGAACTTAACAAAGGTCCTTGTACAGAAATTATGAGGGAAGGTTTTCAGATAAATATAAATACTTTAAAACAAGCAACTTTGTATCATAGAGCCAGGAGTGGTTTCAGGGTGTTTTGTAATCTTTTCATATTTGCAATGAAAACACTGCCTATAATCTTCAATTAAATTTTTAGATAATCAAGAATTTGGAGAATTTTGTAAAATAGCTAACTTTCTCATTAAGCTGATGTTTGGAACATAACTTAACAAATGTTCTTACATAACACTATGAAGGAGAACTTTTAGATAAATATAAACATTTCAGGATTATAACCATATGCAAGCATTCTGTAAGATTTTTCAATATAGCAAGAAAATCTGAATATACGCCTGGATGTCTCTTAGATTGTAAATAACATAACAAAGAGAAGAGGTTCCAGTTTACAGATTTCACTGCAAAGTCTTTGATATAGTCACAATATATTATGTATATACATATATATATACATATGAGGAGGTATTTATGTATGTGTATGTATGCATTTCATCATCATCATCATCATTCAACATCCACTTTCTCTGCTAGCAAGGGTTGGACAGGTCTTCATAAACCAAGTCTGTACTGAAGTGGAGCTACTGATCCCCCAGACAGGCTGGGGGTAAGGATCTGCATCTCACTTATGTACAGTCTCACATTCTACCGAGTGCACCAGCACAAAAGAGGTTGTCAAGTCTTTGACAAAACTGAAAGGTCTTCCCAACCCTTTGTTTGGCAAGCTTTTTACAGTTGGATGCCCTTCCTATCACCAACCACTTTACAGTATGTACTGGGTACATTTATCATTTAGGTCACCAACACTAGAAAGGTTGTTGCACCGTAACACAACAGTAGGGTCCTTTAGGCATGAATTCTACAGTGGGTACTCTTCCTGTTGCGGGGTGTATCGGGTACATTTTCATGGTACCAATTCCAGAGCGGTTGTTGATTTTTGTCCTCAACAAAGAGCCTTTTCTGCTCTGTGGGGGGTTGAGTGGGAGTGATAGGAAAAGAGATATAAATATGAAGTTATGGAAAATGTGGTGGGATTTGACTGGATGATGTGGGAAGAAGGGGAAGGGGTGACTTGATAACATAGGGAGGAGGGGATGTGGTGATGAGAAAACCTAAGTGGAGATAGTGGAAGGGGACATGGATGGTGTGATCAATAGCACAGGGTGGAGAAGAGTAACACTCACCAGTGCTGGGAAAGGGAGGTGTAGTGATGGAGATAATAGCTAAGGGGTGGTAGTGGAAGGATCATGAGTGAGGTACATAGAGGTGGAAAGAGTAGCTACTAGAGTTCAATAGTGAAGGTATCAAAGGACTTTAGATAGAGCAGCAGCTAAGGAGTGATAGTGGAGGGGGCATGGATGAAGTGGCGAGTGTAACGATGATGAGGATATCTACTATGTGCTGTTGGTTGGGTCTTCAACTGCACAACATAGTGCCAGCCCTTGCTGTCATTTGTTTAGTTTTTTAAGGTCAATCTTCACAACCTTGTCCCAAGCCTTCCTGGGTCTTGCTCTTGCATATGTCCTAGTCATTGGGGTTTCTTTGCATTGGGGTTTTTTATGCATCTGCTATCTTCTATATGCATCATATGTCCATACCAATACATCATTCATTCTACCTTTCACTCTGAGAGAAGAGCCCTCTGTTGTCTGCTGAGGTAATAGCTCTCTAAACTTCCAGCCTGTTCTTATCCTTTCAGAGCATTCTCCCCCACTGTTAATTTGGTCACATAGTTAGTGAAAGCTGTCAAAAACTTCTATGGAGTCTTCCTGAAACTAAAGGTATTCATTTCACGTGTTCTCTTTGAACTCACTTCTCCTGTGCATCTGCCACATACAAAGTCTATCTTTTCCTGTTAACCTGCCTGCAATCACTACATCTCTTATGCATCCATAAATTACACTGTGTGCATCTTTTGGAATTTCTGCCCACCCTTTTCTGACATATTGAACAGTCACCTCCCTGATGGCATCACCCTCTTGTCCTCTTTCCTACTTATTAAGACTTCCATCTTGGCTAGGTTTACTTTTAGGCCTTTCAGCTCTAGGTTCTTCTTCCATGCTTGAAATTTTGCCTCTAACTCTCCTAGAGATTCAGCTATAAGGACTAGGTCGTCAGCATGTAGGAGCTCCCATGGAGTGCCAGTTTTAAACTCCTTGGTGATAACTTGAAGGACAATGATAAACAGGAGTAGACAGAGGACTGAGCCCTGGTGGACTCCCACCTGCACTTCAAATTCATCACTGCATTCATTGCCACCTCTCACTTTGATGGTTGCTCCTTTATACATGGCCTATACTGCCCTCCCTCACATGCCATATATGTATATATATATATATATATATATATACATGTGGAGGGGTGTATTCACAAGCACATGCACAGTCACATATGCATATATATATAAAGGTATACATTATAATAATTTTTTGTCCTACAGCTGAGCTCTTACTGTTTCAACAGCAAGTGAGTAACACTCTGCTTTCTTGAGTATTGAGTACTAAGCTAAATAATAGTCTTACTAGTCTTAAGTAGTAACTCCCCATCTATCTATCAATCTATCTATATATATATATATATATATATATACGATAAAGTATGTCCATAGAATCATTTGATAAAATATATACATTATTTCCTCTCCCAATCAGCATATTCAACCATACAAAGTTATCTATCCGCGATCAACAGCCATAGAATATTTACCCACCATTTCTAATAGCACGTGGAAATCGATTAGATATATTGTCAACCATACACAATTAGGTACAAAATCAAAGTTAGAAGAAAAAATGTGTATAAGCATACCAAAATTATGTTTCTACCCCATATATATATTGTAAAGGTGAAAGCAGCGATTCTTTGCTTAAACTTTGCTTAAACTTTAATCTGTACTTACAATAAATATTTGCTCTACAGGTTTATATATGTACTTTATGTATATATATAATCTTTATCGAGCCCTCTTCGCATTTTAGTTTTCACATTTATTATTACTATATACAAAGAGAGAGATATACACACTAAATGAAATACAACATAACAGCATAAACAACATTGATATGATACATAATTGTTTCTACTTTTGGCACAAGGCCAGCAATTACCCAGTACATTACTGGTACTTTATTTTATCGACCCCGTAAGGATGAAAGGCAAAGTTAACCTCGGCGGGATTTGAACTCAGACCGTAAAGGGACGTAACTATGCTGGAAAGCATGGCGTCCAACCCTCTACCGATACTGCCAATTCCCCGTACATAATGGTTTTTGATTTGGCACAAAGCCAACAATTTGGGAGGAGAGAAAAGTTGGTTAAATCAACACCAATATATTACTGGTATTTTATCTTATCGACCCTGTAAGGATGAAAGGTAAAGCTAACCTTGGTGGGATTTAAACATATTGTCCAACGCTCTCCCGATACTGCCAATCCACCACACTATTGATATGATACATAATATAACATACATACATACATACATACATACACATACACATACAGACAGATAGACAGACAAACATTCATACACATACACACATACATACAAACATACAGACTAACAGACAGTCAGGTAAACAGGCATACACATACACACATACATACATACAGACCGACAGACACGCAAGCACACACACACACACACATACATACATGCATACATACATGCAATAACATCCATACCTGCACACACATGCATGCATGCAGACATGCAGACATATCTACCTAGTTGATGTTGTGTAAATTCCAATGAGAGAGTCTTGTATCTATGTTAGAAACCGACTCTCTCTCTATTGGCAAAAATTTGTTAAATTATAAAACCAGAAGAACATACATACATTCATATTAATTCATAAATGCTAACCATCAACCAATGATAATTATGTCTTAAAAAGTAACATTGACAGTCTGTATAGCAATATAATAACTGAAATAACTGTTAGAAATACTAGAAAACATTGCAGACAGTAGGAAAGGTTACGATTACATACTTCTTAAAAATGTTTCTTTAAATCATTGATAAATATACCATCTATGCACATATATATATATATATATATATATATATATATATATATATATGTGTGTGTGTGTGTATGTATGTTTATTTGTATATATATATATATATGTATATATATATGTATATATATATATGTATATATATATATGTGTGTGTATATATATGTATATATATATGGATATCTGAATGTATATATATGTGTGTGTATATATATATGTGTGTATATATATATATATATATATATATATATATATATATATATATATATATATATTTATACATATACATATTATATATATATATATATATCATCATACATACATATATAGCTGCTTAGTTTGCTTCTGGAAAATTATGAACCAAACCAAAGTAAAACATATAGAAGACGTGTGTGGCCTGGTGTTGGGATCATGATTATAAGACGTTGTGAAATCAATTCCCCACACAGAACATAGGATAACGTGTTGTGTCCTTGAGCAAGTCACTTCACTTTATGTTGCTCCAGTTCATCCAGCTGAATTTTGGTTTTTAATGCATACCGGCAACAGCATCAGCAGCAGATGTGGGGTTAAACCTGTGATTGTCTGATGGTGCTGTACCACCCGAGGGGAGGGAAAGTCTTATAACTCTCAATCGCTTAACACCACATGAAACCCTGGGTATAAGTTCCGGCCTGATGAACCTCCTCTTCCTTGGCTCAAGAAAGACTTTAACTTTTAAGCATACTCTGAGTAAATGGTGTTTCTTTAATGTTGTTGTTCTGGTTGTTGTTATTTGAAATAATCCCTTTTTGCTCACCTCCCAGCCTCATCTTCTTCATATATTAAAAAAACATTTCAAATTAATATATTAAGAACGAAGACACTCTTTGCAAAATTAAAATTTAAAAATAATTCTAAAATATTATGCTAAATAAAACCAGCAAAAAAAAACTATTTAAAAAAACAAACAATACACGTTTTAATTTATACTTACACTGCATGTATGTATGTAAAGGTTTATAAACCTAGTGTACGGGTCTATATACCTATAATATATATGCACCTAACTTTACAGGTGTATATAGCTATATGTAAGGTCTATATATCTACATGTATATATTGGTATGTACATGAGAATGAATGATTTGATGTTCATTTTAAAAAATATTTCAATTTTTTAAAAATTTCCTAAAGACCTTTTTTGATTTTTTCCTCACTTACTTGAATAAAGAATTTATAATTTTTTCATATTTCTTTCTCTGAGTTGTTCATATGTTTTTGTGGATTTTTTTTTTTTGGGGGGGGGGGGGGGGGGGGGGGGAGAGACTCTTATTTATTTATTCTTTTTGAACTTATGTTGCTCCAATTCACTCAGCTGCCAAAAATAAATTGTACTTATAATTCAAAGGGTGTACCATATTACACAATATCATGCTGAATCTTCCTGAAAACTACTGTAAGGGAACTTGTGTCTGTGGAATGCTCAGTCACTTGCATGTTAATTTCACGAGCAGACTCCTTCGTGGTTCATGCAAGTGGTACAATTGTCATCAGAACAACAACAATCTATTGAACCAATTACCATGTCAATTTTGAGATAATAGCAATTTTACATTAGCTTGACCTGTGGTCAGACTGGCCACAAATCCGAAATGCTATTCCACTAATATCTAAATGTTGCTGCTGCTACTACTACTAATAATAATCTTTTAGGCTTCAGGCCATGACAAGAACAATCAAATCACTTGTCTGCCCATCTGCTTCAAATTTAATCTCTTCACTTTGAAAAGCATAATACTGATTAAAATCTCAAGAAAAAAACTTTTTTATCAAATGCACTGTTGTGGCTTCTATATCTATTCAAAGTGTTAAGTAGCCCACCTGCTACCATAAATTCGTTTCTACATACCAGCAGCTTGAAACCACCACCCAAAGATGAATTAACAAACCCGAGGACCAGAGGCAGTGTGTTAGTGTAAATTGAGATGTTGTTGGAGAAAAATGTGTTAGAAATGATGCTGGTAAACTTAGCACCACTGATTCCCCCAAAAAGAGGCCTGGAAATGTTACTGAGAGATTGATGAATGCAGTGAATGAATGGGAGGAAGAGAAACTACCCCAAACTTACCCAACAGGACCAGCTATTGAAATTGATGGATATAGGGTCAAAGAAGCAATCAAAGAGATGAAGAATGGTAAAGTTGCAGGACCATCAGAGGTAATTGCTGAGATGCTAAAAGCATCAGAAGTATGATTTGAATTAGTAACCTGCATAGTCAATCAGGTAATACAGGATGGAGTCATACCCAATGACTGGCACAGCAGTACAATCATAAATTGCTAAAAGGGCAACCACAGAGGAATAAAATTAATAGATCAAGTTATGAAAGTGACAGAAAGCACAGCTAATTAGATGAGATGCAGTTTGGTTTCATGCCTGGGAAATGTACTACAGATGCCCTCTTCTTAGTGAGGCAACTACAGGAGAAATTCCTAGCCACTATATTTAGCTTTTGTTGATCTAAAAAAGACCTTTGACAGAGTACTTCATTCTACTATCTGGTGGTCCTTAAGAAAATTAGGTGTAGAAGAATGGCTTGTGAAAGCAGTGTAAGCCATGTACAGAGGAGCTATCAGTAAAGTGTGAGTAAGAAGTGAGCTTAGTGAAGAATTCAAGGTACAGGTAGGAGTTCAAGGTTCGGTTCCTTGCCCACTGCTGTTCATCATAGTTCTCCAGGCCATAACAGAGGAGTTTAAAACTGACTGTACATGGGAACTTCTCTATTTGGTCCTTATAGCCAAATTCATAAAAGAACTAGAAAATATGCTGTCTATGGAAACAGAATTTAGAATCAAAAGGTCTGAGGGTAAACTGAGCCAAAACTAAAGAGCTAGTGAGTAGAAAAGAAGATAGGATCCTGATCACTTCAGAGAAGTGGCCCTCTTCAATATGTAGAAAAGGAGTAGGCATAAACTCTATACGATGTACGCAATGCAAATCTTGAGTAGACAAGAGATTTGAATTAACAAACCTGTTTTTAAATATTTTCTACTAAATCATTTCAGGATGTTAAGAGTTAATACTGCAATTTTCAGAAAGATCTGTCCACTAGTATAGATACTATTAATATTTGAATTAACAAAGCTGTTTTTAGTTATTTTCTGCTAAATATGTTAAAATGTAATCTCAAAGTTTTCTAAAACTAAAAATGTTTATTTTTAATTATTCTTAATTTCATTTTATTTATTTACTTACTTTTAATGATTAATCAAGGAGTGAAGGGCATTGCCCATGACCCCTTGCAGGGTCAATCTAGACTGATGAGAAAATAGGGAGAGGGATATCCTCAAACCAGGGACCTGACTTAAATGTTTACAACAAAAGAGACTACAGAAAACACCCAAGGACCAGTGGTGGCTGGTGTTAAACTGGGAGATGGATTAAGTCACCCAACAACAGAATGGACTCTGCTAAACAGACCCAAGGACTAGTTGATGTTGTCAGAGATTTTATCCTGAATTCTTGCAACAGAATGGACTCTACTAAAGACACCAATAGGTCATGTAGTGGCTGGTGTTAAACTGGGAGATGAATTAATCTTTTTGATATCCAGGCTTAGCACCCTATCTCTCCATTGGCAGAGGTAGGGATCAGAGAACCATTTACTTGGAATAAAAATCAATAGATTGGCCCTAATGCATTGAACCCTTTTAATAGGAAACTGCCTGAAACCTCCCCTGGTTCTATGATACATACTTGTCTGTTTCAAAGTCTATAGATTTATCTAAAATAACATCCATTATAATTTTATAAGAATCTTTAATTTATGTTCCAAAGACCAACAAAATAATGAAAAAGGTCATTATATTAGTAAATCACTCCAAATTCTTGATTATATTCAAAGGGATTTGAAAACCATATGCAGTGCCTTTCATTATATATGTTAACAAAAGGGTTAATTTTATCACCCAGTTTAGCCACAAAAGTCTTTCATTTGTTTGAAGTACTGCTCACAGAGCTATTTAGTTTAGATAGGTTAAAAACAGTTGCTGTGACACATTTAATAAAACTTTAGAATCATTATCATCACCATTTAACATCCATTTTCTACACTAGCATGGGTTAGACAAGTTGTCCCGTTGTGAGACAAGTCAGGTCCAATGACTGTTACTTGCTCATACAGGACTGGTTTGGGCTTGGTTTCTACGGCTAGATGCCCTTTGTAACACCAACCACATTTACAGTGTGCTGGGTGCTTTATGTTGACACCTACACGACCATTTTACAGTGAGGACTGGGCACTTTTTCTTGTGACACCTACACAACCACTTTACAGTGTGGGCTGGGTACAAAATCTATATTCCCCTAAATATCTATATAACATGTGTATACATATATATATACACATAACTATGCCAAAAGTGTCTGGAAAATGAATGAAAAAAATGAAAGATTTTTTTGGGTTCATTATAGTAATGTTAAGAAAGATACAGTGTAATATAAGCAAAAATAAATTTTAAAAAAAAAAGTGATTGTCAGATCAGACCATGAAAACATTTCTATTGGTCATTCCATTGATGATTCTATCTGCCAGTCAAGTAAGACCAAGGAAACAGTCTTTCCATTTTTTATTTTATCTGGACTAATACACTATCTACCCTGAAAGGATAAAAAGCAAAGTTGACCTCCGCAGGATTTGAACTCAGAGTGAGAACAAATACTGAGTGAAGCATTTAACCCTTTTGTTACCATATTTCTTATGACAAACATTCTATTTCAAATTAATTAATGATGAATTTGGAGGAATTTACTAAAATGTTTATTTTAACAGTATAGTTAACACGAAGCATTGTGAAATATGTAATAAATGACTGATAAGTTTCATAAAACTGGTACAATGCGGTAGAAAATATAATGGGCAAACGATGACAAATAAAACAAAACAAAGTTTTACCTAGTATATTTCAACATGATATTTCAGGGTTAATACCCTCTTTTCAAATGTGGAGCTGAAACAGTTCAACACAAAACGAATGATCAGTGTTCTTCCTTAACTGACCTACATGTCTGAAATACGTATGCATGTAGGTGTGATAGTAACCAGTCTGCTTTGTGCATTTTGAAACTTATCAGTGTTTTTTATTTTAATATTAAGATGTTATTTGTAACATAATTTAACAAAACATCTTTTTATAAAATTATGCTGGAAAGTTTTAATTTATATTTAAAAAAAACCCTTTAAAATGAATGGTTTGTTTCATAGAACCAGAAGTAGTTTTGGCCAAGTTGGTATCAAAAGGATTATACAGATGCACAAACTCTGCCAATTCACTGCCTATATCCAAGGCAAGCATTAACCCTTTAGCATTTAAACTGCCAGTATCCGGCCAGAATTCTCTCACCTCTTTGTATTCAAACTGGCTTTAACCAGCCACTCATACTGATGTTAAGGTATTGTTCTAAAAATAAATAATATCAAAATCTCATAGATTCAATATTATGTGAGGTAAACCTTTACTGTGAAAATATAATAGTAAATATAGAGTAATGTAAATGCTAAAGGGTTAAATAGGGATATCATTAGATATTCTCATGATTTGACATGAGGTTTTGTAGAAAAGGGTTAAATTTAGTATTTGTATGTTTGAATGAACAAAGCCATCACATACAGAAGAAAGTACTCAATACTTCTATAGATAGAGTGTGTTATATTATTTTATTGGTGACTATGAACAAGAAAATTATATATGTAAGTGTATGTGTGTGTGAGTATTTCTGTAAATTAAAGAATCGAAAAAATACATATACATGATTCTAAATATACTTGTATCCAGACACACGCAAACATATCCATATACACACACACAAACATATACATACATACACACTCACAAATATGTGTATGAGTGTGTATATATATATATATATATATATATATATATATATATACATATGGTGGTACCCCAGCATGACCTCAGCTTGTCAGCTGGAACATGTAATAGAGTAATATACATATATATCATCATCATCATCATCGTTTAACGTCTATCTTCCACGCTAGCATGGATTTAGACGTATATATATAATTATATACACATATATATATATATACATTGCATTTTATACATATATATATATATATATATATGCATATCAGTAGTGACTCCATCACTCAGGCTACTTGAGCTTAGCCTGAACAGCTTAATTTTCAAATATATCTATTTTAACCCTTTAGCATTTAAATCGGCCATTTCCGGCCAGAATTCTCTCACCTCTTTCTGTTCAAATAAACCATAATTAGCCACCCATATTGAAGTTAAGGTATTGTTCTCAAAACAAATAATATCAAAATCTCATAGATTCGATATTATGTGAGATAATTATGTGAAAATACAATAATTTATGCTAAAGGGTTGAACCATCAAGGAATATCTCAGATCCAAAATTATAACTTAGGCTGACAAATTCTCACTTGGTCTATTAAGAATAATATAATCACAAATGGTTTTTAATATATAATCACAAATGGTTTTTAATATATAATCACAAATGGTTTTTAATATATAATCACAAATGGGTTTTTTTCAAGAAAACAGCTTTGTTTCAACTTTCATATCTCTTATTTGTTATATGAACAAAACTTCATCAGGTTAGCCTGGTGAAATAAACAAGCTGTATAAGAGGGAGCTGTGAGTAAAAAAGTTTAAAGTTTGCAACCATTGTAGAGATTTTTGATCTGTTGACACTAGCCTGAGTAATATAAAATCACTACTGAATACTCACACACATGTATGCATATAACATATATATATATATATGCACACTCTGAACACTTACATACAAGTATGTATAGAACACAAGGCAGAAAGACCTAGCATGGCCACAGTCTAATGACTGAAACCAGTAAAAGAATAAAATAATGTATATATATATATATATATATATATATATATATATATATATATATATATATATATATATAAATGCTTGTTGTATAGGTTCGTGTGATAAACACACTAAACATGCACTGAAAATGGACTCATATATTGTATACAGAGTCACCATTAATAGCATATTTATATATTTATATATATATATTTATACACACACACATTATATATATATATATATATATATATACCCACAAACAGATACACACATCACATATGTATATGCTTTATTTATATATGTGAACACCAATGCACACATACATACTTTTATTATATACATCAACAAATTTATTTATAAACCATGGTTTTACATATTCATTTAAAGTATATACACACATATACAAACATTACAATGAAGTATATACACACATATACAAACATTACAATGAAGTATATAAACACATATACAAACATTACAATGAAGTATATACACACATATACAAACATTACAATGAAGTATATAAACACATATACAAACATTACAATGAAGTATATACACACATATACAAACATTACAATGAAGTATATACATACATATACATACATTACAATGAAGTATATACATACATATACATACATTACAATGAAGTTGTACATAGTTTTAGGAGAAGCACAAAAGGAAGGAAAATCAAGCAATGAATGAGGTTGAAATCAAAATCACATTTTTATTTGTAGTTGTGTGTGTAACAGTATTAGTGTGTGAGTATGTCTGTGTGTATGTGTGTAGCTATGTCAGTGAGTATATGTATATGCGCATATGTATGCATATGTGTTTTTATTCTATTATGACGGTGTTTGTGTGTGGGTGTGTATCAGGATATATGTGCATATGAACATATGCATGTGTATACGCATATATATATATATACACACATATAAATACATATATATATATATATACAGAGTGTTCGGGCTAAATTTGATAGGGTTTTTTATGGTAAAAAAAGTGAATATCTCAGCCAAAAATAAATTTATTGGAAAAATAGAAAGTGGCATAAAAATTAAAACAATCAAAATAGAAAATTCACTGAAAGAAGCCACCCACGCATCCAACATAGCCTCAATCTGGCTCCAGAATCCAGCATATGTGGCCTTTACGGTGTCCCTGGGGAGAGCCTCAAACACCTCCTTAATTCTGTCAATCAGCTGGGTGTTGGGGTACAGGCAGTGAGGATGGTGTCTTTCTCAACTGTGCCCCACTTATAATAATCCATAGGATTGCAATGAGGGGAGTTAAGAGGCCAAAGGTTGGGGCTGGTGAAGACATAAAAATTCTCTAACAACCACTTCTGGGTCTACCCAGAAGTGTGGCAGGGAGTTGAAACTTGCTGCCACACATAGTCTTCCAGAAACCGCCCTCTCCAACCAAGGCTTAACCACAGTAATCAGCAAATCCACATAGCCAGCCAAATTGAGCCTGAGACCCTGTTCAAAGATGTGAGGTGGCATGACGTCACCCCCACAGGAGACATCCAAAAAATATTACAGTTTGGGGAAACTTGGTCCACATGACATGAGGAATGTCATGTGGATTGTAGGCAAGCCATCTGTTGTTCTGGGTGTAGCGCATCTGGTCCTGACAAAAATTCTTTTCATCAGAGAAGATCCAGATTGTCCCTGGTTCAACAGGATGTTTCACTTTGTTCAGGAGCTCCTTTGCTTTGTCAGATGGTTTTCTCAAGGCTTTTG
>OZ024741.1:317874488-317991988 GCA_964016885.1 Eledone cirrhosa | reverse complement strand
ACTTGAAGGATTCTGAGTACCACCACCACCACTGCTACTACTACTATTACTGGCACAGCAGTTGCTCATTGTAGATGACCGTTTCATTGAATGGTGGTGCAGATGGTTGGTATGGAGATGTTGACCATTAGGTGGCATTGTGGGTAGCCCCGGAGTCGCAGAAGTGGGAGGGGTGAAATTAAACTGGGGATTACCCATTGCATATAGAGGTTGAAATGCATACATTTTTGGTGTACTAAGGTTTTAAAATTTTCAAATCTGTCTCGATATATATATACATACGTATACAATATGTGATTAATACAATGTTTGTAAAGTTAGAAATGTTAAATATTTAATATAGTACATTGTCCAAATTGAAAAATTCTGCCTCCCTGATTTAGTGCATAATATTATATTGGTTTTAAAAGAAAATGTGAGTAGCAACACAACAAAACATAAATGCAGGTTGCGTAATGAAATAACAATTATCTTTTTTAGTTTTCTATAGATACTAATATAAAACTCTATTTGAAAAGAAACTGTAAAGTTAAGTTGTCATGCTTGTGCACTATTGAGGAGAAATGTTAAAATAGCTGTTTGTGAAAAGAATTTCTGCCAATCTCCTTTGGTAGAAGTGGTGTGATTAAAGATGATGAGGATAATTGTTAGCAACAGTGGGTTTTTCACAACTATTCAAATGCTTTCATTATTTAAACAGGTTGTTTCAAAATAAAACTCATTTGAAATAATATAAGAGCGGCAGAGCAATGTTGTATCGCTCGGTGAAAAAACTGATCATCCATTGTTCAACAGAGAAAAAGGGCAGCAAAAGAAAAAAATGCTGTTTTTAAATTTGACTTATATAACTGTTTTTTAAATTAGTAGCTGCAGTTATTAGTCTTTTTTAACATCTCCAAGTTCCAAGGTTGCCAAAAAAAAAAAAAGGGAAAAGAAACCTGTGAAAAAAAAGAAAAATATATATATTAGTACTTCTTATAGCAACTAGAAAATATGCTTGGTTTTAAGTAATAATTATACAAAAATTTACACAAAGATTCTATTATAAAAGAAGTTCTATGTTTGATGGTATATAAAACCCCCTTTTCTTTTTTATCAAATAAGGCCTAAGAAATATCATCGCTGGTCTTACATGTAAAGTTGAGCTATGTAGTAGACTGAGGATTACCAAGACACCATATATAACTTGTACCTGAACCTAGTCAAACTTAACTGTAAAATCATCCTGGTTTTATGTTTAAGTTGAGCTATCTGGCAGGCTAATGTCTACCAAGACACTGTATATTACTGGTATCTGTACCTAGTCTAACTTCATAAAACTGTAAATGACTGCTCCTTCTCTTATAGCCAGGCCGCTTTCATTGTCTCTCTTTCTCTCTCTATCTACATATCTCTTGTAAATCACATGATATTATCAAAAAGATATTTCCTGCTGTCTACCTATTGTAACACAGTGATACAGAGATATAATATACTTATTCTAAACTGGATAAACAGGGATAGTGTACTTATTCTACACCAGATGCAGACAGGGATACAGTGTACCTATTGTAAACCAGATACGCACAGGGATAAAGTGTACCTATTGTAAACCAGATACACACAGGGATAAAGTGTACCTATTGTAAACCAGGTACACACAGGGTTACAGTGTACTTATTCTAAATCACATACACACAGGGATACAGTGTACCTATTGTAAACTAGATACACACAGGGATATAGTGTACCTATTGTAAACTAGATACACACAGGGATACAGTGTACCTATTGTAAACTAGACACACACAGGGATACAGTATACCTATTGTAAACTAGACACACACAGGGATACCGTGTACCTATTGTAAACTAGATACACACTGGGATACAGTGTACCTATTCTAATTCTAAACGATATATATGCAGAGATAGTGTACCTATTGTAAACTAGATACACACTGGGATAGTGTACCTATTCTAAACCAGATACACACAGGGATACAGTGCACCTATTGTAAATTAGATACACACAAGGATACATTGTACCTATTCTAAAACAGTTACACACAGGGATACATTGTACCTATTCTAAAACACGCAGAGATACAGCATTGAATTAATATACTTCAGGTGCCTATTTTGGCTCTATGCGCTCTAAGTTCAAACCTACTGAAGTTGACTTTACCTTCCATCCTTTCAATGTCAATAAACAAAGTACCAATCAAGGATAGTGGACTGGCAGAATTTTTTTTAAACCAGAAGCGATGTCTTGTGGCAACACCTCTTTGCATTCTAGGTTCATCTGCAACATCACTGATGCCAAGCCATATCAACCTTTGCCTTGGACAACAACGATAACATGAAGAAAAGAGACTTGCATACATAGATGATTGCTGATCTTCCACAAAAACCTTACCGACACCAGCACCTTGGAGAGGAACCTCTATGGGGTAAACACATGGAAGTCTGAGTGAGATAAAGAGCAGCTATACTTTAGTTATACAGTAAGCTAAATTATTTACTATACAGAAATAAAACTGATTTCTAGCTCTGACATGAGGTCAAGGAGGAAATAAGTGTTTTCTATTTAATCATTGCTAATAGGATGACATTAGATATATGGAAGGCAAACTCAAGCTCAGCAGGATTTGATTCAGAATATAAAGGGAGGTAACTAAATATGGCAAAGCACTAAGTTTGATATATTAACTTTTCCAGCCCCTCCACTATGTCACAGATTTCAAATATTAGCTCTTTCGTTACCAAATTTTGAATAAATGACATTGTCTCTGATTTGGAATTAATGTTTTAAATTATCAAGAATTTGGAGGGATTAAGTAATATAACTAACTTCTGTTTTGTAACAACAAATGTTCCTACATAAAATGATGAAGAAAAGTTGTTAGATAAATATAAACACTTTAATCCTTTATTGATTATATTTCTAATGAAAGACTATGATTTTGAAATCACTTTGAAAAGAACCAATAGTTTGGAGAGATTTAATAACATAACTTTCTCATTATATACCTGGTGTTTAGAATATAACTTAACAAAGGTGCTTACATGAAATTATGATGGAAGACTTTCAGATGATTATAAGCACTTTAACCCTTTAGCATTTAAACTGGCTGTATCCAGCCAGAATTCTCTCACCTGTTTCTGTTCAAACCGGTTATAACCGGCTGCTCATACTGATGTTAAGGTATTGTTTGCAAAATAAATATCAAAATCTCATTGATTTGATATGTGAGATAATTATGTGAGGTAAAGCCTTTACCATGAAAATATAATAGTATATCTAGAGAAATGTAAATGCTAAAGGATTAAAACAAACTTTTGTAATACAGAATCAGTGGTTTCAGGTAGATTGGTATCAAAAGTTAATGAAAGTTTTGGCTCCAAAATATAATTCTTGTCTTGTAATTATACTAGTAAAATTTTCTCATTATGTTTATGACTATGTATCATTATGAAAACTTAACTAACAAGAGTTTTACAGGCGTTTTTTCATGCTAGGAGTTAACTTTGCAGGGCCATGACAGACTTCATACTTATCATAAGGTCTGTTTCCAAACAATGCTTTATGGCTAAATTCTCTTCTATCACCAACCCTTTTAGTCGCCTCTTACAACAGACAAGGATACAGAGTCATCAACATCATCATCATCATCATCATCTTTTTATGCCTGTTTTTCCATGCTTTCATAGGTTGCACAAGTCATTTCCAGCACAGCTTCCCTCCACTCAGCATGTTCCTTTGTCATCTACTCTGTTAGGTTCAGTATTTTGAGATCAGCTCTTAACACTTCTGTCCAAGTCTTCCTTGGTGTTCCTCTACTCTAGCTTCCTTCCATTGAGAAGTCTTGGCACATCTTCACCCAACAATCACCCAACATCACATGTTCATACAAGTGCAGTCTTCTCTCTTGCTCACTATGTTTGATTCTTCTTCTAACCAATACCTGTTCTAAACCAGATACACAAAGAAATGACCCTGAAAAACATTTTAGATGAAGTATTTTCTCAGAGCAAAACCCAATAATTGGAAAACCTCTACAGATCCACTCTTGCCACAAAAATTAAGGGTATCACATTTCTTGGGGTCCAGACAACATTTTGCCATTTCATGTGGAGGTAAAATAGAACACAAAAAAATTCAGCCCAAATGAATAATAATTTTGACCTTCATATAGTTCACTGCTAATTACTTCAAATACCATAGAACTATGCCAGGTTCGATGATGCAAAACTGTTTATTTTAACATGTTTACATTCGTCTAAAAACCTCACATTATAAGTTAATATAAAAATATTTTTCCGAACATCAATTTAAGAATGAGAGTTAGTTATATTACTAAATCCCTCCAAATTCTTGATTATTTTCAAAATTATTTTAAAATCATAGGCAGTGTCTTTCATTAGAAATATGGTAATAAAAGGGTTAAAAATATGTATATTTATTTTAAATCCTTCCATCATAATTTTATTTAATGTATGTTACAAAGACCAGCTTAATAATGAGAAAATTATTTATATTACTAAATTCTTACAAATTCTTGATTATTTTCAAAATTATATGAAAATATAAAGCAGTCTTTCATTAGAAATATGGTAATAAAACAGTTAAAATGTTTATATTCATCTAAAAAGATTATATCATAATTTTATGCTAGAAACTTTATGTTCTAAACACCACTCTAATAAGGTCTTCCAAATTCTTGACTATTTTAAAAATTATATAGTAATCATAGGCAGTGTCTTTCTTTAGAAATGTGGTAATGAAAGGGTTAACCCTTTAGCATTAACATTACACTATATATATTATTGTATTTTTGTGGTAAAGGCTTTATTTTAAATAAGTATTATTAACAAGATTATTATTTAGAGGGAATTTTAACGTCATTTTTAATCCTTTTGATACCAACCTGCTTCAAACCACTTTAGATCCTATGTTTAAAACTTATCAAATTTACAGTGTTCATATCTTATTTAAAAATCTTCAATCATAATTTTATGTAAAATCTTTTTGTTAAAAGAAAAGAAAGCAGCCGATAGTCAGATTGGACAAAGGAAACTGTTTCCATTCATCTTTCCATTGCTGATACTATCTTTTAGTCATAACACCTGGTGGAAGTGTCACCACATTTCCAGTGATAGTAGGTGAGATTTGAACTTCTACATCTCCCTCATCTTACTACACCCTACACTTCCAGCACGTTTCACTTGGGACAGGTTATCATTTCCACCTCCATAAAAAAAAGTAGAAAGGGCTCTTCAAACAAGTTAATGACCGACAACCTCCCTAGTGTTGGTACCATGATAAAATATACCCAGTACACTCTGTAAAGTGGTTGGTGATAGGAAGGGCATATAGCCATAGAAAATTACTCAAAATTGTTGAGAGAACTTTTCAATTGCATCAAAGACATAGCAACCTCCTGAGTATTGGTGCCATAATGAAATGCACCCAGTGCACTCTGAAATAGAGAGAACTTTTCAGTTGTGTCTAAGACATGACGACTGCTCTAGTGATAGTGCCATGATGAAATGCACCTGGTCACCCTGTAAAGTGGTTGGTGACAGGAAAGGCATCCAACCATAAAAAACTTGCCAAACAGAGTATTGAGAGGTTTCTTTAGTTGTGTCAAATGCAATGCGCCCAGTGCGTGCTGCATTCTGTAATAGAGAGGACTTTTCAGTTGTGTCTAAGACGTGACAACCTCTCTAGTGTTAGTACCATTCTGAAAGACATCCAGTGCACTCTGTGAAGTACAGGAATGTATGTTAGCGAGATGCAGGTCCTCAGCCCATCTGGGAGGTCAGAAGATCTGATTAAGTAGCAAATTGGTAACCAAAAATCTGTCCAAGCCGTGTTACCAGGGAAAACAGACGTATGATGATGATGATGTCTAATTGTATTCAGTTAACCCATTCTTTACAATATTTCTACTGCCTATGATTTACAATTTATTTTGAAAATAATAAAAAATTATTAGGATGATGTTTGTAACATAAAAAAATGTTCTTACACAGAATTATGATGGAAGATTTTTAGAAAAATATAAATATTTTAAAACAAATGACCTTGTATAATAGAGCCATAGACAGTTTCAGGCAGTTCTATACCAAAAGAGTTATAAGAGGTCTTGTATCATAGAACCAGGGGTAGTTTCAGGAAGTTAGGTATCAAAAGGGTTGAGATAAGATTAACAGTGTAGAATCAAATAGGTTAAAGTCAGATAAATTCAGCATGTGCCATTGTGATTAAAAATGAGAATCAATGTAAAGGACTTACTTCCAATCAAAATAACATCAGTTATGGTAAATATTTAGGAATGGATCATAAAAGAACACATTGTCATCTAAAGAACTGCTGCTTCTGTCACATCCTAGAAAATTAAGATAAAATCACTTTTAAAAAGCAAAAGATAAGGAGTCATGAAACAAAACGATCTTTTTAAAGAGTTCCTTTTTAAATTAAAACCTCTTCTTCTTAGCCCACTTATTCCTGAGAGGGTCATAGGAGCTGAGTCCTCAGACACGCCTTCCAGAAGGTCTTATCAGAAGCAACAATCTCCAAGCAAGACCAACAGGGCTTATAGATGTTGTCCAACCATCTTGCTCAGGGTTTATCCATGGATCTCCTACCAGTTAGCTTTGCCCATAAAATCTGTCCAGTGATTCTCTCCTTAGACATTCTAACCACATATGTAGTACCAGAGCTGTGATCTATCAATACAGAGAAGTTGAGGCTCTACATGGAGCAACTCCCTGATCTCCAAGCTATGCACCCTATCGAGTAAAATTACTCCAAAGACCCTTCAGAAGAACCCAATTTCGGCCACTTGTATTTGCGATCATATTCTTTTTATCATTACCTAAGATTCAAGGGGATGCACAAACACTGAATTAAAGATAGCGAGTTTGGGTTTTACACCTACGTCCCTTCTTCTGATAACCGAATGCTGAAGCTAGCACATCATTGCACCAGCTGTAGCAATTCTTGCATTTAATTCAGTCTACTGCTCTCCATCACTCATGAAAACGGCTCTGAAATACTTGAACTTCACCTGTTTCAGTGTAAATCCACTCATATGCAGGTCAGAATCAATAATTTTATATAAGAACCATACTGCCTTTGTAATGAAATAATTGATCATTTTAGTAAATCCCTCAAAATTCTTCAAATCACAGGCAGTAATGTAGTAATGAAAAAAAATAAACTTTTGGAAACTACCCCTAGTTCTATGATAAAAAATTGTTTTAAAATGTTTATATTTATCTAAAACCCTTCCATTATAATTTCATATAAGAACCTTTGTTAAATTATGTTCCAAACAAATCCCTTCAAATTCTTGGTTATTTTCAAAATTGTTTGAAAACCATAGGCAGTGTCTTTCATTAGAAATATGGTAATGAAAGGGTAAAAATGTTTATATTTATATTAAAACCTTCCATCATAATTTTATGTAAGAATTTTTGTACCAATAATGTTTCAACCTTTTAGCATTTAAACTGGCCGTATCCAGCCAGAATTTTCTCACCTCTTTCTGTTCAAAATGGCTGTAACCGGCCACTCATACTGATGTTAAGGTATTGTTCTCAAAATAAATAATATCAAAATCTCTTAGATTTGATATTATGTGAGCTAATTATGTAAGGTAAAGCCTTTACCATGAAAATACAATAGTATATATAGAGTAATGTAAATGCTAAAGAGTTCAACACCAGCATAATAATGAGAAATCTATTTTACTAAAGACAATATCAATCTATTATTATATATAACAGAGAATATGATGACTCAGACACATTATGAGAATGTCAACTTATCAACCTTCCAACCATCAAATTGTGTGTATAACTAGAAAGGTATATGACAAGACCAGAGGCCAGCCGAGGAAGACATGGATTGATGGTGCTAAGGAAGCTCTGATATCACATGGCATTACACAAATGGTAGAATAATGATGTCTCTTTTTTCTGTAACACCCCAAGGGTTTGTGAAGAGATAAGCAATAAAAAAAAAAGAAATTCAAATTTTTGATTATTTTGAAAATTAATTAAAACACTGTAAAGTGGTAGTGCAGATGTCTCAATAAAATGTATCCAGTACTCTCTGTAAAATAGTAGTACTGGTGTAATAATAAAATGTACCCAGTACATTCTGTAAAGTGGTAATGTTGGAGTCACAATAAAATGCACCCAGTACACATTATAAAGTAGAAGTGCTAATCACACAATAAAAGGTAACATGTCTATGCTATAAAGTGGTAGTGCTAGTCACATGATAAAAGGTAACAAATACACTCTGTAAAGTGGTAGTGCTGGTCACAGGATAAAAGGCACCCGATACACTCTGTAAAGTTGCTGACATTGGCAAGGTCATCCAGTATTAGAAACCACATATGAGCATGACATGGTCATCTGACTTGTCTAGACATAGAATGTGATGACATATCCAACCCATGCCAGCATGGAAAACAGACATAAAACAGTGATGATGACAAAAAGCAGTGTATTTAATTAGATTTTATTAGGAATGTGATAACAAAAGGGTTTTAAAATAGAAAAGTAAGAAACCATAGCTGAATTACATTGAAACTGATAAACTTCAAACTTATAATAATTCTCCTGATGAGAAAAAATAGGTGTTATGCTAGAAATGGTAGCGAAATGTCTCAACAATCAAATATTGGCAGCTAATGCCAATCAACAAAAGTGACTGAAATGGATTTCTTCTAAAAGGTCTTTGGAGTAATGTTACTCAATAGAGCCTTGAATTCTCATCGAGATCACAGTTTTGGTACTACAGACATGATTAGAATGTCTAAGGAAAGAATCATTGGACAGATATTATGGGCAAAGCCAGCCGGTAGGAAAATTCTAATGAGTTATTTAGAAATATGCTTTTGAAAAGCAGCTAGAATAGAGATAACTATAAATAGTTGAATAAATTTGGTAAAATACTACTGGAGATAGAAAAAAATGACATTTCTGTCCACTTTTTCCCATTTCCAGGAGTAAATAATCCAACTTATTCAACTATTTTATTTATTTACAATTGAATTAATGTCATGTAAATACAATTTAATAGAAAAAGAAAAAAGAATTTTGATTGAGAAGAAATGATGGAATGTAAAATGGGAAAGACAGGGGCTCTAGAAGGATGGGGAGGCGGAAGGTGAAGGTGATTTGGCTCTGGGCCTATGGCACAGCGGTAATGGGGCTGCACCCTACAGACAATGGCCAGCGACACTCACTGTAACAGCCACCTCACCTCGTGGGGCTCCTTCCTCAGACAGACCACCGATGTTCCGATCTAGTAGAGGAGCTCAGCAGTACAGGGTCCAAGTACGCGTGAGGTCTCAATGGTGACCAGTGCGAAGAGGAAGCGGCCAGACAATCCCCGGTATTTGTTCTATTATCTGTAGTTATCTACATTGTGACAGCTTCCCCCAAAACCAAACATTTTATCAAATTAAAAATTTCCCAATGCTTTATAAATTAACCAAACATTCAGTTATAGTCTTATAGATGTTGTTCTGATGATGGGTGTTCCAGTTGTTTGAATAATGAAACAGCCTGCTTGTGAGATTAACGTGCAATTGGCTGAGCATTCCACATACAAGTGCATCATTAATGTATTGCTCAGATAGATTCAGTGTGATACAATGTGACAAAGCCAATCATTTGAATTACAGACACAACTTATATTTGCCAGCTGAGTGGATTGACGCATCACCCAGTCCAGGTCGAACTCATGACCTGAGCACCTTAACTATTAAGCCATACACCTTCACTAGATCTAAATTAGTGATAAAAAGGGTTATCTTATATAGTTCAAATAAAAATATTTCCAATGAAGGTGTAGGCAAAGCTGTGTTGTTAAGAAGCTTGATTTACAACCACACAGTTTGGGGGTTCAATTAAACTGTGTGATACCATGGGTAAGTATTTTTCTATTTTAGCCCCAGCAGCAATCAATGCCTTTTGAGTGAATTTGGTAGACAGAAACTGAGAGAAAGCCTGTCTTATATGTATGTGTGTGTTTATCTATCTCTTTCTTCACAATTCAACCTCCGAGGTGGTGATATTTGGATAAAGTTCCACATCAACAGAGATCTTGCTGCAAAGATCCATACTTTACTTAAAGAAACAAAAATGAAGGTTGGCATAGACAAGAGGAAGATTATCTAGCTGTAGAATTATAACTGAAAAATGCTCTCCCAACCCAAGCCAGTATGGAAAAATGGGCATACAACCCATTCACTCAAGCCATGCTCGCCATTCTTACCCACCGTTCAACAAACGGGTTGGAAGGTAGCACTTCTCTCTCCAACCTGATTTTCTTCTTCAAATGAAACCTGAAACAGTTAATCAGGGCTTTGTCAAAGATGAAAGTGGTTGTCTTCAACACTTTCAGACATGTCCACCATAAAACCTCTTTTGCTATGGCCACCAGGCAAATAAAAACTGCCTGTCCTTCCTGGCTAAAAGGTGGCAGGGAAATCTTCACAATGGACTCAGTCAATAGCTGGATTTGTCCTACATGTGACAGCAGGTGTTCGACATAAACCCACAAGTCAGCAATACTTGGACACTTAACAAGTGCGTGTAGGATGGTTTCTTTGCCCTGCGCACATCTCAGACAAGTCTGGTTGACAGCACTTCCATGCTAATAGAGCTTATCTCAAACAGGCAATGCTCCCAGTAGCACTGCCAGGCCAGGGATTTCTGGAAGTTATCCATGGACCCTGGACAAAAAGTCCTCTGAAAAAACAGTAGCTATTTGAATTTCATCGACACCCAGAATCTCTCCAAGAACATCATCATTTTTACCTGCCACTAACCCACTAGAGAACACCCTGGTCGTACAGCCCGATTAGCTGAAGGCTGTGTGTGCTTAAAGACATTCCAATTTTCAAGTGCTCCCTCTCGGTCTTCATTTGACCCATGACTGTATTTCCTTCAATGAGATGAGCTATGGAAACATGAGTCTGGTAGACAGCCACCTCACTAGTTCACTGTCATAGAAAAGCTGGAGATATCTTAGCCAGAGCACATGTTTGTGCCACAAAAAATGAAAGAGCAAACGTTCCAGTGAAGTCAGATGTGGACCAGGACAAGGCACAATGGTCAGGCAGTAGTAGATGACAGATGCAATGATCACAGAGCAGATGTCATTGTGCCTTGCAATGATCCAACTTCTGAAAACAGGTCCGAAAACGGCTGATTTGAAGACTGTCATCAGATACCAATGATCAACCCTATCAAAAGCTTTCGACCGATCTAAATTAATCAGGTCCCCACCCATGCCAGGTTCCTTAGCCATCCTCTCTATAATGTATTGCATGAGGTGGAGGTTGTCATGGATGGATTTATTTGCATGTTTGCGCTTCCCCTACCAGACAACCAATGACAAGCACCAACCCCATTGCCAAAATTTTAAACTGCATTTAGAAAAATTATGGGCCTAAAATTATCAATATGGTCTCCTTTATGCAGGTCCTTTCTCAGCAGTGTCCCTGCTCCACAGCTCACAGAACTGAGAATTCTCCCATTCTGCTGCCAGTTACAGTAGACGTCTACCAAAGCATCACCAAACAAGTCTGGCATGTAAGCATAAAGCTCATAGGGAAGACTATCCAAACCAGGTGACTTAACCCTTGTGCAGTTAGTTATCGCCTCTCATATTTCAGTGGATGTTATCGGCTTTTCACAACACTGCACCTCTGTGGTCGAGAGCCACAGCAGGCCACTGAGGTAAGCACTAAAGTCCCTCTCACAATCTGGTCCAGTAGCGGTCCCAAATAGTCAAGCGAGGTGCTGCTGAAAAGCTACACACATCTGCTTGAAATTGAGTAACATGTGCCTGTAGTGGTTCACTAAAGACTGGATTGTGGCTTTGTTGCCAAGCTGTGCCTCCACTACTCGAATTCATTGAATGGCTTTTGTTCTTTTATGTCTATAAGCATGCATTCTAGCTCTGCAATGCAGCCTTCGTGCTTTGTGTTGAAGAATTGGTCGAGAGCCCATCTCATCACAAGCATGTCAGTTGCGTTGATTTTCCTAGCTAGCTCTCCCTCTACTCCTTTACTAAACCTTATTGATTCTATTCTAATCGCTCTGTAAGTTTCAGTGTTTCTGATGTGTGCCTTATGGTTTTTGCTTTTTTGCTGTCCCCTTCCTTTGCAAGTGAAGTCAAACTGTCTTTTCTTTTCTTTCCCCTTGCCACAATCCATGTCAAATCAAGGAGGGGGTTTGTCCTCCTCTTGTGTTGATGTTGTTGTTGTTGACACTGATAGTGATGTTGCTGTTGTTTTGGCCTTTGTAGTGCTGATGGCATTCTCTATGCCATTGTTGTTGATATTACTGCTTGTGTGGTTTACAGTAGGAGGATTTGGTGTTGGAAAAAGTACGGCTCTTTCCTTCCTCGTGGTTTGCTGTGGGCATTTCCTTCCTCGTGGTTTGCAAATATTGCATTTTGGCTTTCTGTCTTCATGGTTTTGGGAAGGTGGGTGCTATCCACGAGATTTACTATATCAGCAAAGGCCTTGATGTAGTCATGGTCCATTTGAATACGTAGTTCCATTCCCAATCTAGACCAGTTTCTTATTTTTATTCAGTAGACTTCTAGAATGCACATTTTGTTTTTGATGCCTGTGAGGACAGATGTGATTAGCTAAAGAATGGCTATTGAAGGTAGCACCTGTGTCCCCTTCCCCTTCACCAATCCCTGACTGCTGTATGACAGCATGAGAGTAAATTCATTGCATCCTGGGGTTGGCAAATAAAACATCCACCGACCCAAATCGTTTGCCTTCACACCACCCAAGGCTTTTTAGATTTGGGTTTCAGTGGCCCACACAACCTAACATGATTTAGCTCCAATTGTATAGTACATTACCATACAACGAAGCTGGTTTTCAATCACATTGGATGATGGTTTGAGGCTCACCCTGTGACCCTGCTTTTCTATCATTTTCTTTGCCTCCATTAATTCTTCCTGTTTAATGATTAATTTCTCTACATATTTGGCCACCACTGAGAAGGATGTGGCTGGCTGTGAACAAGTGCTTTTCATGTTGCTGACATCTTCCATTTTCTTTAAATCTGTGTCATTCACTAGTTGAATGGCTGGCTGGCTGGCCAACCCAGCGCTTAACAGGCTTGTTGGTTGGCTAGCTGCTTTCTCATTTTTATGTTTGTCATTGTTACTGTTGTTGTTGTTGTTGGTAATGGTGATAGTGGCTTTGATGGTTATGTGGTTATTATCAATCTTTAGGCATGTGTCCGAAACATCGAGACACATGTTTTTCTGGTGCAAAATTCCTTTGCTGCTCTGGCTTGATGTGGAGGAGATGTAACATCCATTTATGTTTTAACATTTTCTGGGCATAATTTGTGATTAAAATTACAAATACTATGGCATTGCTTTACTTGAGGAGAAGGCACTATTCACAGTTTGTAACAAAAATTAGACAATAAAAAGTTCTTAAAACAAGTGAAAAATAACAAACATACTGGAGCTGACTCATACATGTGTAGCAAAGCAAAGACAATAATAATAATAATGGTTTCTGATTTAGGCACAAGCCCAACAGTTTTGGGGGAGGGGAAAGTCAATTAAATCAACCCCAGTGCATTACTGGTAATCTATTTTATCAACCCGATAAAGATGAAAGGCAAAGTTGACCTCGGCAGGATTTAAACTCAGAATGTAAAGAGCTAGAACAAATATCGCAAAGCATTTTGTCCGACACTCTACTGATTCTGCCAATCCACCACTTTTATCCTCCTCCTCTTCATTATTTAACATCTGCTTTCCCTGCTAACAATGGTTGGATGACTCATCACCAGACCAAATCAATACTCAAGTGAAAGGTACAGACCCCACCAAGAGTTCCTGCACTCTATTGAGAAGACAAGACAGACCACAGAACACAATATATAAATTTCTAATTTTCATAAGCAACTGAATCGATTCAAAAGCAATTATTTGAGAAGATAAACACCATTACTATAGAGCTGCCCTCTTCGTATGGAAGAATAAGTTGTATAGTATGGCTATGACCCACCATGAACACATCATGCAGACTGGAACAAGTAGGAGAGAGTAAACAAGAGCATCACATATAATCTCCAATGAAACAAGTGACACATTTCCAATCACTCCAACACAACTGTTCCAGTAATTGTACTGGTGTCAATAAACACATAGATTGGGTTAACCCTTCACCATTTAAATCAGCCATATCAGGCTAGAATTCTCTCACCACTTTCTGTTCAAACCAACCATAACTTGCCACTCATACTGATATTAAGGTATTGTTCTCAAAATAAATAACAACAAAATCTCATAGATTCAATATTATGTGAGATAAAGCCTTTACCATGAAAATACAATAGTATATATAGAGTAACATAAATGCTAAAGGGTTAAACCAGACACAACCAGTGAATCTACAGCATCACAAACAGAAGCCACCCTATGTAAGGCAATAACAGATGCCAAACACAGATATTGTCAGCCTGATGCAAATCAATGGCAGGCAACATATATACAAGGACAAAGTATTAGCTCAAGATCCAACTTAATAGTGTCAATGCATATTTTCAGCTGTCCATGTTGCCTTTTATACCATCCTGAGAGACATGGGAAGCGGGGAAGCTCAGAAGTGATTGCATAGATGAGTTCACATAATGGGTGGTGGAGTGTGTGGACAATAAAGGGAGGTGGTGGTGTGTGTGGCAAATAGTGAGAAGGGTGGGGGTGGCCAATGGAGAGAGCTGGTGGGATGTATGACCAATGGAGGGAGGTGGTGGTATGTGATGAATGAAGGAAAATGGTGGTGTGTGACCAATAGAGGGAGGTGGTGGGGGTGTATGACCAATGTAAGGGAGGTGGTGGGGTGTATGACCAATGTAAGGAAGTGGTGGGGTGTGTGACCAATGGAGGGAGGTGGTGGTGTGTGTGATCAATGGTGGGAGGTAGTGTGGTGTGTGACAAATTGAGGGAGGTGGTATGTGTAGACAACAGTGGGATGTGGTGGGGTGTTGTCAATAGACCAGAGGACCCTTTTATGCAGGGGTTGTTGGTTGGAATCAATCTGACAGAAACAACAAATTTCATAATTTAGCACAAGAAATAAATTTCAGTGGTCAGACATGGAGGACATGTAGAATTCGGAGAAGGCAAAAATGATGAAAAACCTCCAGCTTGTGTCACTGCGCTACTCTCATTGACCATGTCTCATAGCAATATAGAATGATGGCACAATGAAGTACTTGATAGATACAGATTCGTGGTCAGATGGATCTCTGATGTAGACCAGAGCCAACTTTGATGACAATAGAATATACTGTAGTGTGCAGACAGTTAAAGTGGGCACCTAACTCATGTTTACCTTGGGCTGTGGCAGTAAAGGAACAAATGAGATATTTGATTTAATTGACCTCCTCCAAAAACAGGCTTTTCAGGTGAGGACATGTCTAACCCATACAACCATGGTTAAAAAATGTTTGTAAACATTACATTCAGACGTTACCTATGAAAACATCTCTCTCTCTCTGTGCTCATGGATATCAAAGAATTATTTCAAGAAACCATTAGCTATTAATCGGAAGTGGCTCATTCTTTTCTCAGGGAGTAACAACAAATGAAAGGAAACGATTATTAGATGGGACCAACGGAACAATGTTTCCATTGCTGATATTATCTGTCGGTTGCAACTCCTGGCAGCAGGAAGCGGGATTTGAACTCAGAGAGCACAAAGCAAGATCAGATACCACAAAACATCCCTGTCCGATACTTTAACAATTCTGCCAATTCGCCGCTCTTTGACTAGTATTTTATTTAACGATGATCCCCCGAAAGAATGAAAGTCGAAGTTCACTTCTACAGGATTTGAACTCAGAACGCAAGGAGCCAGAATAAATACTGAGCCATTTAAATTGACGAACTAACCACTCTACCATGGAGCAACAACTAAAAACGCCCAAAATGCAATTTTACATTAGATAATTCTACTAATTTTTTCATTACTTTTCATCTAAAATATTAGATATTCTGTATATTTGAATATTTACAGGAATTATTCGAACGAAACCAGTAAAAGACTATTTAAACTGATCCAAAGAATACAAAACGACACATTGAAATACTTGTAGCTTGATGTGAACTCATTATTTCTATATCAATATTTTACATTCCTCTATTACTCGCTGCACATCGACAGATATAGTTACTATATTTCTGTTGTTTTCTTTTTTCTTCTTCCTGAAGTATTTCACTTTCTTAATCAAAATATAAATCTGTAATAACAGTTACGTGAATATGTATTATGTGACTATAATGATAGCTTAGTAGAAATGCAACTTAAAGGTGTATATTGTCAATATATTTTAATCATATTATAATAATAAACTATAAGAATAATTTAGCTTGATATAGAGTATATATTCTATACGTAAAAAGATAGGTTTATTATATATAGATATTTTATATACACAAGTTATTGTGGGGAATAAAACGAGGTGGAGGTGAAGATGACAAGAGAGCTGTGCACTTTACATATTGCTATTCCCATATGGTCTGGCAAGGAAATAAATAATAAAAAAAAAATAAAGACTCGTGCAATCTCACCATTATCTAATTATTTCAGCAGCGATGAAAAAAAATCTATTGACTTATATTTTGGCAGCAGTGATGAGCTGATAACGATTGGAAATTGACAATGATAAAATATTTGATAGCGATCAAAAATCATGAAAAAACTTTTATACATGAAATCATGCATGGACAGGGGAAAAGTTTAATTGGAACACAATTAATTAACGTTTCTTCATCTAATAATACGGGTGATGTGTGTGTGTGGTGATGTGAGTGTGTCTGTGAATGCGACAAGCGAAAATTATGTTGAAAAAATGACAAGGTAAACAATAAATACGTTTTATGTAAATGAATCAAATGCTTATTGATATAATTCTTAACTGGGTCTACAATAATTGGACAAAAAGATGGGAATATTTTTTTTGTTTAATAAGATATTTGCCGAATGAAAAATTAAATAAATAAACGCGAAATAAAGCAATTATGGAAATATAAAGACAATAATTTCGAATTTGTTGATTAGATCTATAACATTAGAAATGGGTTTTCCGGTAGATAAAAATCCATCAGTGAAGCAAGGCACCGTCACTTATCTATTGGCAAAGATCTAATGGGTTGTAGGTAAAAATTAACGATATAAAGATAGATATATAGTATATTGATCAACAAACAATCAGGAATGCTAAAATTCATAAATATAATAATAGTGTAAATGGATATTTCGGAAACTATTGTGCGCAAAAATACTTTTTAAAATATTTTAATGAACCAAATTTGCTTCGTTATAGTCAAATGAAATAGATCTTAATACAAGAGGAATAACACGAATTATGAACCACCCAGTAGACAAATGGCATCTATTTTAATGTGTAGGAGTCGTTGCTACCGGTTATATTTCCGTTTCCATCGATTTATTTTATTAAAGATTTCATAATTATTTATTTCGATTATAAAAATGACTTACCTCGTTAAGGTAAAAGACAATATAGAAGCAGTAAGTTTAAGATCTAAGAGACCAGTTTCGTGGAGACATCAACAAGGGGTAGGTAACTCAAACGAGCATTGTATTTAATTTAATTCCTTAATTTACAACTTATCGTGAAATATTTTTTCAACCTTTTTATGGGGCCGCTCTAGGATTTTGATTTCGATCTAACAAAATATTAAAAAACGAGATATTTAAATATATTATCGGTGTAAATATAGGAGAGAGATTAACAAGTAATAAATTAAAGAGATAACTACCACCGGTGGCACCGGTTGTTGTTATAAAATTGCAAAATGAGACACAAAGGAGAGAGATAAAAAAAAATTGAACGACAAGTTGTTCTTAAATAAATCTTATTAGGAATTTCATACGCCCCGAACATGCTTGCGCTTCTCCTTTTTGTAAATATAATATTCTCCCATTGTGTTCTAGTTTGCAATTACAAATATATAGTTCCCAGGTACTCGTTGTAACCAACTTGAATAAACGATTTTTTGCGCCTATTTTGTTTTGTTTGTTTTTCAACCCTCCTCATTTCAAATGTTAGAAATCCTGCAACACTTTACTGTATATATATATAGAAATATATAGATAGATATATTATTCCATGGCTAACGTTTAAGTGAAAACAAATTTAACGAAATCCTAGAATTAAGCATAACGTTGCAAGATATTTGGTGTGGTAATAGTTCTGGTGCCTAAATAAATAAGTCTTGACCTCGATTATATTTAACACTTAAAGAACCAGATTGCTCTAAATATATAACAAAAATTACTTGAGTATTCAAGGAGAGGAGTCTATAAATAGACTCAAAATTTGGAAGTTGTTTGGGATTTTACTCGGAAATATTGAAGAAATTCACATAAAAAACAAAAATAATTCCCGGTGTGGAGGGTTAATGTATGTTTCTTTAGTAAGAAAATCTGCGAAGTTTGATGTTCATAATTTTAGTTCTCATCAGCTCCATCATCTCTCCCTTCACATGTTCTTAGAGGTCACTCGAACCAGGCTCATACAAATGTAAAAACTGATATTTGGTAATTAGATATAATAAAATCTAATATGGGGGGGTGAGTACACCATATTCTTGTGTACATTTTCTTCAGTTTAGGTACACTGTATTCCTGTGAGTATCTGGTTTAAATTAGCTACACAATAGCCCTGTGCATATCTATCTGATTTAGAATAGGTACAGTTGTGGATGTTACACTGTATCCTTGTGTGTATCTGGTTTAAAATATGTACATTGTATCCCTGTGTATTTGGTTTAAAATAGGCACATTGTATCCCTGTGTGCATTTTGTTCAGAATAGGTACACTGTATTCCCATGAGTATCTGGTTTAAATTAGGTACACAGTATTCCTGTGCATATCTGATTTAGAATAGGTACAGAGTCATGGTGAATAGTACACTGTATCCCCAAGTGTATCTGGTTTAGAATAGGTACATTGTAACACTGACATAATAGGTGACTGAAAGAGTTAGTGCCAGGCAAAGCAATCAGCTGTAAAACCTTGCCTTAAAAATAACTCTATGCCATGTGGGGCCTGCAAGGCTGTATTGTATCTTCATCATCATCATCCTCATCATCACACAGGTTAGACGAGTTGTCCTGTTGTGAGAAATGCCAAGTCAGGTGACCATGTCTTGCTCGTACAGAACTGATTTGCCCTTCCTAATGCCAACCACATTTACAGTGAGTACTGGTTACTTTTTGACATGACAGCTACACAACCACTTATAGTGTGAGCTGGATGCTTTGTCATGACACCTACATGACCACTTTACAGTGTGGGACTTTGGTGGGAAAGGTGTGTGGAGATTGGGGAGCCTGTGCTCATGGGAAGGTGGGTCTTCTGTATTACTGCATAATGCCAGAGATCTCAGTCATGTGCCATCGCCTTTGAGGGATGCAATTATGCAAGGTCAGCTTTTATCAACTCGTCCCAAGTCTTCCTAGGTCTTCCTACTCCGTGGCTTCCATCAACTTCCTGCACTTTTTTATACAGCTGTTATCCTTCATAGGCACTACATGTCCAAACCAACGCAGTCTCCTCTCCTGTATACTAAATCTGATCCCTCTTATGCTTAGTTTCTCTCTCAGTTCATTTATGCTTTGCTGCTCAGATATATTACTATTACACATCCATTGGAGCATGCAAGCTTCATTTCTTTCCAATCTTTGCAAGTCCTCTGCACACAACACCCAGGCCTTACTACCATGCAACATTGCCTTTAGCATTTACATTACTCCATATACAATATTGCATTTTTGTGGTAAAGGCTTTATCTCATATAATATTGAATCTATGAGATTTTGATATTTATTTTGAGAACAAACCTTAACATCAGTATGAATTGTCAGTTTGAACAGAAAGAGGTGAGAGAATTCTGGCCAGATATAGCCAGTTTAAATGCTGAAGGGTTAAAATGATCAGTGTGTGAAGCCCTTTCATAATAGGTCTATTCTCAGGCTAATCCTCATCAGCATCAGCATCATTTCACTACACTAGCAAATGACCACAGTTATTCTCCACCCATTGCAACTTTCATAATCTGTTGTGGCCCCATGGTCAAAAGATTAGTCCTGACTATTAGTGGAATTTGAAGTCAGAACAGAGATCTGGATGCAATGCTATAAGACATCTTGTCTGACACTCTAATAATTCCACCATTATCGACTGGTAATAAATTCTTCTATCAACCCTATAAAAATGCCTGAAAGGTAAAGTTGTTCTTGGTGGGATTTGAACTCAGAGTTGCAAAGAGCTGGGAAAATATTGCAAGATATTCTATTTAACATTATAGCAATTCTGCCAATTCACTTTTAGGGTGAAATACTATCTTAACTGTTTGACAAATTATTAACCCTTTCATTACTATATTTCTAATGGTTTTCAAAGAATTTTTATATTAATGAATTATTTGGAGGAATTTACTAATATAATTAACTTTCTCATTAAACTGGTGTTTAGAAGAATTTTTGTAATAATTATTTGGAGGAATTTAGTTATATAATTAACTTTCTCATTAAGCTGGTGTCTTTCATTAGAAATATAGTAATGAAAGGGTTAATAATTTGTCAAACAGTTAAAAGTGAATTGGCAGAGTTGCTATTATGTTAGATAAAATATCTTGCAATATATTTCCAGTGCTCTGCACTCTGAGTTCAAATCCCACCAAGAACAACTTTACCTTTCAGGCATTTTTATAGAGTTTTACACAAAGTTATAATAGAGGGATTTTATATAAATATAGACACTTTAGAATAAAGTTTTGTATCATAGAGCCAGGAGTGGTTTTCAGCTAGTTTGGTATAAAAAGGATTTTAAATGCTGGCTTTTATTTACTACTTTGAAAGAAAGGAAAAATTTTTTTCTTAAATTAAATAATCAAATGATTCAATAAAATCCTGTTAATGTTCTTGTATTCTGTCACTGGTTTCAATCATTTGACTGCAACGATTCTGGGACACCATCTTCAATGGATTTAGTTGATTATATCTACTCCAGTAATTATATTTTTCAAGTCAGGTACTTATTTTATTGATTACTTTTTGTCAAAATGCTATGTTAAAGGACATATATTGTTTAAAAAAGCCTGTAATTCTAAGTCTTTTGAATTTGAATTCAAAACAGAGGTCGCATAGGAAACTGACAATGGAAAAAACAGACTTTTCCATCTCCTCATCCAACCTCTGAAAATCACAACAGTTGTTCATTCCTGTGCACATTGGGACATAACAAAACGAGTATAGACAAAGACAGATGAAGGTATGCCTTTTGACAAATTATACAAATAAAAACGAAAAAGTATCCTAAGTGCATACACATACATATACACATATATATATACATGTGTGTGTGTGTGAATATGGTTTATAAAAAAAATCAAAGGAGAAATGTGCATATTCAATTATACACTAGAGCATGGAATGTTGGTGTTTCCCTCTAAACAATTTTGACACAACCACTACAACAGGGAATGTTGGAGTTACCTTCTCAAATATTTTGAGGCGAACCAAGACATTCATGGCATTGCTGCTGTAATAGCCAACCACTCTCACAAGTATATATTATAAATTAGTCTTCTGTTACAATCCCTTTCTAAATGATTTTTTATAGTGTTAGCAATTACAGCTCCCTTAGTCACTGTTATTAGTTAAAGCCTGAAGTTTACAACACCTTATTTTTATGAAAGGAAATATAATTACAGGAAAAATGTCATAGAAAAAAGTTACATTCTTGGCTTGGAAAAAATTCATATTTTATATAAATACTGTAATAGAAAGTCAAAACTTATGTCTAAAAGATTTAACAATTTCCATAACCTCACTAAAAACACATAAATTCTGATTTAAACCTCATCATAAAATAAATTCTTTGATAACTCTAAGATTCCACAGGCAGGTCTTCTGCAGTACAGCACAATGCCAAAGATTTCAATGCTGTGTCATCTCTTTTGTGAGGTTTAATTGGGTAATGTTAGCTTTTATCACATCATCCTAAGCTTTCCAAAGTCTTCCTCTTCTATAGTTTGAGTGCTATGCATCTTTTTATACAACTGTCATCTTCCATGTGCATCACATATCCAAACCATCACATTCTCCTCTCCTGTACATTGCATTAGACCCCTCTTATGCCCAGATTCTGTCTCTTCATTGATGATTTGTTGTTCATGCACACCACTATTAGTTGTTCATGCACCTGTTCCCCATACAGTAGATCTTTTGGAATCTTCCTGTCTGGCATACAATGTACGTGACTGAGCCAGTACAGACATCATTGTTTGAGCAGGATGTATATGGTGGGTATCTTGGAGTGGTTGAGGACTTTAGTGTTAGTGGCCAGGTCGAGCCACTTGATATCCAAAATGCGTCTCAGGCTACAAAGGTGGAAGACATTGAGACACCACTCCTGTCAAGAGTAGAGGTTCTATATCTTGCTGCCATAAAGTAGTGTGCTGAGGACATGCACCTTGTAGATAGCAGTCTTGGTGTTTGTAGTTAGTTTTCTGTTCTACAAGACTCTCTTTTTAGCCTGGCAAATGTGGAGGCTGCTTGTCCAACTCTCCTGCTGATCTTGTGGTCCAAGGAGAGGTTGTCAGTAATAGTAGAACCAAGGTAGATGAATTCGTGGACTACCTCCAACTCATAGTGGTTGATGGTGATGGTAGGGGCTGCTTGACACTTTGGCCCAGTATGCTGGTTTTCTTCAGATTAATGGTCAGGCTGAATTCTTAAATTGTTCATGAGGTGCTGCATTTGTTCCTCAGAGTGTACTGCCAATGCTACATCATCTGCAAACAGTATTTCTCTGATAAGTACCTGACGAACCTTGGTTTTGCTTTCAGCCTTAACAGACTAAATAGCCTCCTGTTTGATCTGGTGTGGAGGTAGACACCTTCACTTGACATTCCAAATGTATGTTTCAGCATGACTGTGAAAAAGATACCAAACAGCCCTGCTCCACACCACTGCATATATTAAATGCCTCTGCAGAAGAGCCATCAAATTGGACATCAACTTTCATATCTGCATGGACCATCCTAAGAAGTTTTGGGGAATAACCAATGCCTTTGTGGAGTTGATGAAGGTGATGTAGAGTGGATGCCTTTGCTCTCGGCACTTCTCCTGTAGCTATCAAATGGAGAAAATCATGTCAATAGTGGAGCATTCTGACATGAAACCACACTGAGATTCGGTGTTTACCCTCTCAGCGATTTTCTGAGGTCTGTTCAAGACCATGAGAGCAAAGACTTTCCCAACAATGCTTAGCAGTGAGATGCCTTGATAGCTATTGCAGTCACTTCTACCCCTATGCTCCTATAGAGGGTGGCTAAATAGCACTCTCTTTGCACATCAGAAAAAGGTATATTCTCTCTCACGAAGAGTCTCTGAATCTGAGAATGGCATTTCTTGGAGTGCTGAAATGTCCCCTTGAAGTCGTAACAGTTTGTTGTTGATAACTGCTGTCTTGCAGACGTCACTGATCTTTTGAAGATCATTTGATAGACAAGTAGTCATGGTCTGTATGTTCCAACATCCATGTCTGAATGTTGGTTTCCTACATTGTTTGTTTGTTTGTTTGTTTTTCTTAGTGCAGTGTTTACAGCCCACAATTCATTATATTAGTATACCTAAGACCCACACACGCCGCAAAGCAGGTTAGCTGTGACAGGGCAGTGCCTAATTTTCTAGGGGCAACCTAGCCTGAGAAGAGTGGTAGCTGTCCAGTGAAGCACAATGGCCTTTCCCTCCACCGAAAGCAGCCCCTGATGCCTTGCTAATATGCCAATCATGTGCAGAGCAGATTCTAACTGATAGACTGCTACTTTCCATATTTTGCCATCGCTGTGAGGTGATGCTGGAGTGACCTCTCCATGGTGCAGGCTTGTACAGGGTTTTATGGGAAATCAGCAGTTGCCCATACAGAACGTCTCCCCTCTCGATACCACTGGTGTTGTCCAAGGGAAAGGCAGAAGCCAATACAACTTGGGGTAGCAGGAGTTGCTAGAACAAGGTCAGAAATAACATCAAACTGCCTTAGGGATTCCAGCTCAGATTTATCCTCAAGCTTTACTCCCAAAACCTTTCACATATGTGGGTATAACCACAAGACAGCAGAGGTTTAAGTTCAGAGTTTGTCTTCTTTTAGATGGACATCCCTCCTAGGCTAACAAGTTCCATCTACCTGGAGCACTAGTTTGAAGGCACCAGAACCCACTTGACAGTTCCACCGGGCTTACATGTTAAGCCACATGAGAGTGTCAGGAGTTGGATTTGGTTGCCAGAGGCTATTTAAGGCGCATCACATAAGGAACATTTTTAAAGCAGTACGAGCTCATACCTACTGCCACTCCTTGGCCTAGCAACCTTGGAAGGCACGTGATGATGTCAGCAGTCAAGAACTGCTACTAAATCACTAGTAGACCTTTGCGATAGAACATAAAAGATCGCTTCCTATTGACAAACCTATGTATTGGTCCTGCCCAAGTTAATTCCTTTCTGATGATTCTGGAATTAACGCGTGGCTTCTGTGTACTGGATGCAGCAATTGCATTCTAATACACAGGATGCAGAGAAGAAACCAACAATTTATGTTTGGTCTGGGCTGAATTAACACCCGCACATAGTCCCGAACTTACCACTAATAACTAAATGTATGCGCTCTGAATCACAGATGGACACTTCAAAAATGCAAGTCCTGTGAAATTATCAAGTAAACTAGCACAAAACCAGTTTGTTTAGTTCAATACACTTATATATATATGTTTGCAGATAAAAAAGTGAGTGAAGACATACATACTCAATTACACATCACAATAAGGGGTGCTTGAGTTTCTCCTTAATAATTTTTTAGGCAAGCCAAGACTCTTGCAAGCATCACCTGATATGTTGGTAAGACAACATAAACCTTGCTGTAGACAGTTCAGCTCTCACAATTTTATCAAACACCACAGACCGAAAAAAAAGAAACATATTTTGCCGATAATTTCTGAAATTTGTGAATTTTATTCAGTTTGATTACAGATGTAGTGACCCTTACCTTTGCTGCAGCATCCAAAATGGGAGAAGAAGCAAAAGAGTCACTATCAGGAACCTCCAATTCATTCATTTCCAGATGAAAGTACTGTGAATTGTTGGACTCTGCTAAGTTCATGAGAAAGAATATTTAGATATTTTATTTAAAACAGTGGAAATATATCAATGAATATCTGGAAAAGAGATTAAAATGTCCTAGAAACACTATATGTCAATGTGGCGCCCATATGACTCCTTCAGGAGTTATGGGTCCATATATATATCTTAACTATAAATGAGTGTATCATCATCACCGTTTTACGTCTGTTCTTCCACGCTAGCATGGGTTAGACGGGTTATCCTGTTGTGGGCAGTGTCCGGTCAGCTGACCATGTCTTGCTTATACAGGAACTGATTCTGGCTTGATTTCTACAGCTGGATGCCCTTCTTCATTTACAGTGAGTGCTGGGTGCTTTTTTTCCGTGGCGCCTACACATCCACTTTACAGTGTGGGCTGGGTGCTTTTTTGCCGTGGCACCTCCACGACCACTTTGCAGTGGGAGGGGGTGGGGGCGTATTGTCTATATGCTTCAGCTTTGGTTTGTACCCGTGGGGGATCGGGTCTTCTGTATTACTACGTGACGCCAGAGGTCACGGTCGTGTGTCATCGCCTTTGAGAGGTGTAATTGGGTAAGGTCGGCTTTTATCACCTCATCCCAGGTCTTCTTGGGTCTCCTCTCTCCACGCTTTCCATCGACTTCTAGTGCTCTGCACCTTTTTATGCAGCTGTCATCCTTCATACACATCACATGTCCATACCAGCGCAACCGCCTCTCCTGTATGTGTGTGAATATGTGTATGTCTCCCAAAGGTGCATCCTGGAGAAACACGGGTTTCATTTTCAAAATCTGCATACCAAGGAGAATGTTTTAGGGTTGTTAGTTCTCAAAAAATGTTGTAATTTCTATGATATAAATTAACTTCAAGATCACCAATATTGAATATCATTAGAATCCACAACTATCAGAATAGCTCTCTCTATATATATATATCTGCCTCTCTCTGTATTTTATACTTTTCCCCTCTGTATATATCTTTAGCACACTCTCTCACTATCCTTCTATATCTTCTGTGGTGGTTGGGGGGGGGGGGTTTAGCAGCAGCAGCAGCAGCAGCAGCAGTAGTAGTAGTAGTAGTAGTAGTAGGAGCAGCAGCATTAGTAGTAGTGGTGGTTGTAGTAGTAGTAGGAGAAGGAGGAGGAGGAGGAGGGGGGGGTAGATAAAATCTCCCAAATCCGAGCCTGTTTGAAAAAAAATCAACACTTTGGACTTCTATCAAAGTTTGGAGCATGCTACAAACATGAGGGCATATCTTAGTGGAGACAAACAATCAGAGCAGTTTGCCCAGAATCTATATATGCATGCAGATGGAAGACTTCTTGTAGATAAAAAGGGAGCTATTGATATAAGTCCCATATACACGATGGTGGAATCATTATTTTATCTCATAGAAAAAGTGCTCCCTAATTTTGAATATCAGTTTGCAAGTCACAAGTGGCTCAGTGAAAGGGTTATATTGGTGCCAAAAAATGTGACTGTGAAATAGGAGATGTCTATATGTGTATTTGTGAGTATGTCTATATTCTTAGATACACATATATAAATGTGTGTATGTATACTTGTGTATGTATATAGATATTTATGTGTAATTTAAATAATTATCCATATCTCTACTAATTTCTTGAATAGACAAACACTTGTAATATATAATTTCTACTAGATTTCTCAAGAAAGTTACTCCCCTTTGTATGTCTTGTTCTCTTTTTCTCTTTAATGAATTTTGAACTATTCGATACTGTTCTGTATGACATAATAACTGTTGATTTAGTAAGAAGGGCCAACCAAGAACTGATGACCCTCATAGTATGAAGAAAAAATATTGAGAGAGTGTGGAAGATCTTTTCCACCAGCACCGTCTAAATACCACAGACACTCATGATGGTACGAATGGCATCAAAGACATAAAATCGCCCAGTTTGGATGGTCTACCCTGAGTTTTATGTAGATAAGCCAGATTTATTCTCTGATTTCCTTGAAGCCATTTACTACAACTGCTAGCAGAATGGATGAATTCCAAATTCTGTGAGTTGGGGCATAGGAAGACATGTTAGACAACTTCAGGCCCATAATTCTGCTAAGAGTTTAACATTTTTGGCCAAGGTGCTAGCAATGAGGTTGCTGCTGACACGCGCAATGCCAACTAGATCCATACATGACAACCTCCACCTCCTGTGATACATCATAAAGAGAGTAGGGAGTAAACATGGCTTTGATGGGACTATGATCAATTTAAATCTATTGAAAGCTTTCAATAAGGTTGACCATCAATGCCTGGAGACAGCTGGGTTCAGTTCCATCTTCAGAGGCTGGATTTCTGCAATGCACAGCAGCATCTGCTTGGTGGAGATCATGCTATCTGTCCATCGAGAGTGCCCTCTTTTCTCCCTTCTGTACATATTGACTCTTGAGCCTTTACTGTGGAAGCTGAAGCTGTTGCATGGCGTCCCACTCAAACCAGGATGTGAAAAGGCTGTGTCAGCAAATGCAGACAACATTGTGATGGTGTCAAATACCTTGGAAATCAAATATGAAAGGTTGGCAGGAGCAAAACTCAACCCAGAAATGTCAGTGGTTTTGCAGCCAGGCACCTGGAGAGGTAAATCCATGACATTCAACAGCATCGTCAGACGCTGGACGGACGGACCGGCAAAGTTGCTCAGGGTCTGGTTGGGACCAAACTTCCAGGTGGATAAAAACTGGAATGAGGTAATGAGTAGGGTGGCCACTCTCACCCAGAAATGGGCCAAGAGAGAGCTATCCCTGAAAGGTCAAGTGGAAGTGGTGAATACATATATTGCATCCGTCATCGCCTGACCATTGTGCCTTGCTCCGTTCATTCCTCACCAAATTGGAACGCCTGCTCTTCATCTTCTTGTGGAAAAGACAGGTTCCTTTGGTGAGATGGTCCATATGCTGCCAGCACTGTCTATGCGGAGGTTGATGATGTGCAACATGCGCTTAGGCTACAGCATCTTCAGATATTATCAAACGGTGAACAAGTGTGGTCAGTTTGTGAGACATGCCTTTCCACAGCTTACCTTTTTGACAGAGCTGCAGGCCTGGGTGAAGAAGAAAACGAGGTTGGCACCTGACATCTGGAATGTTGCCATATGCCCTCTACCAGGTGGGAAATTCTATTCTAGAGTCCTATAGAGGATTAGTGGTGAGCAAATGTGACGCTGCATGGCCAGTCTGTTCCAAAGGACTTTCTATCTGGGGACTATGGATAACTTCTAGAAATCCTTCACATGACAGTGCTACCAGGGGGCACTGCCAGTTTGTGATAAATCCTGCAATGTTGAGAGGTGGGACTAGAAATAGTAATTGGTCAAGATCACCCAGTTCAGTGAGTGAAATACTGCCAACATCTAAGTTGATGGTATATGTAGATGGGTTCTCTCACCTATTGATAGACTAATGTTGACTCTTTGTGTACCTACATGTTCAAACCACATCACTCATTGTATGGGTCAACAAAGAGTGTATGCTGGAGTGATGAATTTGGCTCAGGATCTTGAAAAATATACTATAGACCCCAAACTTATGAAATGCAAAAATGGATATCATCTTTCCTTTCTAGTTTGTTTTGTTTCAAAATGTTCTTGTTAACTGTAGTGACATTAATGTTCAGTTAGGAAAAGGTGAAAACCACCAGAATACCTTTAATGAAGAATCCAACAGAAATGAATCACATTTGGAACAATTTCTGATTGAAAAATACCTGTACTGCTTGAACACCAGGTTTCCAAAATAGAAATGGAAGCTATGGACTCATACTTATCCTAATGTAGCTAAGGCACAACTGGATTTCATCATTACCAATAAGAAGGGGATCAACGGTGCTCACAACTGTGAGGCATACAACTCATTTGATGGTGTGTCTTCATCACATATCATTATTACATGTTTCAGCTGAGTATGCATGCAAATAGAAGGAAAAGTTCACGGAAGCCTACATGACTGGAAATGAGGATATCCAAGCACAATTCACCATCACACTTTAAAATCGTTTCCAGCTTCTTCAAGATGAGCCTAACATATCAGATGCAAACAGTACACACACAAACTTTGTGAGTGCTCACAAACTAGCTGGTGAAGAATATATACCTCTGAAGCTGAAGCCTAAAAGATAGCACCAGGAGAATGAAACTATGGTTCCAAAGTGAGAGTGCCTGAAGAAGTTGGCCAAGCTGAAAAACAGATGTCCTTCCAAAGTAAACATAATCGAATATAAAACTACAAGATGTGAACTGGAGGAAATTTACAACGGTGAAATACATACAACATATTGATACCATCCAAATGGCTGCTGAAAGTCAACAATTAATAATCAACATTAGCTTGGAAAACTGGAAATGATGTTAGTGGAAGAAAGAGATCAACCCAAGCCAAACTAAAAGCAGCAAATCAAGAAGAAAAAATGAAGAAATGGAAAGACCATTTTCAGGACCTACTGGGAAAATCTCTTGTAAATGATCTACCAGTTCAGATGATCATAGAAAATAAACTTCCCATCAAGAAAGCCCCATTTACTGAAGAATAATTAGGGGCCATGCTGAGAAAACTAGAAAATGGGAAAGTAATTGGTCTGAATGAAGTACTTCTTGAAGTCTGGAAAACAATATGCTTCAGTATTCTTCTCTAATGTTGCAATGCCATATACAAACAAAGCTCAATTCAGACCTGGACAGAAGGATGCACTCTTTCTTTCATATAGAAGGTGGATCTGCCATTTACAACCAACTACAGAGGTATGCCCCTTATGGCATTGCTGTGAAAATATACAATGAAATGCTGACATTCTAACCTGAAATTGAGAAATTTCTTCGACCAAATCAAAATGGATTCAGGAAGAACAGGTCAACACTCAGGCAGATATTAATGGTGAGAAGAATCATTGAAGGTGTAAGAGCAAGAAACCTGGGTGAAGGCATACTCTTTGTGGATTTCTTAATGATGTTCAATTTTGTGCATAGAGGGAAAATCGCTGAAATGCTACAAGCCTATGGAATACCAGAAGAAACAGTCAAAGCAGTCATGAAGCTCTACAATGATACAAAACCAATGGTTCAATCGACTGATGGTGATACAGACTTCCTCAGCATTCAGACAGAAGTTCTAAAAGGAGATACTTTGATGCCTTTTCTGTTTATCATCTCTCTGGACCAGAAGTGTAACAACACCTATGGCAAGCAATGAAATTGTGCCCCTACTCATGCAGCAAGCTATATAGTAGTTGCTAGACCAGAGGTTCTCAAAGTTGGCGCTACTGTCCTCGGGGGTTGAGAATGTCGAGGAGGTGCTAGAGATGATTATAATAGTATATTAAATATCAAATGATACATATTATAATATATAATATTTATTTATACATAGTATATATTATATTATTTATTATATATTATTTACAATTTGCATGTAGGCAGGTCTCTCTGGAAATAGGGTTGGGGGGTGCTGAGGGTAATTATGTGGCTGTGAGGAGGGGAGGGGAGGGGGGGGGGGGGGGCAGTGGCTCCTAAAGTTTGAGAACTTCTGTGCTAGACCATGGGATTGACAGTGCAGTTTAAATGAATGAGAGTTTATGGTATTAAACTGCATTTTCATTTATTCTACAGATATCTTTTTGTAACACTGATTTTTGACAAACATTAAACCTCATTAAAATATTTAATAAGTCATGCTATGAGGTATGCCTATGTGGTCATGTAGTTCCCACCACTGTATTTTTTTTTTTTACCTATGGGCCTAATAATTTATATAAACGGTTTAATGATCCAACCACCATAGTGCTTTTCACCCATGGTAATCAAAGACAGATCATACATCTGAAGAAGTTTCTTTTTTTCACTCTCTGCTGTTAGCTTATCTGATTTTAATAGAAAGTGCTCCTAGTTCAAGTGGTGCCCATAGCATATGCCATGCTTGCCATACCCTAGTTACACTTCTACTCTGGACTATGTCCGTTGTACTTCAGTAGAACTGCACAACAACATCTGTTTTACAGAAAGCAAGAAGCATAAAGCAGAGAAAATCACCGATGCTGAATAGCGAATGACTTTGTTCTCTTCACTGACAAGATCGCAGATGCAGAGAAGCTACTGCATGTACTGAAAGAGACAGCTGCAGGGGTTGGTACCTATGAGAATGCAACAAAAACAGAGTACATAAGCTTCAACCAAGATGGTGGAATATGTGCACTTAACAGATCACCTCTAAAGAAAGTTGAACATTTCACATATGATGATCTGTATTGCCAAAGCCTGGAGTGCTCTTGACATGCTAAGGCAAATATGGAAATCATTACTAAATGAAAAAATATAGCAGAACTTCTTCCAAGCAACTGTGGAAACCATTCTACTGTACAGTTCATCAGCATGGACAATGATTAGAAAGCTTGCAAACAAACTGGATGGAACTTACACTAGTATGCTGCACACAATACTCGACGAATTGTGAAAGCATCATCCAACAAAGGAAGAGCTATATATGGCCATATATCTAAATTACCAGAATAACTAGGGAGCATATGAGAAGATATGCTGGATACTGCTACTGAAGTAACAATAAGCTGATGAGCTGCCTACTGTTGTGGATACCAAGACATTGTAAGACCCTAGCAGGACAACTGAGTATGACCTACATTGATCAGCTGTCTCAAGAATACCTTGGAAGATCGTGACATCTGGAAGGGAAGAGTGGATTTGGTCCAGGCAATCCAGCCGACCAAATAATATATTATGTATATAAAGTATGTGCATGTACTGTTTCTTTCTATTATGATATTTGCCCTCGTTTTCCTATTTATGATGTAATAATTGTTGTCACTTAACTTCGGTCCAGTCCAGATAGAAGACATGTTTATGGTGGAAGACGTTCCATCTGTGACCATTTCATCTTTCCTTCCCCCACCGCATAAGTATCTAGGACAACATTATCTATTACGACCCCTTGAATACGTGTTATATTTATATAAAAGGAATTATAGATATTTAATTTCATTATTTGTAAGTTATAGAATTACGGCCCTTTCCATTCTGAGTTCAAATCCCACCGAGGTCAACTTTGCCTTTCATCCTTACGGGGTCGATAAAATAAAGTACCAGTAATGTACTGAGTAATTGCTGGCCTTGTGCCTAAAGTAGAAACAATTATTTGTAAGTTAGGAATCAATAAATTTGGGGAAACAGTGATCATCTCATTGGCGTATTAAGATGCCAATCGAGTTTCGATTTGAAGAAGGAATCCTTCAATTCGCTTACGTTTGCTTATTCTTTGGGGAACTAAGTTTGAACATCTCAACTTTACTTTCTTCCACCCCAAAAAATTTAAGAATTCGTTTCATGACCACTTTCGAAAATAATAACGCAATAATTCCTTATGAAATACATGAAAAAAACAGTAATTTATTATTATTTATAAGTCTTTCCTTATCCAGTGAATGAATTTCTTTGAATGTTTCTGAGAAAACGTTTACGTAATCGACATATAAGAGAATATAGACTGGGAATGTAATATATCTCTTCACCGTTGGAAAAACAAACTATATATAAGTTTACAATAGCAGCGGTAGATATGTGTACGCGTATGTGTGTAATATGCATACATATATATATATGCATATCTATGTGAGTGTATATATATATATGCATATCTATGTGTGTATATATATGTATATATATATGCATATCTATGTGTGGTGTGTGTGTATATATATATATATATATATATATATATATGTGAAAATATTAAAAATACCTATTGTATGATGTGACAATCAGAATCGTTGCAAAATTTCCCAAATTCTTCGAAATAAAAATAAAATATGAATAATAAATTTGTTAAGAATATACAAAAGTAAGAATTTTCTAAATGAATGTTGATAGGGATGGCAGAATTGGTAATTAAATTGCTGAAGGCGCTCAGTGCTTGTCGTCGTCGCATTATCTGCCCCTGTGTTTATACCAACACTAAACTGAATTGCCAACTTCGGACACTGTGTTTATAATTACTCCTTCAGTCTCTGCTCCTTACTCTAGACATTTTTCACTTGATTCATAATCATTCTTTGCAAAAAGTTTTCCTATCTTTTCCATCAACTGTGAGATAATTACATCGCTATAATATTAATAATATATATAATAGAATGTTGCAAGGACGATTTAAAAAGAAGAAAGAAAGAGAGAGACTGCAAAAGGTAAGCAAAATATTTTTTTTTTTTGTGTGTGTTTCATATTGTGAAATGGGTTATCATCCCTTGTATGGTCTACATCAGTCATATCTTTTACTCTCTAGCCTTACATAGATAGATACATCTTCACTTTATTCCTGTATGCACAGAAATCAATCTTTTTTTTTTTTATCTCCTCCGTTCATACTTTGTTGATTATTTCGATCCATTAAATATTCTAAAATAGAAATATTTTTTAAAACCCTTAACGGGGGTTAAAACATCAACTGAATGGGCACTCAATGCGTGTTAGTAGAGAGTAAATTTTATTTTCTGAGTAAATAAACGGCACCCCACAAATGCATGAATTGTTTTAGCTATAATCAATATACAATGAACCTATTATCTACCTATGTAAGGATACTCACGTCATTATCATTTTGTCCAATATACCCCCTCCCCATCTATCTCTGTCCTTCACTCGCCATTCGTTTACACATTTTCCCCCGTTTCTTATAGCTGCCAGCCTGGCTTTCTTCATCTACCATCAGTCTTGTCCCCCCCATGCACACTAGAACCATCTATCTGGACATTGTTCTTGCTTTACGCGCTTTTCTCTCCCACATGTCCATTGTTTAAATTCCAAGGTAATGCTTCTTTCACTCCATTCTCTTATATTTACCTTGACAATACAACCTTTTACTTACACGTTTTCTTTATTATTTACCTTCTTCCTACCCTCTCCATCCCTCTGTATATACATACATACATATACATATATTTCTGAGGGTACTAGACATGTTTACGTATTGAAACCACTGATAAGGCAGAAATAAGTCAAACTATTAATATAAACACTATATATATATATATATAGTTGTAGATTTATGTAGTGGTCAGTCTGTATTACAAATGGAAAATGGTCAGTCCGAAACAAGACCTCCTCCCTCCATCCTCACATCTCTGTCACACTCGCTCGTTGCATTATATATACTAGTCATTTCAGCATCCATCCTATGTTCATAATTTAATTGTCTGTCGTTCTACTATAGAATTTCAGAATTAAATCAAAAGCAGGTTTAAATAACATTAAGGTTAGCAACAGAAAGTAATTTCAGTAATATAATAAATATATAATATTCTCTACTTGAGTACTTTTTCCTTGCTTTTGTAAACCCTAACGAACGGGTAATGTGTGTGTGTGTGTAGGTATATTTATATCTGCGTTTGACGGTGTAAAATGGGAGAAAACTAAATGCTTGGGTAGACTAATGTATATTATATTTTGTTATAGCTGCGAAGCTATACCAGTGGCCCGAGGGCCAGGAGTTTCTTGCTTAATGCACTCTACAAAACTGGTTTTGTAGAGTGCATTTGTTAAAAAAAAATCTCATGGCATTCAAGCCACTAATATATATATATATGATTATATATCGGAAAATGTTTAACCCCGACGGCAGAGCCCAAGCCTTTTCGACGTTCAGAAATAGCCTAAAAAGTGGGTCTTGTTTCTCTTGCGTTTCGCCTGTTTATCACATATTAAAACTCTACTTCGGTATTGAGTACTCTTTTCTCTCGACCGTCAACAACATACCAATATATATGTGTGTGTGTGTATATATATATATATATGTGTGTGTGTGTATGTGGAATATTTTTTCTGTTATTTCCACAAAATGTACATGTGGGGAAATATATGACTATATATGTGTGTGTAGTGTATACATATATATGAGTTTATATACCGTATATATATATATAAAGAAAAACGATGAAGTTAATATATATATGCATAAGTGTGTGTGTATGTATATGTGTATATATTCTGTGTACTCATTCACAGCACCTCCCATTAAATCCTACCTCACTAGACATAGTTATCATATAACTGTTCTTCTTTCCCACCTACACATTTACATACTTATAGGCCTTCTTATGCCCACACCTACCCTAAACATCTCTCACTTGGCACAGATCATCAGCCACCACCCCTCTCTTACAGAGTAGAAAGTGTTCACCAATTGAGTCAATGACAACAACCCCTCTAATGTTGGTGCTATAATAAAAGACACTCATTACACTCTGTAAAGTGGTTGGTGTTAGGATGGGCATGCAGCTGTGTAAATCTTGCCATACAAAGGACTGAGATGATCCTTCAGCCATGTCAAGGACACAGTAAAACACACTGTACACAGAGTAAAGTGATTAATGTGAAGAATGGTTGCCAGGGTTAGAAACCATCCTCAAAAGGGTTGAGAGAACCTTCCAAGCATATATATCACAAGAGCATATGGTGTGCTGATAGGAAAGGCATCCAGCCATAGAAAACTTGCCAAACAAAAGGTCTAGAAGATTCTTCAGTTATGACAAAAACATCACAACTTCCCTAGTGCTGATGTTACAATAAAACACACCCAGTACACTCTTATAAGTGTGGTAATGTATAAAAGGAAGATGCGCTCACTGGCCCATCTTAGGAGTTGGTAGCTCAGATTTGTAGTATTGACTTGCTCTGTGACTAGCTGTTCAATCTTTGCTAGCTGGGAAAACATATTAAGTGTTGATGATGATGATATATATATTATATTATTATATCTATTTATATATATATATATATACGTGAACGGCAAAGCATGTAATAGTAATATACGTGAACGGCAAAGCATAAACGAACTAAGGAAAAAATTAGAAATAAGAGGGATCAGATGTTGTTTACTCGAGAGAAGGCTACGTTGGTACGGTCACGTGATGCGCATGAAAGACGGCAGCTGTATAGCAAAGTGCAGGGCAATAAAGATAGATGGTAGCCACGGAGTAGGCAGACCCAGAAAAACCTGGGACGAGCTGATAAACTCCGACCTCACACACTTACACCTCTCCAAGACAATGTCACTGGACCGAGACCTTTGGCGGTACTCAGTAATAGAGAAGACCCGCCTTACCTAAATACAAAGTAAAACCTACTACAGTCAGCAGGCATCTCTAACAAAATACACCCCCGTCCCACCACCCCCACCCCATCCACACCGCCCCTTTCAATGTGAAGTTATGTTGGTGCCACAACATCCAGGCCGAAACATATGAGATCGTGTAGGTGTCAGGACAAAAAAAACACAGTCCACGCTGTAATGTGGCCGTGTAGGTAACACGGTAAAAACCTCCCAGTCCCACACTGTAAATGTGGTTGGTGTTAGGAAGGGCATCCAGCTGTAGAAAACCCGCCAGACAGTCCACGCTGTAATGTGGCCGTGTAGGCAACACGGTAAAAACCTCCCAGCCCCACACTGTAAATGTGGTTGGTGTTAGGAAGGGCATCCAACTGTAGAAAACCCGCCAGACAGTCCTATGCGAGCAAGACAACCACTCTTGCCTCAAGTGGGAAAACTCCCGTCCAAACCCATGCAAGCGTGGAACATGGACGTTAAACGATGATGATGATGATATATATGTGTGTGTGTGTATGTAACTTTGTATGTGTGTACACATGGGTATATATGTTTAAGGGTATATTGCTCCATTTTACATCTTTATAACTTTATAATTTCGATATTGACAGTACCTCTAATTCCACTTATTCTTCATAATTTGCACTTTCCGTTTTAATTCATTTCTTTACTGTTCTAACTAAACACTTGATCAGCACTGTCTCACATGCCTTTGGCCCTCCTTGCAACCAAACAGTAGCACATGGCTCTCTCTTCATTAACCAGTGGCCTTTTCAATGGTAGACAGCTAACCAGGCAACCTACTGGAAGTGTTCAAACTCTATCCAGTCTGAACTTTCACAAAGCTAGCTGGAACTTTCATAAAACTAACTGGAAATTGACTCAGGAAGAGATCCTTGACCCTTTAACATTTAAATCGGCTGTATCCAGCCAGAATTCTCTCACCGCTTTCTGTTCAAACTGGCTGCTCATACTTATGTTAAGGTATTGTTCTCAAAATAGATAATATCAATATCTCATAGATTCAATATTATGTGAGATATGTGAGATAAAGCCTTTATTGCAAAAATATAATAGTATATATAGAGTAATGTAAATGCTAAAGGATTAAACAAAACTAGTCTGAATGTCTCTGGCTTGTTAATTCAAATATTTATAGTATCTTTACAAGCAGACAGATTGTGAACATTTGCAATATTGTCTCTTAATATCCTGTAATGATTTAGAAAAAATATCTAAAAACAGGTTTCTTTATTCAAAAGTTTATAATAATGTTACTAATAATTTATAGTATTTTTGCTATAGTATATTTACAGTGTCTTTACAAGACCATTGTAAAAAATTGTATGTGATGCAAAAATGGTGTTGTTTTGCACTTTTCAAGAATGTCTTGCTAATGTGGTTTCGTGTGGTACAGGACACAATTTATGTTAATAATTGTTTCTACTTTTGGCACAAGGCCAATTATCCCAGTACATTACTGGTACTTTATTTTATCATGCAAGCTATATCAATTAAACTTATCCCAGTAAGAAAAGCCAAAACACATAAAAACAAAATCCTCAGAGACAAACGTTCTTATGAGACAAAGAACAAAGATCTCAAACTGCTTAAATGGACTACTTAAGAACAGCGGAAAATTCCACTTTAAAAAGGCACTGTTAGAAATTGAAAAAAAAAAAAATTCAAACACTCACACAAACTGGTAAGTGCAGAAAGGGAAACCAATTGCATAAAAACAGACCCTAAAAGTTTCTATAAATTTGCACTACAGTACACCACAATATAGGGCCACTACTTCAAGAGAAGAGCTCACTAACTGATGAGAAATACAAAAGTGTTTTCACCCCCAACTGGAACAGATTCAAATAAATAAATGAGATAAGTTCTTTGGCACTACAACTATACACTCAGAAATGGCTACCATCTATTACATCGATATAAAGGAGGAAGATGTTGAAATTAATCATAGTTGAAATCAGTTCAAATTTAGTTACTGATCCCGACAGGCTCCCAGGAATCCCCCTAAAAACATACAAATAAGCCATAGCAAAAGCATTACAGATTCTTTTCCAAGGCTTTTGTTGTGGTAAATTTCCTGGAAAGTTAAAGAAAAACATAATATGCTCTATCCATAAAGGAAGAAACAGAGCAGATGCTAAAAATTACAGGCTTGTCTTTCTGACCTCATACATCAGTAAAATCATGGAATGAGTTATCAGAGGGAAGCCCATTATGTTCCTGGAAGAAAATAACAGGACCTGCTGACTGACACCCAGCATGGCTTTCATTCATCACAATTTTAACAGTATTATGACTGAGTACTGATACAATCACTAAGACACTTAATCATGGATGTGATATATCATGACTTTGCAACACTCTTAAACAACACACTGTATAAGCACACAGCACCTACATGCTAACAGAATTAACAATTGTTATTGTTGGTGTCCCCTGTGCATACATTATTCCATTACCATAGGCAATGGAGTGTATGAATTAGTCATTAGGTTCTTGAGTCTACCACTTTTGATGTCTTCATTTTCACAGATTTGTTGTTGGTCATCATCATCATCATTTTTACATCCACCTTTCCATGTTAGCATGGCTTAGATGAGTTGTCTCTAGCATAGCTTTCCTCCACCTGTTGCATTCTTTTCTTATTTCTTCTGTGATGTTCAGCATTCTCAGAATAGCTTTCTCTACTACGGCCTAGATTTTCCTTTGTCTTCCTCTTCTCCATCTTCCTTCTTGGATCTACTGGCACTTACTCACCCAATGATTATTATCCATATGCACTCTGTCAGGTGGTAGAGGCAGTGCTACAGTAAAACACACATGTAGTGGTTGGTTTTAGGAAGAGCATGCCAGAATAAAATGTATGAGCCAATCATGGTCACCTGACTTATATAGATTCAGTACATGACAGCCTGTCAGATCAAAAAAATAGACATGTGATGATCACATGTCCATACCAGTGCAATCTTCTCTCATGCACACTGCATCTGTTTCTTTTTATGCCTAGTTTTTCCTTCAACTCGTGTGTTTCAGTGTTCATGCACACTAACATTACACATCTAGCAGAGCATGCTAACCTCATTTCTTTATAACTTTCACACATCCTCTGCATTCAATGCCCACATCTCACTACCATGAGACATAACACTTCATATATATAGGCGTCATATAGTATGCCCTTCATTTGCAATGTTTTTTCCAGCTCTTTATCTTCTGAGTTCAAATCCCACCATGGTCAACTTTGCTTTTCATCCTTCCATGGTTGATGAAATAAAATACCAATCAAATACTGGGGTAAATTTAATCCTTTAGCATTTAAACTGGCCATATCTGGTCAGAATTCTCTTACCTCTTTCTGTGCAAACCGGCCGTAACTGGCCTCTCATACTGATGTTAAGGTATTGCTCTCAAAATAAATAATATCAAAATCTCTTAGATTTGATATTATATGAGGTAATTATGTAAATGCTTAAGAGTTAAATTGGCTTTCCTTTCATCTCCAGCCACCCACCCACAAATTGCTGACCTTGTGCCTAAATTAGAAATCATTATTGTATCTCAACATTATTTTCTTTCTCTTTTATTCTTCAGATATTCATGTTGGAGACGTTTATGAAAGAAGCTGGAAAATGAGACAAATAAAAGTAATTTAACATTAATTTGAAGGAATAATAAAACTTAGGAAATGTAATCAATCTGAAAACTCAGTTGCTCTGTTCTAAGTTCTGAATCAAAAGTCTGTTTGGGAAAATATTTTTAAAATATGCTGTATAAGATTTTGATTATTTTTTAAAAGTTTATAAACAAATGTATCTAATGACTTTGCTTTTGTTAAAATTCAATTTATCTGTTGAATCTTTTTGATGGGAAAAGGCCATTGAAAGCAAAGTGTTTACAGCATTTACTAATGAAGTTAATTGTTTACAACATTACTAACGAAATTAATGAGATGAAAAGCAGAATAATAAATAAATTAGAATCCATTTAAAATTATTTCTCAGTTTATTTTTAGTATTTTAATTGTTATCATATTTCTAATGAACAACATTGCCTATGATTTTTCAATAATTCTGAAAATAGAGAATTTGGAAGGATGTAGTAATACAACTAACTTTCTCATTATTAAACTGGTGTGTTGGAACATACCTTAACAAAGGTTCTTACGTAAAATTATGATGGAAAGTTTTTAGATAACTATAAGCATTTAAAAAAACTGTTTTGTATTGTAGAACCAGGGGTAGTTTCAAGTTGTTTGGTATCAAAAGGATTGAACTAAGTTGTTGAGAAATCAATTAAAACCTTTTACCTGTTGATAGAAATTTGACTCACCTGAAATTCAATGGAGAAAACATATGTTGTTAACATTAGTGGGAAATCCTTCTCCAAATATGGCTCTCATAGCCCAACCGATGAAGAAAGAGCTCCTTCACCACAAGAGGAACAAGAGCAAACATTGGACCTCTCTTACCGTGACAACAGTCATCTTAACAGAACACCCAATAAGCCTTATGCATGTGATATGTGTAGCAAATGTTTTGCCCAGAAATCCCATTTAAAACAACATCTAGTCACACACAGTGGAGAAAAGCCTTTCAAATGTGAAGTGTGTGGAGATGCTTTTTCACGAAACGGTAACTTAACTAGGCACATGGGCATTCACGGGAAAGCTCTTTCAAATGGGGCTCTGAAATCATCTATTTGTCATTCAAGTATGTCACATGATCACCATAGTTCACCATATCAAGCATCAAATTACTCAAAACCTAAAACATCAAAAGTTATCACAGTAAATGATAAACCTTTCAAATGCCAAATCTGTCCTTGTTCATTTTCCCGTAACGGTGATCTGACACGACACCTGAGAACCCATGGAACTTCTTTACCATCATTGTCTCATAAAACTAACTCCAAAATGTCAACTTCATCATCATCATCAGCATCATTGTCATCAACGGCGAATCAGTCATTACATCAGATTCAAAATCCATTTAACTGTGATGTTTGTTGGGCCACATTTACACAAAGAGCTAAGTTAAGCCAGGAGGTTCACAAAAGGATACATAAAGCTCTAAATCCATTTCAGTGCGAATCTTGTGGGAAATGTTTTTCTCAAAGGACTCACTTGACAGTTCACCGACAACGGATTCATTCTACTGGAAAGACAAACTCAGACAAACCTTCTATGAATAACTCATCTACGACAATTCCTTCACAAAGCTCAAGCGAAAAGAGTAACGACAATCCTCTCAGTTGTGATGTCTGCTGGAAAGCCTATTCCCAGAGAAACCATAGTGACTTACATAAACGAATCCACTCTGCTGTGTTACCATTCAAATGTAATATATGTTCCCAGGTATTCACTGACCGAGGGGAATGGAAACGCCACCAGAGATCACATCTTGGCAAGAAGCTCTACTCTTGCGGGCTTTGCAACAAAACATTTTTGGAAAGATCACATCTGAAAGTTCATCATCGAATCCACACTGGAGAGCGACCGTTTAAGTGTGGGACATGTCAGTTTGCATTTGCAAGGAAAGATCACTTAGAGCGGCATCTCCGAGCCAATAAATGCAACAACAAAATGAACGACGATTGTAGACAGCAATCACCTGACACCAATAATACCAGTAATGATTCCCATAGTAGTGATTTAATCCAGTTACATTCTCATCATCATCAACAACATATGACTGACAATGACAACTGTGTACCATCTCCAACTGCTCTAGTTCCTACAAACTCCGTATTGGCCCACTCTCATCATTCTGATACTTCGTCCGGCTCATTGGTACAGCCTCCCCCACAACTTGATATCCCATCATCACATACTACTACAACAGATATTATTTCTGCTGCTAACAACACTCAGATGTACCCTGCAACCATTCAAATGTACCCAACCAGTATACAACTGTATTCAGGGGCACCAGTTTTCCCAACTATCCAGGGAGCAACTTTTCTTTGTATTTAAATTTATCAGCATAATGTTGATACTAAAAAAAAAAATAGTAATAATAATAATGCTCCCACCATTATTTAAAACTTATTTTAGAATTTTTTTTACTGCTGGTCATCATCATCATCATCATCATCATCCATATTCAGAATTTGACCAAATTTGTCTTTAAATTAATGCTATCAATACATTTGGAAAACACTGATCAACACATTCACACATAGTCATCAACACACTAACATGCTCATCCACACACTAACACACAAGTCAAAACATACTCAGTTGTGTGATTAGATAAATCTTTACAGCTTTGTATTAAGCTATTCTGAAGAAATGTTTTTTTGGTTTTTTTTTTGTTACATTTTACCTCCACTTTCTTGATGAATTCCCTGTTTTTCCACACCATTCTCTCCTCACCAACACCAGAGAATGTGTGTACATGTCACATGCAAGTTATATAAAATATATATATATATATATATATATTTATTAAAATAACATTTATTATTATTACTATATATATATATATATATATATATATATATATATATATATATTATATAGTTGAAAATAAAAAAAAAACAAAGATAAACATAGAGAACAATTACACAAACTTTTATTAGTTTCACAGTTGTGGGAAAAGGTAAAAGAATGTCTCAATGTCTTGGACGTTAGTCCTTTATCAGGAAAGAGTAAAGTTAAAAGTGAGAGAGGCGGTCTGAAGGTTGAAAAAAATGGAAAAGTTTATCAGGAAGATTAAGGTTTGTGAAATAAATGTGTATATGTATGTGTAAAAAGTTGATGAGGAAAACACCTCAGGAGAATAATTTAGTATAATTATATATATATATATATACTAAAAAAAGCATATATTTGAAAATTTTAAGGTAAATTTAATATTTATATAACTACAGTTGTTAAACTAGAAGTCTTTGTTAGGGAAAAAATGAAGTGTAAACACTTTCAAGTGTTCCTCCATACATAGAAAAACGTAAGAGATTTTCCTGATGCATTTCAGTCATTATTGTGTCCTCATCAGAGGATAACTACCCCTAAAACAGTGGTTATATCTCCACATAATATTTACTTTAAAATCATCATCATCATCATCATCGTTTAACGTCTCTTCCACGCTAGCATAAGTTAGACGGTGTGTGTGGGTGTGTGTATGTATATGGAGGTCATGGAAATACTGCCCAATCACACAGTTAGCCCACTGGGAGTGAGAGACCCCTAGTTATTGTTAGGACATCATTCTAGAAGGAAAACTGATCTAAAGCCTGTGATTCAATTGCAGTCAATGATGTTGAGCTGTTGTCTTTGAATACCCATCACCATTGTTCAAAGAGTGGGATTGGTCCAATGCAAGGCCTTTCTTAAAAATGCTTTAAGCACAGGCATCACTTTATCTAAACGACTTTCACATGTGTTGCATGAGCATGGCCTTTTCTCTTTTCTCTCACTGCTGCATAGCAGAAAGGAATCAGTCCTTGGAAGGGCTAAAAATTCATGTTTGTGCCACCATTGTATGAAAAAAAAGGTCAAGGGATGGCAGTTTTTTAAACCAAGATACAGCTATTATTTTATATATATATATATATGTGTGTGTGTAATATATATATATATATACACACAGGATGCAGATGGTATTCGTTCACAAGATTACTGTCTGGGAGAAAATAACACAGTTTTTATTTTTTAGATATATTTACCAAACTTACGTCAGTTTGTCTTCATGACATTCTGTTGATCTCCCTCGATAAATCTGCTTTTGGCTTCGATGACAGACTCGGGACTGGCCATAAGCTTTCTTCATTATCTCCCAACATGAGGCCCAACTTGCTGCCACATGTATGGCCTTCCTGAAGCTACTCAGTCAATCCAGGGCTTCACCACCTCACTCAGAACACAAATGTAGTCATCTGTGTTCATCCTGAGGCCTTCCGGGAAGAAGTGGGGTGGCAAGACGACACCAAAGACCATGATTGTCATTGGAAACTTCGTTTGCATGACTCTGGGCATGTCTTGTTCTGAGGGTTGATCTTCTGGTTCTGGCAGGAGTTCTTCTAATCAGAGAAGAACCACAGAATGTCTGGCTCCAACAGGTGTTTCAACTTTTTGATCAGCTTCTTGGTGTGTTTGAGTTGCTTTTTCTGCATCACCTTAGACAGAAATTGTCCCTTCCTCATCTTGTATGAAAAGTAGCGAATGTCCTCATGCACCACCAGCCTAGTGAGCTTCCTCTCTTGAAATGACATGCATCAACTTGTTGGGATCATTGTTGATCTCTTGGACTACCGTATCAGATTTGTCGATCATGGGTTTTCCTCTCTGCTGCCTCCTCATAGGTGAATCCTGAATATTCCAACTCCTTTCTGATCTTTTCCACCATCCTTCAGCTCACACTGAGAAAGTCTGAAATCTCTTTGTTTGTCCTTCCAGTGCAGATTCCAAGGAGAATTCCATGCCTCTTCCAATTGTTCATAGTCTGCAAAAAATGTAAAAATGGTTGTTTTCAAGCAAAAAAAAAAAACAACAAAGAAAGTTTTTAAAATATGTGCTAAATTAGCAGTTGAAAATTACAAACAAATACCATCCGCACCCTGTGTGTATTTATATATATATTATATATACATATAGATATATGTATATATAATATATATATATATTATATATACATATAGATAGATGAATATATATATATGATATATAGATAGTTGTATATATATATATATGATATATACATATAGATAGATATATGTATATATAATATATATAGATAGATGTATATACATATAGATATATGTATATATAATATATATATATATATATATATATTTATTGTTTTGCAAGGTTTTTTTATAAAAATATAAAATATACTGAAGCGAAACACAACCCAAACCAAACATTGAGTGTGTTTTATATATTTCTATATATAATATATGTATGTGCATATAGGGATAGATATATGTATGTGTATATATATATGTGTGTGTGTATTCATCATCATCATCATCATCACTGTTTTATGTATGTCTTCTGCACCGACATGGTTTGGACAGGTTGTCTTCGTCCATGACTCTGTAGGTCAGGTGATCACATCTTGCTCATGGTTTCAACTATTGTCTGCCATTCTTAACATCAACCACTTTACAGAGTGGACTGGGTGCACTTTATCTTGGTGCCAGCATTTCTCTTATCTGATGATCTTAGTAGTCTAGAAGTAAGGAAAAGCTCTATATTTATCATAAATATATAGTTTGATTTATTCATCTCTTTACAACAAAGCAAGTGTTCACTAGGCCTCTTCAGAGAACTAAATGAGTGGCTTTAAATTCAGTCAACATATATTGGTTAACATGGATGGGGAAGAATAAAGAGGTGTAGAGGAAGAGGAGATATTATGTGAGGTAAAGGCTTTACTTCACATAATATCGAATCTATGAGATTTTGATATTATTTATTTTGAGACCAACACCTTAACATAAGTATGAGTGGCTAGTTACAGCCAGTTTGAACAGAAAGAGGTGAGAGAATTCTGACTGGATACGGTCAGTTTAAATGCTAAAAGGTTAATAGTAAATGTTTACTCCAAAGTTTCACTCATGCTACTGGCAAACCTTTGAAGTAAACAGTCAATGATAATAAATACTATATTGACTCTATATACAGTATATATGCTCAGTGTATGTTTAGTGTGTTTATTATACATATATATATATATAATCATGTATGTGAAATGTAAAAGGAAAGTAAACAGTACAGTACAGGGAAGATATATATTCATTTAACACTTGATATAGTAAGGAAAGAGTCTTAACAAGATAGAGCACTCTTTTCTTTTTTTCTTCCTATGAACATTTTCGCTACATCTACATAAATATATATGTATAATTGTGGGTGGATTCCCGATGGGGATCGGGAGGTGACCACTGTTGAAAAAGGCACTCAATACACTGGTAGAGTATAGGCATCATTATTTTATATATAAATGACTTCTAAGGAACTAGAACTATAGAAAGTAATTGCTACCAAACGTGTATATATATGGCTGACTAAATACGCACGTGTTTTCTTTTCCTCGTTCCTTTCTCTTCTCACTCTTTATCTTTCTATTGATCTTCTATTTTTAACTCTATCTCCTGATGAAGGACTAGTGTCAAAAACATTAAGACTCTTTTCCTGTTATTTCAAGCGTTAAACTAATATATTTCTTCAATATACTGTGTCGTTTGCTTTGTTATTTCTGTTTACCTTTTACTTACAAATATATTTACACACACACACACACACATAGAAGTAGTTCCACAACAGTTAGTTCACCTTTACCGAGAACAATTGTTTCACCTTTGAAACTACTTCTACCAAACTCATCCCATGGACTGAGTGCTCTACTACTACGAATATAACCCACCAATGTCCTACTATTATATATATATATATATATATATGTGTGTGTGAGTATATATATATAGAGAGACGTAGAGAGAAATTTGTGTTTGTAAACAAATACTTGAAGACAAATTAAGGAAAAACAGGAAATGCTGGGAGAAGGTACATATGTCAGAAAGAGTAAGAGAGGAGACTAAGAGAGTGATTGAACTTTGATCAATATTATAGGTACAGCTGTTTGATTGGTTTACACAGCTTATTATAGAAGTGTTCAACTGGAAGATTAAAATGGAGGCATTTAACTCGATTTCTAGCAACAACATACACATTTAAAGGAATATTGACCATTACAGACCTCTTCATTAACCCCACCTTTGTTGAGTTGGTGGAAATATTTTTGAACACAAAACATTTTAAAGATTTCACCAACAAAATTCTATCCTTTTGTAACAATATTTCTAATGAAATTAAAGTTAATTTAGAAACTAATAGAAAATTTGGAGGGTTTTAGAAATAAAACTAATTTTCTCATTATTAAACTGGTGTTTGGAGCATAACTTAACACTTTGGTAACCATATTTCTAATGTAATGACTGGTATTGCCTATGATTTTCAAATAATTGAAAATTTGGAGAGTTTTAGAAATATAACTAACTTTCTTGGTATTTGAAACAAAAATTCCTATAAAAAATTATGGTGGACGATTTTTAGATAAATATAAACCCTTCAAAATAAACAGTTTCTATTGGTGATTTCAACTGGTTTGGTAGGGAAATGGTTAAATGAATGCAGAACACAACAAATCATAAAATGATTTAATTCTTTGATGTTGATTGCAATTTTGACTTTGACTTTCACCCATCAACACCTCTACACTGATTAACACACATCTGTTTATAAATACATGAAAATGTTTCCATTTCTTCATACTTACCTGTGCATGGAAGATTGCATATGTGAACATTCAATAAACAAATATATATACCACAATTGATAAAAAGGTATTTTTCTATGTCATTTTATTCTCTCCTGTTAAAATTTTTTTTTTTTGTGTAACCTTGATGGACTAGGATATAAATTACCCCACCCACCCCCGCTTCTTTGCCATTAACATAGGGAGTTTAGTATGAAAAAGGTTAAAGTATGACCATGATAGGCTGGAATATAAATTGCAGCACCTCTCCCCATCAACATAAGGGTCAGTTTTGTGTCAAGAGGACTATAGTGTGACCATGACAATATAAATTATGATGCACTCCTTCCCCACCATGGAACTCCCCATTCATTTTAAAGTCTCTAAATAAAGTACTGTACTTATACTTATGTTTAACTCTTTAGCATTTACATTACTCTATATATACTCTTGTATTTTTACATTAAAGGATTTATCTCACATAATATCAAAGCTACGAGATTTTGATGTTATTTATTTTGAGAACCATACCTAACATAGGTATGAGTAGCCAATTACAGCTGGTTTCAACAGAAAGGTGTGTGAGAATTCTGGCCTGATACAGCTGGTTTAAATACTAAAGGGTTAATCTTTTTGCTACCCTGCCTAGGTTTTCACATAACTTTAAAAACGATCAATAATTTGGAGGAGTTTAGTAATATCACTAACTTTCTCTTGACTATGATGATGTTTGGAACATAATAGAGGTTCTTACATAAAATTATGATGGAAGGTTTTTAGATAAATATGAACACTTAAAAAACATGGTTTTGAATCATGGAACTAGTATGGTTTCAGATGATTTGATACGAAAAGAGTTCAATATAGTGTCTCTGATTATATATTTATTTATTTTCCACTAGCTTTAGGGAGACTATATTTGATTCTTAGGTAATATATACATAAATTTAGATATCTATTTCATAAAGTTATCGCGTGAAATAAAATTTATCTAGTGTATGGAAACTTTCAAGGTTACACCCTGGATTTTATTTAGATACACATGCACCCCATTTGACAACAATTTCATCATATTTTACTTTGTTTTTTATGTTCTTGGAAACATTTGATAAAAAACATTTTTTAGTTTTTCTTTTATCATTTCTGTTATTGTATTAACAAGGAATTAGTTTTTTAGTTGATAATAATTTTCACAATCCCAATCAGTCCATTCTGTAGCTTTCATCTTTTGTAATAAAGAAGTTCTTTAAAACCAGATTGTCTTTTCATTTCTCTAACCCTTTCATAACCATAACTCTAATCAAATACACTGTATTTGAATTAATTAATGAAGAATTTTGGCTCTCTGTTATGAACACTTTCCAGCATAAAGTTATCTATAAGTATATATGGTATAATGGAAATCAAGGACAGTGTGGCACCGGGTAGCAGGAGTACCCACTGGTTTAATCAGGGAGTTAAAGGTGCAATCCAAGCAAGAAAGGAGGTTTACAACGTTTGCATTGGAAATATGTCTTCCTTGTGATACAAGCAGGTGCAAAAAGTACAGCAGAAACAGAGATAGTAAAGACATCTAAGGTTAAGATGACTTTAGGGTTAAGCTAGAATCTGACTTTAGATCAGCAAATAAAGTATTCTGGCAGACCATCCACCAACTTCGTAATAAGAAGTCCACTCCTGCTTTCAGGAACCCATCTGGGTTTCTCTCTTCAGAGTGATGCATCCTTGCAAGATGCAGAAAATATTTTCCTGAGCTCATAAATCTGGTCACAAAATCTGATGTACATGATGTGCATCTAGGGATGAAGACTAACCTCTTGGAGATTGAGGTCACCAGAGCAATTAAAACACTCAAATGTGGCAAGGCCTCTGGGGAGGGTGAAATTCTGTCTGAGATGTTAAAAGCCTTAAATAGAGAAAGTATTCTTTGGCTGACTTGTAAGTGCCGAGTGGTCTAGATCTTTGGAAAGGCACCAAAGCAATGGCAATTGGGAGTGATAATTCCAATTTTCAAAAAGGGAAACGAGATTACTCTAATTATAGAGAAATCTCCTTGTGCTTAGTTTATGGCAAAAAGATGTAGGGGTATTGTTGAATACAAGCTAACTGACAAAAAGTGTTATTTTTCAACCTTGGACATAGCACTGCTGACCACATATTCACACTGCGGCAGGTCTTCAAGGAATTGTGGGAGTATTGCCAAGAGCTGTATGCTGGTATAGTGGACCTTGAAAATGCATATGACTTCATTCCATGGGACTTGTGAGAGGTTTTGCAGGAGTATCAGATTGATGGCCAGCTTCTTGTTGCTTTGAAGTCACTATATGAATGCCCTAAGTCAAAATCATTCAATGCAGACGTTGGACTCCACCAAGGGTACATATTGTTACCTATCCTATTCATAATATTCATGAACAGGATTGACATATATATGTTGACATATATAGTCAGGTTGAAAGTGGTATGAAAACCAGCAGGTGTAGGATTAGTTGGCTAGAATTAGCAGATGGAATGGTACTACTTACCACATGTACTGGATAGGTTTGCCACAGAGCTGCATGGCAGGAATGAAAGTTAGTGCTGCAAAGCCTGAGACACTCATCCTATCAAGAAAGCACAGTGCCCTCTGCATGTGAGAAATTCAATTTGCAGGTAGGTCTTCATCCTCAGTCTACTTATGTTTATTATAGCCCTCCAGGCCATATTAGAGGAGTTTAAAGTAGGCTGCCCTACTTCTGTACACCAATGACCTTGTTCTTATAGCAAAATCTATGAACGAGCTAGGGAACCTTACCTGCACATTGAATTCCTCACTAAACTCATTACTCACTCTCACCTAATTGATAGTTCCTCTGCTCTCACAAGCCATTCTTCTACACCTAGTTTCTTTAAGGACCACCAGATGACAGATCCGGGTACCCTGTCAAAGGCCTCCTCCAGATCAATAAAAGCTAGATATAGTGATTTACACTTTGCTAGGTGTTCCTCTTGTGGTTGTCTCAATAAGAAGAGGGCACCTCCCTAGCACAAAATCAAACTGCATCTTATCTAATTTAACTCTTTCCTTAATTAACTGTGCTAAGACTTTTTCTGTCACTTTCATTACTTGATCCATCAGTTGCTCCTTTCCAGAGCCTCACCTTTTCCATTATAACAATTAATGAGTATACTGATGTGCCAGTCATTAGGCATGATCCCATCATGTACTATGTGATGGATTATTTGGGTGAGTAGTTTGACTCCTACTTCCCTGGAAGATTTCAGCATCTTAGCAATCATTTCTGATGAGCCAGCAACTTGACTGTTTTTTATCTTGATTGCTTCTTTGACCCTATAACTTTTAATTTTGGTCCACAATTAATAACCTCTCTTAATAGCATTTCCAGACTGCTTTCTTTTGAGCATCAGTGATGCTAATTGCACCAATGTCATTTCGAATGCACTTTTCCCAAACAACATACTGGTTTTCACTGATACACTGTTTTATCAATGTGGAACAGCTCACATCACAAGATAATGGACAACACCCTGCTTTCAGCTTCTTTTCATGCTATGTATACTTGTGGTCTAGCTTCTTTTAACCACCTGGTACAGATCTTTACTAATACTAGTTTTCACACATCTCTTCGCTTTTCTCCAATCACATGTATCCTCAGTAGCCTGAGTAGGTTATCACATAGGAACTTCTAATTGTCTTCTATGTTATATGTATCTAACACCTCCTTCCTCTTGTCATATGCATCACATAGAGCTTTTCTAAATTTATATTTAACAGAGAGGTCCTTCAACTTCCATACTTTCCTCCATATTTTCCTGTTCCTTGTTCCATCTTGTGCTAATTCTGATATCACTAACAACTAACCTATGTTGCATGGTGCATTCTTCTCCAGAGAATGACTTACCATTCATAGCCATCTGTCTACCTCATTTTCTAACAAGAAGTCAATCTGGCTTGTGTGCTCACCTGCTTGGTAGGTGATTAGATAGCTGGCTGGTTTCTTGAAGTCTGTGTCGCAAATGGTTTGTTCATTTGCATCACCAAATTCTAGGAGCCTTTCTCCTTCTTCACACTATAACCATAGCCACCATGTACTCTAATGTAGCCATCCAGGAGTTGACCAACATGTTCTTTGAAGTTACCAGCTTGTATGATGAGGTCTCTGCCATCTGTAACTGAAGTTGTCTGTCAGAGTTCTTCATAAAAATGGTCCTTTTGTTCTTAACTTAGTCTTGCTTGTGATGTACAGTTAGAGATAACTGTCATCATTTTATTGGCTAAGACAACTCTGTCACTCTAACTACCTCAATTACCATATCTATCCACTATCTAGTAGAATGCCTACTCCACATATATCATCATCATTTCCAACCCAGAAAAGCTTATATTTGCATTGTCTTCTTGTGTGTAGTAATGTTGAGACACCCCTCCTTCTCACCTCTTCAACACAACATACATCCATACGTCTCCTCTCAAACAACTCCACAATTTCTCCAAATACGTCTTTCAGTGTTGCTACATAGAGAATGGCAACCCTAAGATATGTAACCTGACTGGTGGTTATGTCATCCTTTCTGTACCTGAAAGTGGTGGTTGTGCCATCTCTCTCCATATGATATGGTCTCTGATACTAGTAATGTTGACAACTATCTCTCTATACCATGGTCTCTAACCATCTGGATGGTGGTTATTGCTGTCTCTGATACTAGTAGTGTAGACAACTATCTCTCTCTATACCACAGTCTCTAACCATCTGGGTGGTAGTAGTTGTTGTCTCCTCTGCTACTAGCCAAGATGTTAACCAATCCATTAGTTTTTATGTTTACCTCTACTCCTTTTCCCTGTTGTTACCAGATGTCCTAGGGGACTTTTTCTCATTACGTCCCAATATACCAATATTAGACGGCACCACACCACCACTACCATCTACCACTAGCCAAGATTATATTTTTTATTGATACCAGAATGTGCCAAGGGACTCTCTTTTTCGCTACATGTCCAAACACACCACCACTAGCCAAGATGTTAACCCTATTATATTTCCTTTTGTTATCAGATGTTCCATGTAGAGGTGTTGCTAGTGGATATGAGAAGCAATGCCCGTCAGCCTCCTAGCAACATTTACTCTGGCCTATCATCATCATTTAACGTCCATTTTCCACGCTAGCATGGATTAGACGGGTTGTCCCATTAGAGGCTAGTTGTGTCAAGTGACCGTGTCTTGCACATATAGAACTGTTTCTGGCTTGGTTTCTATGGCTGAATGCTCTTCCTAACACCAACTACGTTTAGTGTGTTTGGTGCCTTTTGTTGACTTCTACATGACCACTTTACAGTGTGGACTGGGTGGTTTTTCTCGTGATCCCCACATATCTGTTAATTAAGGTAAGGGCACCCTAAGGGTTTTGGCCTCTGGAACACTGAGAGCCTTGGCTATGCTACTTGTTCCAAGGATTTTCTTCTCATTACAACCAAAGAATTTTGTTTGCTGTTTAACTCTTTCATGATTATATTTTTAATGAAATACACTGTATTTCACTTAATAAATTAAGAATTCAGAGGGATTTACTAAGATTGTTAATGATTTCATTACTAAGGTGGTATTTGTAAGATAACTGAAAAGTTTCTTATATCAAATTGTGTTGGAAGATTTTAATTTCAGTAGAATCTCTAACATTTACATTACTCTGTTTACTACAGTATTTTCACGGTAAACACTTTATTTCACATAAATATCTCACATATCGAATCTATGACATTTTGATATTATTTATTGAGAACAATAACTTAACATAAGTATGAGCAACCATTATGGCCGTTTTAAACAGAAAGAGTTGAAAGAATTCCGGCCAGTTTAAAAGATTTCATTTCATAGAGCAAGAGGCAGTTTTAGGTTGATATCAAAGAGTTATGGGTGTTCAATAATTTTCTTTTTGCCTTTTCTAGAATAGATCCTATCAAATCCACTTGTATATCAACAACTAGGGGTTGGACATAACTATGACCATTATTTATGGCAGTATCAGTAGAACGTTAGACACCATGCTTTGCAGGATAGAGTTATGGACCTTTACATTCTGAGTTCAAAATCCTGCCGGTTAGCTTTGTCTTTCATCCTGACAGGGTCGATAAAATAAAGCACCAGTAATGCACTGGAGTAATTGGTGGCCTTGTGCCAAAAGTAAAAACAAATTTTTTTTTTATTTAGTCCTTTATTGATCCCTATTTTTTTTTTATTTTCTACATCCATTTCATCATCATCCTTTTTATGTCTGTTTTTCCTTGCTTGCAGGATTTGAACAAACCTGTTCTATCACAGCTTCCCTCCACTTATTGCATTCCTTTCTTATATCCTTTGTGAAGTTCAGCGTTTTCAGATCTGCCCATGTCTTCCTTTCACATGGAACTCCTGGCATTTGTTTTTACCCACCAATTACCATCCATATACATCATATGACCATTTACTTGTTTATATTTTTACTTTTGATTTTTATTCTTGTCTATTTTGCTCATTCTTTGTAGTTTCCTTATTTCAAGCTTATTTAATTATAAATTTTTAATGATTATATTTAACAAAATTGTCATAACTGATTCTTATTTATGATGGTGCATGACCTAATGGTTAAAATACAATAGTAAATATAGAGTAAAGGGTTAATATCGTTGACCCTACTGTGCAACAATGAAATGATCATATGGAATATCATTAATAAAGAGATACAATATTTTTACTCAGTTCCTGTGTTTATGCCATCAATCATTCAAACATGCTTGGATCTCTAGCCCACTTGTTCTAATAGCATTAAGGCTGATCCACTAACCTACCAACTACACATGGTTGCTCCTTTCTTTTTAATTCTCCTAAACATCCTCTCTTCTCTCTCATTCTATCTTCCAATGAAGGACTAGTGTCCAAAGCATTATTCTTTTCCAATTATCAATATAGCATTACTGTATTGTTCTCCTGAGTTGTTTTTAATTGTTAACTTTTCTTATATATATATATATATAATAGTAATAATATTATTAAATGGTGTATTAAAACTGCTTTACCAGATGGTTAGAAGCTCAATGCAATGGGTTTCATGCAGAGCTGTTATATCAGTAGTGCTAAAATAGCATTAAATATAATAGGGGTGTATATGAAAGCATATACCATATGTTTATATATAATAAGCATGAGGGCCTTGCTATCAAAGAAAAAATATTTTTTTGTTATATGTGATGTATATGTGTATATATGTGAACGGGGTTGTAGGGGCACTGGCATGACATTGGGCATTTAAAACCTGTCAGAGCTCATCCCTTAACAAGTCTGAACATAGCCAATTTCTTTCAGAGAAGGAGAGAGTAATAGAGAGGAGGTGTGAAAGAAATATAGAGGAAGAACTGATTCAAAGTTGGACTGATATTTTTTTTTATCAACCTGGAAAGGATGAAAGGCATAATTGACCTAAGCAAAATTTAAACTCAGAGTGCCAAGAGCTGAAATGAATACTGCAAAGCATTCCAACATTCTAACAACTCTGCCAAATCACCATATATATATTATATTATACGATTAATTGAATTCATTGTGTATATAGACGTTATGGTTCCTTTGTCGGTCCTTGGATGCGTGTGTATCCTGGGTTCAATCAGGGGTAACCACAGTAAGTAAGGTACTCAATACATAGAGTATATAATGTTTAATATAGAAATGGCTTCTATAGGACTAGAACTGTTTCATTCAAAGGAAATCATCAGGAAAGTCCTGATGATTTCCTTTGAATGAAATAGTTCTAGTCCTATAGAAGCCATTTCTATATTAAACACATATATATATATATATATATACACACACACACATGAACCCTAACATATATATACACAATGAATTTAATTAATTGTATAAAATATTTTCATTTTCTTTAATCCTTCCATTACCATATTTCTAATGAAGGACACAGCCTAAGAATTCGAAATAATTTTGAAAAAAATCAAGAATTTGGAAGGATTTAGCAATATAACTAACTTTCTCATTACTTATCAGGTGTTTGGAAAACAAATGGTCTTACATTAAATTATGATGGACACTCTTTATAAACATATTAAACTATTTATATCATAGAACCAAAGGCACTTTCACATCTAAAGGAGATCTATTGTCAATGGTATCTAGAATTTTTAACTAAAATGTGGAAGATATATTACCCCCACCCTATCCCTCAGTGAATTTAGAATTGCAATAAAATGGATTGATTCTTTAGGAGGTTTTATTTTTAATACCTCAAATGGATTGCACATGAGCTAAGTGATTTTACCTCCTTTTAGTCATTATATCCACTTACAGATGGGTTTGAAATGTCATGAAATTATTTTAATTGGTATTTTAGAATGTTTATGATAACTTTTTTTAGGCCAATTACTTCTCATGAGAGACCAGCTTGTTGGGGGAAGGGTTATACGTTACTATCTGTTGGTCTTTTAGACCAATTACTTCCCACTAGAGGTCAGCCTGTCAGGGAAGAGGTATACTATCTGTAAGTCTTTTAAATCAATTACTTCCCACAAGAGGCAAGACTGCTGAGAAAGAGGTATACTATTTGCTGGTCACAACTCCTAATAGCAGCACAACTGATTTTCTGATAACAAGTTGTGGGATTTGAACTCAGAATACACAGACCTAGATCAAATACCACTTCCTTAACTATTCTAACAATCCACTGCCCCTCAACTGGTACTTTATTTATCAAATGCCTAAAAAGATGAAAGGTAAAGTTGACCAAGGTGAGATTTGAACTCAGAGTGCAGAGGGCTAGAACAAGTACATTATTACAAGAAATTTAATTAAATTCTCTAATAACTCTCCCTATTCACAACCTTCCAAAATTTTTTACCTAGCTGGATCAATTGATATAGAATTATCACATTTTAACCCTTTAGCATTTAAACCGGCTGTATCTGGCCAGAATTCTCTTTTTGTTCAAACCAGCTGTAACCGGCCACTCATACTGATGTTAAGGTATTGTTTTCAATATAAATAATATAAAAATCTCATAGATTTGATATTATGTGAGATAAAGCCTTTACTGTAAAAATACAATAGTAAATATAGAATATTATAGATGCTAAAGGGTTAAACTCTCAATGAAATTGGGAATATTTGGGTGTTCAAGAAATATGATAAAGATAATACCAAACATTTCATGGAATTTTTAAAAAATAAATACAGAAATATTTAAAAATAAACCAGGTTGATAGCAAACCTAGTTTTATATAATTTGAAATCAAAAACAAGCAGAAAACAAAAGTTCCTTTCTTTGTAAAAAATAAAAATGCAAAGGATATAAAACGTGAAAATAAATATAAACACAAATCATATATGTGTGTGTGTGTGTATTATATCACAGAACATGTGTGTGTGTATATATATATATATATATATATTTATGACAAATCTATATTTGTAATATTTACTTTATTTTAAACTACTTCTGAGGATGATGTGATATAACATTCTTTTATGATTTTCTATTTTTTTTACTCACAAATTACTTGTAAGATCCTATTTGTAACTAAATGTGTAATGATTATATCACTTGAAACATATGTAAAGCATTAAACTAATGTAGAATTTCGACTCCATCTTTCTATTTGCTTATATATGCTCTATGCCTTTTTCTTTATTAAAGATTTTTTATTCTACCAACCAATATTGCATAAATACATTGAGCTCACTCAGAAAATATTTGGCAATTATATAATCTCATATATAACTCTCTACATACAAATTGAGTTATAAAACATATATGACATGTAAATATATATCACACACACACACATATATATACATATAAACACATATTTAAATTGTAGTAATAAATAAATGGTCAATTTTTTTTTTTAAGTTTTAAACCAAAAACTTTAAAAATCTATTTATTCTTGTTCCAGCAAGGAATAAGAGGGGTACTAAACGAGAGAGAGAGGGTGAGATAGAGATAAAATGAGAGAAAGGGCAGTGAGAGAGAGATAGAATGAGAAAGTGACTAAGAAAGAGAGAGATGGAATGGAAATTGAGAATGTGGGGACACATAAGAAATGATCAAGAAAACTGAAAGACTAACCGAGATCTGAGATTGAACTATCAAAGTGTCTGTATCAAACACTCAGATCTGTTTTATGTGACAAAACACACACCCATTACTTCACAACATTAATATCCACCACCACCAAACAGCCCAGCCCAGCCCTGTTCAGACTCCCTGTTCCTCACCACACAGCCCAGTCCAGCCTAGCCCTGTTCAGAGTCACTGTTCCCCACCACACAGCCCAGCCAGCAGTCTACAACTGGCAGAGAGAAATAGATTCATTTTTATGAGTTCGTTTATGATTATTGAGTGTTGTCTGATGAGAGAAACAGCGATGACATATTTCACAAGTGAAGGGCCGTTCCCCAGTGTGTATACGTTCATGGTTACGTAGTGTACTCTGATGTGCAAAAGCCCGGATACAGTAGCGACACTGATATGGCTTCTCGCCTGTGTGTATGCGGCTGTGATTACGCAACGTGCTTTGATGTGCAAATACTCGCATGCAAACACCACACTGAAACAATTTGTCACTGTTGCGCATCATTTTCGATCCATCCCTCTGTACATGTGCTGAATGTGTTTGCTCGTGATTAAGCATTTGTCTCTGCTGAGAGAAAAGCTTGCCACACACACCACAGGCAAAAGCCTTATTATTCACTTTATTATCAACCGGTACTGAAGATTGTTGTTCTTGTACTTGGTGTCGTGGTACTTGTTGTTGTTGTTGTTGTGGTGGTGGCTGTTGTGGTGGTGGCTGATGTTGTGGTGGCTGATGTTGTGGTGGTTGATGTGGTGGTGGCTGGTGTGCTTGTGATTGATGTGCTTGTGGTTGGTGTGCTTGTGGTTGGTGTGCTTGATGTGCTTGTGGTTGATGTTGCTGCTGCTGTTGATGTTGCTGCTGCTGTTGATGCTGTTGTTGTTGTTGATGTTGTGACATCCGATCAGAATTAGTTTCTCTGTCAGCATTTGGATGGTTATGCTGATTAACTGGTGTACTGGACATCATTGCTGTTGGTTGATGAACACCTGGTGGAGCTTCAGTAGCTGGATTGTGAAGGTGAGTTTGTTCGTGGTGGCGTAGAGTACTTTCCAACAAGAAGCCTTTGTTACAGAAGCCACAGTTATAAGGTTTCACTTTTTTTGCAAATGTGCGACGCATACCCGCAGCCAAATGTGTTTGTTGGTGATTCCGAAGTGTGCTTTTATGAGCAAAGGGTTTCATACAAACTAAGCATTTGAAGAGTTTTTCACCAGAATGTGTGTGTAAATGATTGCGTAGAGTACTTTTATGGGTAAACAATTTATGGCACACATCACACTTGTGTCGTTTAATACCCGTATGTATTTGTTCGTGGTTCTTGAGAGTTGTTTTGTGTGCAAACAACTTAGAACAAATTGAACACTGGTAGGCCTTCTCTCCTGTGTGTACTTTTTCGTGGTTAATGAGTGTACTTCGATGTGAAAATGTTCGGAGACAAATAACGCAAACAAACGGCCTCTCACCAGTGTGTGTGCGCATATGATTACGCAGTGTACTTTGATGCGTAAAACAACGCTCACACACAACACATTTGTACGGTCGTTCTCCTGTATGGGTTCGGGTGTGGTTAATCAGAGTGGCTTGGTGAGTGAAACGTCTGCCACAATAGGGACACTCCAAAGATTTGATCCCCTTATGTATCAGTTCATGACTTCGTAACTCAGCACGCTGTGAGAAAGCCTTCATACAAAAATCACATGTAAAATGAGTTTCATCGCTTGGGGCCTTTTCATGGTTGTTCAAATTAGCCTTCCGTGAAAACCCTTTCCTGCAGATGTTGCATTTAAATGGTCTCTTGTTTTCTATAGGCAAACTTGTGTGGAATCGGTTGCCTCCATGAATATCATTCTTCACAAGAGAAGTAGTATGGTCAACAAATGAAGGAGCAGTCACTGATGTACTGGCTGTTATTTTGTTATTTATTGGATCTTCATTGCTGCTACTGTTGTTGTTGTTGTTGTGACAAAGGGGATAATTCTCAAAGTACTGATTTCCAACTTGATGATATACATTCTGGACTGAATACATAGTAAGCTCAAAATTAAACACAGTGCAGTCCCTTGGAGTTAACAATACTTATTTAAATGCTGCACCTATTCTTTTTACAGCTTTCAGTCATTAGACTGCAGCCATGTTATTCAAGACTACAAATATACTGTCTTTGTAGGTTAGGAAAGAGAACTCAACATTATTATAAGAGTGTGTGATGTAAAGTTTTAGAGGGGCTTTTCCTTTTATTTTGCAGTTTTTTACTAACAACTGCAACTTCTCAAAGACAATTTCCAAATTTTGAAATCCACGTCCACTCATTGATAAGAAGTGATTTTTTAATGGTAAGCTGCATTATTTCTTTAGAAATATTTGCTTATTTCTCCAAGACAACCAGAGTTTTTACATCCAAAAGTCAGTCGATATATATATCTGAAACAAAAAAGAAAAAAAAAACAGCAATTTTAGTAACTTAATATTTCTAAAATAAAATGCACCCTTTCATCATTATATTTCTAAAAGAAAAAAAAAAAAATCAAAACTAAATATAAACATTTTATAATAAACAGTTTCATATTATAGAATAAGGGGCAGTTTCTGGTAGTTTTTTCATGGGGTAAAATTATTCATGTATTCTAAGTTATTAAAAAAAAAGAGGAATAATTCCCCCCAAAAGTTTAAATACACTTGTTTGGAAATGTTTTTATCACAAGAAAAATATAAAACAAACAATGATTACAGCACCCCATAAGGGTAATAACAGTTTACTATAGGTATAGGTAATTGAAAAAACCATGAGAAAGAATATTCAATCATCACTACCCCAATGATATGAGATCAGACAGTGTGGCAGAATGCTCTCTTGCATAGAGAACCACAGGTGTAAGCCGTTATGTGGACCCAGTGAACAGAATAGAGAAAGCATTACTCCAGAGGATAGCGAGGGAGATGCATTGAAATAGCTATTAAAAAGTTATTTAATGAAGAAATAATTGTCACCAATATTCTAATAGTTATTCAAGAAAGGAATAATCTTCACCAATAACAAGTGTCCTCAAATCATCATCATCATAATTTTACACATTTTCCATGCCAGCATGGGTTGGAGGAGTTGTCATATTCTGAGACTTGGCAGGTCAGATGACCACATCTTCCGCATATGTTTCACCTTGGAATGGTTTCTACACTATATACTGGGTGTATTTTAGTGTGGTACCATTATCATTTTACAGAGTGGATTGGGTGCATTTTTTAATGGCACCAGCACTGAGATTATTAATATATCTTAGTTGACAGCTGGAAAAAAGTTCCAAATGCAGGTGTTTGCTGTAAAGCTTTTCAGCAAAAACACTTTAAGGTCATTTTCCCTGCTAAAGCTCAAGTTAACCTTGTAGGCCCCATGATAAGCTTCTCTATTTTGCCATATCCTGTGCACCCATCTCTAACTCCTGACTTTCATTTCCTTCTCTGTTATCTTCAGCCACATCTTTTTTGATCTTCACCTTCCTCTCACCCAGTCACTTTCATACTTTCTCAACACATGACCCAATCATCTCAATCCATTCACTTCACATTTATCACTGGCTCTAACACAATCACTTTCATTCTGTGGTTGACGTTAAGAAGGACATTCAGCTGTAGAAACCAAGCCAGAAACAGTTCGATATGAGCAAGACACAACCATCTGATCTGAGTTGTCTTACAGCGGGAAAACTTGTCTAACCCATGCATGCTAGCATGGAAAAATGGATGTTAAACGTTGATGATACTGATATGAATAGTACCATAACAGAAGTCCAACAAGCTTTTGATTCCAGAGTTGGGCCAGATCGATATATATTGAACCTTGAGCTGATCAATCGCGAAACGCACGCGACTACTCAATAAATGTAATAAAGACCTAACAAATCGTTCTTTTTATTAGTATATATAAAGCTACATTTCCCCATAATATTAGAAATGGGAGTATATTGAAATGGCTTAAGCTTGTGTGGTATAATATAGCTACACATACATATATAGATATATATCTGACATCATTAGTTTGTCAACAATCTACATGTACCTTATAAACAAAGCAAATGCAACAAAACAACAAAAAGGTTGCAAAATTTAGCACCATCACCATTACTACCGCCACTACTCCTCTACCACCATTATTACTACCATGGCAGTATCGGTAGAGGGTCGGACGCCATGCTTTCCAGCATAGTTACGTCCCTTTACGGTCTGAGTTCAAATCCCGCCGAGGTTAACTTTGCCTTTCATCCTTACGGGGTCGATAAAATAAAGTACCAGTAATGTACTGGGTAATTGATGGCCTTGTGCCAAAAGTGGAAACAATTATTACTACCATCACCACCACTACTACTACTACCATTATCAACAATGCAACTATGACTACTATTCATCATCAACAACAAATTAGGTTCCCCTCCACCACAACTGTAATAGCTCCACCGCCACCCCCATCACAACTGTAGTAACCTCACCATCGCCACAACACTGAAGTGGAGCCTCTATCACCACAACTACCACAACAACAGTAATACACCAGTACAATCGTAGTAACCCCACCGCCACAACATTGAAGTAGATCTTCTATCGCAACAACAGTAATATACCACCACCACAACTGTAGTAACCCCGCCACCACCTCCACAACAGCACAACAGTAATACCACCACAACAACAGCAATACCCCCACTACAATAGTAATAACCCCAACGCCACCACCACAACAACAACAACAACAGTAATAGCACCACAACAACAGTAATAACACCACAACAAAAATTTCTTACCGGTAGACTTACAATTACCACCACCACTACTACTATTACTACTTACATCGACGATGTTGCAGCAATGTACTAAACATTAAAACTACTACTGCCACCAACAATTACTGCTACTACTACCACTACCACCAACAACAACAATTACTGTTACTACTACTACCACCAACTACTTCTACTGCTACTACTACCATCAACAATCATTACTACTACTACCACCACCACCACCAATTACTGCTGCTGCTGCTACTACTACTACTACCACTACCAACAATTACTACTACCCCCACCATCAACAATCACCACTACTACTACTACCGCCACTACCACCACCAACAATAACTACGACTACTACCACCTCCAACAATAACTATTACTACTACCTCCTTTATTACCACCACCACGACTACTACCGTCATTACCACCACCATAGCTACAATTACTACGACTACTACTACAACCACCAACAGTCACTACTATTACTAACATTATTATTACCACCACCAATAGGTCAATAAAAGAAAGTACCAGTAACACACTGGTGCGATTTAATCGACCCCCACCCCCACAAATTGTTGGCCTTGCGCCTAAATCAAAAACCATTGAGTGTTGGTGGTGCTAATAATTGTTTCTACGTTTGGCACAAGGCTAGCAATTACCCAGTGCATTACTGGTACTTTATTTTATCGACCCTTACGAGGTCAATAAAATAAAGTACCAGTAATGCACTAGGTGTTACTGGCCTTGTGCCTAAAGTAGAAACAATTATTACTACCACCAACACTCGCTACTACTATTACTACTAAAGAAACGATGCTGCGGCGGCCTACTTCATTACCACTATCACTACTATTAACACTATTGCTACTACAACTACTACTACCACTAACAATCGCTACTGTCAATAACGAACAACTAAAACTACGACTACTACTAACAGTGACGATCTTACTGCGGCCTACTTCATTACCACCACTACTACTACTACCATCACCATTATTACGACTATTATCATCACGATTACCCCCACCACCACCACTACTACTATTACTACCGTAGCCTACGACTAACACAAAAACTACTACCATTACCACCACTAATACTAAAATATTGCTAACATCTAGCTATACATCGGCTTACTACTAACATTAAAACCACTACTACTACTACTACAACCATTATTATTGTCTAACATCATCACCACCACTACGACAACCATAACTATTAATATGTCCATTACCCCCACCACTACCTCTACTACTACAACCAGTACTGTTAATGACCATCACCACCACTACTACCACTACCATCATTGCTGTTAATAGCACTACCAAAAAATCAACACTGTCTCAGCCATTTATTTAATAAATTTACAACTAGAAGAGTCCCCACCAAAAACTATTTTGATTTTATGATAACCCGCTTGATGTAATTACTGTTGTGACATCGACTGAAAGTTTAAATTGTTAAACTGACTCTTTCATACTGAATAAAAGAAAATAACTATTTCCCACCACCCTCCAATACATCCAATACCTATGAGAACCAATAATAGTTTTATAAAAGCACAAGAAAATTAGTATTATTACGGCAAGAAATGTATATTAGGTAAATTTATAGAAAAGCACCCGCTGGGGTTCGGAGATAGATATAACTAAATGATGATTGAATAACAATTATACAATGAATAAGAAACACAAACTCGTCTTAAAATTCCAATTTCATACTCATATCTGTAATACAACGATGAAATGAAATTAACAAAACCAATCAAATACATTTATTATACATAGTCATATTGTATACGGCTCCGTATACACCTTTATCATGAATCACGCTGTGTTAGTGCTATCGGTCACACATATTCTTCCAGTTAAAAATGCGGCGCTTTTTTCGTACCGTATGCCTTTCCATCCCTAAAGCTAAATTCAGTGAGCACCGAAGGGCTTTAGACAAAATATCACCACACACACACACACACACATATATATATATACACACACATACATGTATATACATATATGTGTGTGTACAAGCGCGAACCGACGAGGGTACCAACCCAAACATGTATATATCAAATGAATCCGGTGAATCTGTCGAGATATTTTCATTTCCTTCAAACGAGAACTGTTGTCAGACAGATACCCCCATTGATATATTTCATTAATCTAAATAACCGTTTACTAAAATTCCTATCAATTTGTTTAAGTATATAACGTTTCTGTCTGTTTATGAATTAAATTTTTTTAAATGGTTCCAAAAATTTAAGTGTTATTCAAACGATACAAGCTGAAAATCAACTTCCGTTATTTTTCACTAGCATGTACAAATGTTTTTTTTTTTTTAAATCTATAATAACTGAAATATGATGCTTTCTAATTTGACCGCATCTAAGCTAACACCCATCCTGAATACAGGTGGATATCACCACCATCACTACTACCTACACCGTCACCACAATCACCACTGCACCAATTTGCAGACGAAATGGATCAAACTTCGTCACCAATATAATTGAAATAGTAACGAATTTTTGTTGTTCTTCCGGCATTTCACCTCTATGTAAATGTGAAGGCCAAACAACATTTGCACGGTAATTCTTAATTATGTTTTGCTAAATAAAGAGTTATATATATAACAAATTGGGATGATAGGTAACAGTTCTTAAAACATAATACTTTATAATTGTGTTACAATACATGGGTAGGTGGGGGACTTCAGTTAAAATAGTAGGAAATAATCGACCTTTTAAACATCTCTCATAATTACAGAATATATATATATATATATATATATATATATATATATATATATGCGTGTGTGTGACAATATTGTTACCCGTCATATGATGGATAATTTTAAAGAAAAACAACAACAAATATATGAAAAATAACGATTTCACTGAGCTTACGTTTAACTGAACCTATTCATAACATTGCTTACACACTATAAATATATTAAAGAAAGCAATGATTTGAGAGAAAGGAAAAGAAATGGAATATATATATGAAGAGGTTATATTTAATTTGTTGGGATTCAACAAGTTTCCATTTATTAATATATTGTGTATATATATATATATATATATATATATAACCAAAGATTAATATGGTTCATTGATTACTCAATGAATACAGTTTTTTACAATAGGTTAAAAGCACTCAACAAGCAGTTTTCCTTGAGTTTTTAATATTATTCAAAATATTAACAAATGAAGATATTCACATAATCAAAATATATACTTTATTATATATATTTCGAAGGTACTGTGTTGTTTTTCAGTACGTCCTCGTCAGATAAAATATATTTTATCTGACGAGGACGTACTGAAAAAACAACACCTTCGAAATATATATAATAAAGTATATATTTTGATTATGTGAATATCTTAATTTGTTAATATTTTGAATATATATATATATATATATATATATATATAGAGAGAGAGAGAGAGAGAGAGAGAGAGAGAGATATCAGAAGCATCTTTTTAGTCTATTGTTTACTGGTCAATTGTCATGCGAAACATTAGTATCTAGTGTGACTTCGATATCGTTCTGTAGTTATTATTACACACATAAGCATGGTTACGTCCTATTACGGTCCGAGTTCAAATGCCGTTGAGGTTAACTTTGCCTTTCATCCTTACGGGGTCGATAAAATAAAGTACCAGTAATGTACTGGGTAATTGCTGGCCTTGCACCAAAAGTAGAAACAATTATTACACACATTGACAACAGAATCTCTTTCTAATATATATAACACTAGCTGAGGTTCCCGGCTTCTCCCGACTGTATTGGATGTGTTGTCGGGTATGAGGTGAGACCGTAATGTGTGTCTGTGTATGAGTGAGAGAGAGACATAAAAAAAAAACAATCATAAAACTTCCTTATTAGGCTGGGGGAGTAAACTGCCGATTGAATGATAGCATTGGCCTTTGATTTTAAATGTGAAATAACCATAGCCAGTATGATCTTTTTCAGCTCCAAAGGACGTCATCAGAAACACAGCAAAATACTGTATAACATTGCTTCTGAAGTGTTTAGCTTCGTTAGTACGGTCTGTAAGTAGTATATGGATAAAAGCTGGCGGGTAGATTAATTTCAAATAGTATCAATTTCTTTTTGTTCTGTAAAATCAAAGACTAAAACGACTTTATAAAAGCTAACGCAATATTGTTAAACCTTCCTATAGATCAAAGGATCTATAGTTTAAGCTGATTCTAAACTTTTGTGAGACGTCACTCACTCTCTCTCTGAATATTTAACACTTTAATTGTATCTCTCTCTTTCTGTCTCTCCCCTTGTGTCTCTCTCTCTCTCTTTAGATGTGCGTGTAGTTTTTGTGTGAACCAACCAACCAATAAACATCTCTCTTTTATATTATAATATAGATGACAGCCTCCCCAGTGCTGATGATTTACACAAAAGCACCCAGTGTATGCTATAAAGTGGTTGGTATTAAGGACATCCAGCCATAGACAGCTTGCCAACAAGGGGATACAGACCCCTTGGCCCCTTTGAGAGGTCAGTAGCCCCACTGCAGTACTGACTTGGTCTATGCTAGCAGGGAAAGCGAATATTACATAAGGATGATATACATATGCTTTGGAATAAGAGTGGCATAAATCTGGACACCAAGATACAGGTTTATAAAGCTGTTGCACTGACCACTCTTATATGGATCAGAATCTTGGACTCCATATAGGTGACACATCAACCAACTATACATCTTTCATAAAGGTTGTCTTCGTGCAATCTGTGGATACACACTCAAAGACAAAATATCTAACACTGACCTCTTCACAAAGTGCAAGATTGGAGAAATCACAACTATGTTGGGCTTGTCATGTCATCAGAATGAGGGGCAAAAAAATACCACAAGTCCTCAAGTATAGCTAGCTAGCTTAATGTTGGATGGCCATAGCTCAGGTACAAAGACAAGCTGAAGAGTAATCTTTCAGCAACCAATATACCTTATGAGACATTTGAGCAAGTGACCTTGGAGTAGAAGAACTGGAGATCTGAGTGTCATAATAGGATCAGGAACTTCGAGTTCGGTTGTATCCATAGGCTACAAGAACCAAGAGGGAGGAGAAAAGAATTAGCAAACATATCAGTAACATTACTAGTAAACCTCAACCTTGCTTACAAACCCTTGGCAGGTCTAAAATGTGATGCCCAACATAACCAGCCAAACTGAATAGGTTGTTCAAATCGTCATGCATCAAAATTGACGGGAGAGTCCATCATACATATCTCTCTCTCTCTCTATATATATATATATATATTTATACATGTTGGTGTCAAGAAGGGCATTTGACTGTAAAACATTGCTTCAAAACATCCCATCCAACCCATGCCAGCATGGAAAAATGGATGTTGGTGATGTGTGTATATATAATCGATATATATAAATCACTGTAACGTGGTTGGGGATAGAAAGTGGCCTTCTGACCTAACATGTCTCATAAGATGACAACCCATCTAACTCATGCAAGAATGGAAATATAGATGATGATGGTGATATATATTATTAGACTATATATATATATCCCGTCGAGGTTAACTTTGCCTTTCATCCTAACGGGGGTCGATAAAATAAAGTACCAGTAATACACTGGGATTTATTGCTGGCCTTGTGCCTATTGTAGAAACAATTATTAGAACTATATATTGCTAATATAATGTGAGTGATATTTCATTGTTCTAATTGATAATGTGTTTTTTATGAAAGATATTAAAATTGTTCTACCTATAACAATATCTATGTGAGTTATCTCTGCTTGTTTTTTTTAGCACTAAATTTGCATTGAGGGGTTATTGGTCAACAAGTTGATATTTTTTATATATCAGTATTTACATTATTGTATGTATGTGTATGTATATATATATGTGATCTGCTTGTTGCACATTTTGTGGATTGTCTCTCTCTGTTCACAACTGGCTGCTGGTCTGTCCTCTGGGGTATTTTTGCCCATCACTGTCTTTGACAGCATTTAGCTGTTTTAACAGTTGTTCTAGTGATGAGTTTTCTCATTTTCATATGTATTCAAATACACACTTGTTTTGTCTCGATCAGAGACAACATTGTTTTATACATACATACATATATATGTATATCTATACGTACATATATATATATAGATATATATACACACATATATATATATATATATCTATAGAAGTAGTTCAACAACAGTTAATTCACCATTTCTGAGAACAATTGTTTCACCTTATTCGGATCATCAGCTCGGTTTAAATGAGAAAAGAAAAAAGCAATTGTACGAATACGCATGGGCAGAAGCAGTCACTTCCCAAAGAGGAGGTAACCCACGTTAGATTATTCGTGTTAGTCTGGAGCTTTGTAATTACGTAATGGGTGTTTCCAGACGTGCGGGCAGTGTGAGAAAAGCTCATTCCTTGAATTCAGACAAGCGCTATTACGCAATCTTATGATATTGATTCTTTCTTCAATGCACAGTCCACAAGACGGATTCCCATTTCTGTATGGCTTAGACTTAGTATTAACTTTCCATTGAATGGAGTAATCCACACCTGTGTCCTTGAGGGACCATATGTGGCTCGTGAGCTTTGTCTGGGTATCTTTAAATCAATAGACGATCATCTATGAAGCTCACGAGCCACCTATGGTCCCTCGTGGACACAGGCATGGATTACTCCATTCAATGGAAATCCGTCTTGTGGACTGTGCATTGAAGAAAAGATCAATATCCTGAGGAGTTTACGTAATAGCGCTTGTCTAAATTTAAGGAATGAGCTTTTCTCACGTCCACACGTCTGGAAACACCTACTACATAATTACAAAGCTCCAGACTGACTAACATCAATAATCTGTTATTATTCTGAGTTTCCACAGTCATCTCCATCGCACCGATCTAACGTAGGCTCCTCCACTTTGGTAAGTGACTGCTTCTGCACATGCGTATTCGTACAATTGCTTTTTCTTTTCCGTACAATCTCATTTAAACCGAGCTGATGATCCGAATAAGGTGAAACAATTGTGCTCTGAAATGGTGAATTAACTGTTGTAGAACTACTTCTACCAAACTCGTCCCATGAACTGAGTGTTCTACTACTATGGATATAACCCACCAGTGTTCTATTATTATATGTATATATATATATATAGATAGATAGATATACATATATGTATGATGGACTCTCACATCAATTTCAAGGTATGAGAATCTAAACAACCTATTCAGATTGGATGTTTATGTTGGGTATGACATTTTAGTCCTGCCAAAGATTTGCAAGCAAGTCCACAGATCATGCAAGAGTAAGGATTACTGGACAAGGTTGCTGATATGTTTGATACTGCTTTTGTCATCCTTTTTACGTCTTGTAGCAAATGGATACAACCAGATTTGAAGTTCCTGATCCCATTATGACACACAGATCTCCAGTCTTTCTGTTTCAAGGCCACTATTCAGCTTGTCTTTCTACCTGAGCCATAGCCATCCAACATTTCTATAGCCACCATCAAGCTTGCTATACATGAGGACATTTGGTATTCTTTTGTCTCTTATTCTGACATGATCAGCCTAATCATCATCATTTAACGTCTATCTTCCTCGCTACCATAGGTTTAGACGGGATGTAGTTGTGATTACATAAGAAAGGTCTCAATGCCGCCAATTTTGCACTTAGTGAAGAGGTCAGCGTTAGATATTTTGTCTTCAAATGTTTACTCACAATCGCCTGAAGACAACCTTTATGAAAGAAGTCTAGTTGGTGAATGTGTAACCTATATGGAGTCCAAGATTCTGAACCATATAAAAGTATGGTTACTACAAATGCTTTATAAAACTGTATCATGGTATCCAGTTTTATGCCCCTCTCATTTGAAAGGTGATGACAGAGCTCAGCAAATGCACTCATGGTTTTCCCTGTATGATTGATTATCTCATCATCAAGAGCAGTACTTAGTTGACTTTACTGCCAAGATATATGAACGATTTCACATACTTGAGATTCTTCCCATTGACCTTTATAGGGGTGTCTGGGAACTGGTGGTGTCTGTTTGACATGCATTTGTTTGGGTATAGAGCATACATACATATATATCTATATCATCATTTCATTTTACGTCCACTTTTCCCTGCTTGCAAGGGTGGGACGGGAATTGATGCTGGCTTGATTTCTACAGCTGGATGCCCTTCCTAACACCAACCTCATTTACAGTGAGTGCTGGGTGCTTTTTTGTCGTGGCACCTCCACGACCACTTTGCAGTGGAATGATATGGACCCTAGTCCCTATCATCTCATTTCTACAGCTGAGTAAACTGGAGCAATGTGAAATAAAGTGTCTTGCTCAAAGAAACAACACATCACTCGGTCTGAGAATTGAACTCACAACCTTTCGACTGCAAGGCCAATGCTCTAACCACTAAGCCATGTGCCTCCATATGTATATATATATATATATATATATATATATATATATATATATATATATATGTATATATATGTCCCACCCTCGCAAGCAGGGAAAAGTGGACGTAAAATGATGATGATGATGATGATGACACAAATCTATTTGTATCTATGTCTATCTCCATCTAGCTCTCTCTCCCTATATATATATATCATCCCCGTTTAATGTCCATTTTCCCATACTTGCATGGGTTAGATGTGTTGTCCCATTGAGACAAATCAGATCAGGTAACCTTGCTCATATAGATCTGATTCTGGTTTGGTTTCTACAGCCGGATGCCCTTTCTAACACCAACCACATTTACGGTGTATACTGGGTGTTTTTTGTCATGACACCTAAAGGATCACTTTACAGTGTGGGCTGGGTGAGTACTTACTATATATATATATATATATATACACACACACGTTTATGTATTTGTTATGCAAGACTCTTGATATGAAATCTTGTGTTGAAACCAATATTGTTATATTTGGGGATGGTCACGTTGCCAGTATTGCCAATAAGCAAAAGAGAAGATGCAGTAGCTATCAACCCAGCCAAAAACAGCTCTGGTTCTATGAAATAAAACAAACCAATTTTAAAGGTTTCCAATTTAAATTAAAACCTTCCACCATAATTTTATATAAGAAGCTTACATTAAGATACTATCTCAGTAATGAAATAATTTTAGTAAATACCTCGAAATTCTTCATTAATTAATTATATGTAGTCATGAAAGGGTTAGGACCAGAAAGAAGAGGAGGCACAAAAGAGAACAGATAGTCATTGAGCACGTCACAGAATGTGTGACGAAAGAAATTTGACGAATTAACAAATAACTAGTAATTAAGATAAAGTGAAAATCATACGGTGCCTGTTTGTTTTTTTTATTGGCAATACTGGCAACTCAACCATCTCCAAATACAACAATATATATATATACAGAAAGAGAGAGAGAGAGTCTGTGGTACCGAGACCGGGAAGACCACAAATCAAAGGAGTACTTGATGCATGGTAAGATGCAGAGGATCTACTACGAGCTTGATACTAATATATCAGTCATGGGCAAACTGCAGCCTGTTTAGCTTTCTGAATGGCGCGCCTAATTTCAAAATTTCCTTGAACCTTTTAGTAGTGCCCCCCCCCCTCCTTATGATGATCCACATCCTATGTGACCCACTACTAGTGAAATGTTGCCCTTGCATTATATATATATATATATATATATATATATATATATATATAAGCATCTAGAGAGAACTACACGTAGAGATATGTGTTCAATCATAGTTAATATGTTCGTCACTCTGATGGTTTTTGATCCCCTATCTCTATGTGTACTTCTCTCTATATGCTGATTTATAAAGAGCCCGGAATCTATTCCTTGAGCTCATTAAATTATAAGGGATAATGTGAATCTTTAACTCCGTTTTTTTTTTTATTTGATATATTGGCTCCTAATTCATTTCTATATGTAAGTAGAGCTTCTTAAGTTGAATAGTTCTGAGCTGCTGTTTTTAGCGGTCTTTTGGTCTATTCACACCACCATGGACTATAAAACGCGCATGTCTTTTCATTATACCGTGTGTGTTTTCTTAGTTATCTGATATATTTTTAGAAGTGTTGATCATATTGATAGGTACTCGTTGATGAGCCACATCTACAATATGTATTCTTCATTTTTTATAGCCAAACATACTCTGATTTGAGCATGTCCGGATGTTATAGTTATAATTGGATGGTTAGTATACTTTAATATATTCTTTTAATTGATTTGTATTCACCATTCCTTCTGTAGTTAATATGTTCGTCACTGGTGGTTTTTGATCCCCTATGATTGATCACATATCTCTATGTGTACTTCTCTCTATATACTGATTTATAAAGAGCCCGGAATCTATTCCTTGAGCTCATTAAATTATAGGGGATAAATGAGTTTTTAACTCCGTTTTTTAATTTGATATATATATATAAAAGAGTGAGAGAGAGTGTGCAGTGCTGAGACCGAGCACACCACTAATCATGGGAGTTCTCGATGTAGAGCTGGTATACAAGACATAAAATCCCGACTTGGCGCCGCGGTCGGAATTTTACACCCCTCTCTCTCTATAGATAGATATGTATGTGTGTGTGTATGTATATATATATATGTGTGCATGTATATATATATGTATGTGTGTATGTATATATATATATGTATGTGTGCATGTATGTATATAAATATATGTATGTGTATGTACATATATATATGTACGTGTATGTATGTATGTATATATATATATATATGTATATGTATGTATATATATATGTATGTATATATATATGTATGTGTATGTATATGTATGCATATGTATATGTGTATGTATGTATGTATGTATGTATGTATATATATATGTATGTATATATATATATATGTATATATATGTGTGTATGCATGTATGTGTATATATATATACTACCATGACTGGATCTTAACCATCTACTATGTCAGGGTATGTCATGCATCATCTTATTTTATCTGATGAGGACGTACTGTTGAAATTAGCTCAGTACCTCTGAAATATGTATAATAAAATATACTTGATCACAAGAAGTTCTATTTTTGTTAATATTTTGAATTAATATATATATATAACTATATATTATGGAATACTGTTGGCTTCTTGCTACAATAATTTCTATACTTTTCGTTTATAACTATATATATATATATATTATATATATAAATGAAAAGTATAGAAATTGTTGTAGCGAGAAGCTAACAGTATTCCATAACATATATATATATATATATTATATATATATATATATATTGATAGAGAGAGAGGGGGGGGATACAGACACACATCAACAACAGAAATGTGACATTCACTTTTAGAATGTTAAAATTTACAAAGATGTCCATGTTTATTTAGTCTGTTGTCTCTGCAGACAACTACTTGTGTGTATACTTGTTTGTGTCTATGTCTATGTGTGTGTGTGTGCGTAAATGTTTGTGAGTGTGTTTATGCGTACATGTTTGTGTGTGCACCTCAACACAGCATTCCTGTGCCTGCTACTCTGTTCAGTATGTATACTCCTCCTTCAGCCCATATTACTTCTCTCTTTCTCTCTATATATATGTTGTCAAACGTGACATCGGACTGACAAATCAACACACATAGGGTATTATATGTATATTAGTGATTAGAGAAGAGATATCTTTCAACAATACTAAAATATATTTAATTTCCAAACCATTGTATCAATCAAAGCAGAAAAAGATCATTTCTAAGCTCATTTTAGATATTTATTCTTTAGAATAGTAAACCTCTTTAACTGTTTGTTCGAGGATCCAAGAGATATGCCGAATATATTAAAGCTAATAAAATATTTAAATTGTATATATATATAGGATCATATAACTTTTGTTTCACTTTAACGCAATACTTGGACAAATCTTACCTTAGACAAACGAAAATAGGTTCCGTCGAAAAATCCCCGATGTAGTTGTGATAATTGCCATTTTCAATATTTCCTAATAGGTGTTTCTCTTTTCGGTTATAATTACAAGCAACGGTGATTTGGAAGAAGCAGAGAAAGAGAGGTAAAAACAATGCTAAGTCCAACAACAATACTGACGGCAGAAGCTTAAGTTGCGACTGCCAATAGCAGCGGCGGTGGCGTTCACGATCAGGAGTTCACCAAGGGCAGATAACCGAAACCGGGACCGACTTTACTTTAGTCGCTGACTGATTTTCATTCCATGTTACTTTGATAACCTCTCTCGCCTACACTCTCTGTCACTGCCGGATTAACCTAGTAGCAACTGCCTATATGTCGCATCTTTTTAAAATTTAGGGTCCCTTTATAAGTATATGCTACAGGCCCCGAACCAACCTAATCCGGCACTGCTTTCCACCTTTTTTCTCCCTAATTCCGCAAAATATGACAAACTTATAACTCAGTCACCCCTCCCCTTAAAAAATGTCAATTTCCTCTGATCCGCGGAGTTACCACTTCTCTCTACAAATCAAGAAACTATATCTATAAAATTATATATGCACTTAAGCATGTATCGAATTCTACTCTAAGTTGTAACCTCCCTGGTCCCCGAACAATGAGCGCATCACACATACGAGTGTGTGAATCAATTACGTGTGTAACAAAGCTAAATGGAATAAAATATTCAAAAGAAACATACTTGCTTTTCCCTTGCAAGATAATACAACATGAGAAGTGATGCGTGCATAATAAAACCAACTGGTACGGGCATTGGTTGACAAATAAGTAAATTGAGGTACAGTGGACAATTAGATTGGTGCGCTAAACTAAGAAATTACTAAACGTAGTACTAAATAAAATGTACATGATTGCTTGGAATAGCTTACACCACGACCAGCCATTAACAAAACTCCACAGTCTATCCATATGGTTTACATAGGTGATATATTTATCAGTATATGAAATATTAGCGCAGGAGAAAAGATTTGCTACAAGTGAACCGAGAAAGTGGCTGCTCGTCAAAAAATGCTGGTTGTTATATGGCGGAGAAGACAGTCGTGCAAATGTAATGGGAATGCTTGGGTTAAGGTGTGATGTAGTTATAGCAAGGAAGACTTAGGAATAGTTAGAGTGGTTGACTGACAGATGAGACAAGCACGTGATGCTTGGGAGAGATATACTATAGACCGCAACCAAACTGAACCAAACTATATTAACAAACAAAATCACAAGTAATTAAGTATATTTATTCTATTCAGACCTGCCAACCTCTAAAAATTCAAACAGGGAGTGCCATGTAAAAAAGGTGCCTCCAGAAATGAAGCAAAATGAGGAGATTTTACATAATGAAAGCTATACCTATTTTCACAAGAGAAGACATCTCTCACTCACCCCAAAATGGGTGGGAATCTCCCCGTTGGACGAGGAGAATTAACAGGTTTGTGATTAGAATAATTCATTAACTGGTACTTTATCTTATCGACCACTAAAATGATGAAATACTAAATTGACCTCGGCGGGATTTTAAATCAGAACGTCAAGAGTCGTAACTGAATGCCACGAGATATTTTGTCCGACTCTCTAACGATTCTGCTAAACCACCGCGCTAATACAATTCTTAAATACTGTTTATGTAATAATTTTAATTGCATTTAATGGTATGCAATAGTTAGGAAAAATTTAAGGTTAGACTATATTTTGCAAAATCCATTGCCAGCTTTAAAAACCACCACCTGGCCAGTGGCATATTAGGAAGTTGGTGACTGCACTGTAACCAGGGACACAAAATATCTAAAGAACCTCAAATTAATTTTTCTGCTACCATAAATAATATATTATACCTAGAAGAAATATCGAGTCAGGGACCCTATGCAAGCTTTTATCCATCTCTCCACCTGGCCCTTGAGTACTTTTAATGGATGGAGTCTACTCTGTTGCAAGTATTTGGGCGAGATATCTTCCACCAGACTCAGAGCCTCTGAAAAGGGTCAAGTGCACTCCCCCTCCCCTCTCGACAAAATAGTAAAACAAAATATACAAGCCTCTTATATTTAAATTTAGGTCATCTTATGGTTTTGAAAATGGTTTGTTTCTTCTATGTCCAAATTTGTACCCTTTCTAAAAGTTTTTCTCTAGATCATATAAACATCCCATGGTTTGGTTTGTTTCATAATTTTTTACATTTCTTCTTCCATGAATGAAATAGTTCTGACAATTTAGGGTGTTAGTATACAAAATACTGGAGCAGTAGAGTCTAGCAAGCTGTTCTCTTTATAGTTTGATAAATTACAGAGGGGGATTAGCACATACTTAGTTGGAAAGAACGAGTGATCCCTAGCACTAAAACAGTTTAATATACGAGGCTTAGCTGCTGTATTGAGTGGTTTATATCGCTGTTATTTATTCAATTAAAGCCATACCATAACTATTGTGTACGATCTGAAAACCAATATAGTATTTGGTACAATTCATGCCAATATCTTGAAGAAAAATACCTTCAGCAATCAACATAGTTGAAGTGTTTATAGTATTGTAGTATTCGCTAGAGTTTTTTGTGTATAAAAATTACCTTCTCCGTTCTCAATCTCCAATTAAGGACTGTTGGATGCAAAGGCTGTGACTAATTATACTCTTCTGAATAAATCGCAGCTGCGATGGACTGGTTATGCAGGACACAGGTCAATCCAGCATCCGTCCAGAAACCTTTCCACTGTGATCTGCAACAGCTGTGGTATCGTCAAGAAAAGACAAATTTAACAAAGACCTTGAAAGCAACTTTAAAAGTAGTCGTTATCAATCGTGACAGGTAAGAACAAACAAATTATAACAGCTAATTCAAGGGCAAGAAACATTTTCACAAAACCTTAGAGATGATAGAACAAGCAATAAGGTAGATCTATAAACTCTTAAACCGTATCACCATCGCCACCTCCTTAACATATACGGACACCTGTGTCTCTCAAAAGATAAACAAGAGGACACTGTCTTTCTCCAGATTCTAAATAACTGGAAGGGTTCTCCCACACTTCTGGCAGAAATATTATTTCGTACTTTACCTTCCACGGAAAACAAACTAAAAATGAACCTATAGATATTTGTTAATTTTTCTTCGGTGTACATTTATCGTTCTTTACTTTAAACAGGACTGCGCCCAAATTTATATATAAGTATTGCACAGTAACATGCCATCCCTCTCTCCCTCTCCTTCACACACACACACATATATATATATATATATATATATATATATATATATATACACACACACACTGTGCAGTAACTATCGGAGACAGCTGAGAAAGCGGGTTATTACATCTAGCTCAAAAGTGATGACACATTAAGGTGGATCGAGGAGACGATCGGAGTAATAACACCAGACTCATCGAATTTTATGCCGTTCTAACGCATTGAAGTCACAGCATCAGACTCACCTAAGATTGCGCTGTGGTACAAGAGTTTCATTGCCTACATCGGTGAGTGGCCTCGAGTAGCTCTGGTGTCAGGGTGGAGGGGGCCGAAACACCTAGGGTTACTTCACCGCCTGATTAAACACCAACTCCTCTATTCAGAGACGGAGTATAAGAGCACCCTCAGCAGAGATCTAAGTTTACAAAGCGCGCGCGCGCACATATATATATATATATATATATATATATATATATATATATATATATATATATATAAATACGCATACACACACACACTACTGCTGTACATACAGTACGGAGTGACTAACAACTATGACTACACACACCGTTGAGGATTAATACATTTTGCTTCTCTGTCTGTCATGTGTATATTTATATTTGCAAAACATTTAAGGTAACGAAATACTATATATAAACATAACAATAAACAATGAGTGGTGAAGTACACTTACCATAAAAGACACTCTAGTGTGGAATCACCTTAGATGTTGTCTCAGAAATATATATATATATATATATGCTTAAATATATATAGATGGATGGGTTAGATAGATAGATGAGAGTCTGATGTATATTCTCTTCAAACATAACATATATCAATACATATATATATATATATATATATACTTTGCGCAATATAAATATATATATATTTAACACAATAATTACTAAACCACCGCCGTCAATTACGACTACTTTATTGCTGCTACCACCACTTCTTTTACTACTACTACTACTACTACCACCATCAAAACTACTAATACCATTACCATCATTACTACCACCACTACTACTCCTACTACCATCTCTATCATTACTACTACTACCACCACTACTTTTACTACTACTACTACTACTACTACCACTACTTTTACTACTACCACCGCCACTACTACTACTACTACCACCACTACTACAACTACTACCAGCACCACTACTACTACTACTACTGCCACCTCCACTACTACTACTACTACTACCAGCACCACAACCACTACTACTAATGCACCCCCACAACCACCTCAAGCTACTGCCACTACTACTACCACCACCATTACTACTACCAGCCCACTACTACTACCACCACTACAACTCCTCCTCCTCCTCCTACTACTACTACTACTACCACTACTACTCTGTGTTTCTATGTGCAGTTGTTATAGAAGTGAATAAACTTCAACCAGAAATCGAAACCGGCTCGCCGGATTCGCGATTCCAGCAGAATTCTCACATTTTCTTCACAGCTTTTGGTATTTGATTTCTTAATTGCGCGCGCACGCACGCACACATACACACACATGCATGTATGTATTTTTATATTGTTTATATATATATTTATATATATATATATAAAATGTAAACACGCACATACATATGTGTGTGTGTGTGTGGGGGGGGGGGTCTATAAATATACATATATGTGTATCTATGTATGTGTATATATATATATATATGTGTGTGTGTGTGGGGGGTCCCGGGTTCAATCGGGGGTAACCACAGTAAGTAAGGTATTCAATACATTAGTAGAGTCTAAACATCAAATTTAATACAGAAGTGACTTATACAGGACGAGAACTGTTTCATTCGAAAGAAACAACCAGGAAAGCCCTGATATATATATATTGCACTGGGTAATTGCTGGCCAGCAATTACCCAGTGCAATACTGGTACTTTATTTTATAGACCCCGTAAGGATGAAAGGCAAAGTTAACCTCGGCGAGATTTGAACTAAGAATGGAAAGGGCTGATGATGATGATAATGATGATGGTTGCAACTTGATATCGAGTAATGCATCACGGACGTGGACTTTTAGTCCTGCTAGGAACTTGCCTATGACCAGCAATACCATGTATCGCAAGAATTGTCACATATCAAGCGATGCCTGTGCCTGAAGCTTTTTTAAGCGGGGAAAGGTTTTGCATGGGGCCAATACCTCTCTTTGAACATCGAGTGCATTTACCCCAAAAGTGGAACTGGTCTACATCATTGGATGTAAATGAAGTCGCAGGTTTTATATCAGAGTGACCTTCTCCTAGAGAGATGTCTTAATGAAGACTAGCCTCTTGCTCACAAAATTAACAAAAAAAAACAAATTTATTGGATGGCCGTTGACTCTCTTGAGTTCCTCTGCCCTTTGGCAGATTTTGTTTTTCATCCCGTAGGGTGTCCAAAATCACCCTCCTCACCAAGCAAGCTTGGTGGGGTTGCCAGTTTAGTCGCCGATGTCCCGACCATACACAGGTTGTACTGAGTTACATACATACATACATACATAGTCTTGTGTCTATGTTAGAAACCGACTCTCTCTCTATTGGTAAAACTTTGTGAAATTATAAAACCAGAAGAACATACATACATACATACATACATACATACATACATACATACATACATACATACATACATACATACATACATACATACATACATACATACATACATACATGTATGTATGTGTTTATTGTATTCAATTTATATATATATATAGTTGTAAGATGGTGGCATTATTGGTGGTGATGGTGGAACCAGAGATCGTGGTTGTGGTGGTGGTCGTGGTGGAGGTGGATATGGTGGTTTACGTGAGGTGATACGAAAATGATTGAAAAATTTAGGACTAAGAAGCAGGTGAAGCTTGCAGGTGGTCGTTTGGCTGAACATTTCATAATCGGGTCGTAATATTTATATTGTGGGGCCCATTGTTGCAATGCAGTCAACCTCACACTTCCCTTTAATCTACTACTGCTGGGAATCGAAACCTTGATGGCAAGATTCGGCTGTCTTAACCCAAGTGTTTATGTTCACAATGATCTCCCGTTCTTTCTGTTTTCTTTCAGACGATTTAGCGATTCCTCTTTTTTCCTTCTGTCTGTTTTTCTATATATTTATTCGTCTCTTCTCTCTATCTTTTCCCTTTTCTCTCTCTCTCTCTCTCTCTCTCTCTCTCTCTCTCTCTCTCTCTCTCTCTCTCTCTCTCTCTTACCTCCTCTATTTCCTCTCTTTCTCTTCCCCGTTTTTCCTTCTCTCTTTTTTCTGAATCTTACTTTGTCTCTTTTCCATTCGCTTTCTCTTCTTCTTTCTTTCTTTTTACATCTCTTTCACTTCCTTTTTCTTCCTCTATCTCTTTCATCTTATATTTCCTTTTTCTTCCTCTATCTCTTTCATCTTATATTTCCCTCTCTCTCATCCCCTCTCTGTTCCCCCTCTCTCTCCTTCTCTCTTCAGTTTTTAACCTTCTCTAATGGCTACAGTTCTTGATAAATAGTAAGTCTTCGTGTTTATATTCTTTTTTTTTTCTCACTAGAATCAATATATCAGTCAACATCATCACTTTTCTTTTAATATTACATTATTTTTGATATGTAATATCTCCACTTTTAATCAAGGAGAAATATTCGTATTCTGTGTTGCTCTAAATCTGACATCGTAGGTTCGTATCCTTGTCTCTCTACATCAGACATCGGGGGTCCATATTGTTGTATCATGGGTCTGTACTGTTGTAGTTTTGTCTCTCTATATTTGATATCGTGGGTTCGTATTGCTATATTCTTGTCTCTCTAAATCTGCTATCGTGGGTTTTGTACTCTTGCATCTCTATATCTGTCATCAAGGGTTCGTATTGTGTTTATGTAGCCTTATAACTGACAACTTGGACTCGGTTCTATCTATATCGGATGGCGAAAAAGTATTGTCATAAATGTTATGTAAGTATTAAAAGATATATAATTTCGATCACGTAAACAGCATTGCTAATGAATAACATTAATTAATCTGACAAATTAAATAATTATTTGAGAGGTGTATAGTTATATATAAATAATTCCGATCGGATACGAACTTAAAACTCGGGATCCATTCTCTCTATATATATTTAGGAGAATGAATGAATGGAGTTGGATAAATAACCAGATATAGCTCTATAATATCTATGTAATATATATTATTTTACATTGCATCCGTTAAATTAATGTCCGTTGTAATGACAATACAACAGAACAGTTCACCCTGTTTTTAATAAAACAGTGTTATATGATTCAATGGTTGTTTATTAAGAAGCAACATCCGTTTTTCATCATCACAACACCTCGCTTTGTGTTTATGTTGTTTTCTCAGGCATGTTTACATACGGTTTCAGCGATCACTCACAATGGATCTCTTTTCATAATTTATTTTTCTTAATTATTTGATTAATTGATTAATTTATACATACCTATATAATATTTATATGTACATACATATATATAGATACCCGCATTATGTAGCGTGTGTATGTATACATAAATATAAACATGAGGGTCGGCTGCAAAGTTCATAGACTGGCCAAGATACTCTCATAGAATGACCAAATGATGCTTATATTTCAACATAGTCACTAGAAAGAAACAAAGCAGTTATTAATAAGAAGAGTTGAAATGAATGTATGGGAGATTTCGCAGCCTTAGCATCACTCCTTCATAGTCAGCCTATGAACTTTTCAGCCGACTCTCGTATATAGGTATACATGTTTAAATGAATGAAGCAGACTGATTAAGAATATATTGCTGCAACGAAGTCCATTGCCAGGAGTGATTCCCATGACATTTCTTATGGAAGCAGTTTTATTTGATGATGAAAGATTAAGCTGCACAAGGAATTACTAAAAACGTTATATTTCGTTATATTTCTTCCAATGGCTGCTAAGAACAGAAATATAAATTGATGAGAAATAATGTCAAGCTCCGTAGTACATAGGTAAGCAGGACTGGCCGGTAACACCGTTCCGATCACTTCGATTTCCTACTCTATATATACCTCTAGCCAGACAAGCTTGGGTCGATGATTTTGAAGAGCCCTACTAGCCCTAAGATCTAGATGTTTCATTCTGTTCTGTTAGTTTAAGTGCATGTACAGGCTTACATTTTATATCTGATCTAGGCCTTATTATTCATTAGACTGACTTCAAAGTAGCTTAACGACATCGTTAGAGACTCATTAGTTTTATTATTTAATTTTTTATTATTTTGCCGTAGTGAAGGGAATAACATAAGTGCTGAAAGCCAAGAGGTCATGTCATGGATTAATAAAGTTCAGCAGCTGGTCTGGGCCTCTTACCAACTGTGCACAGGCCTACATTTTATATCTGGTCTAGACCAATTACTAGCTTTGTACAGGCTTGTGTATAGACATGCAATCATCTCGCCCAGAAATGTTATTGTTATTATTTTAAAACGATGTTGGTGATGATGGTGATGATACACACACACATACTCTTTTACCTGTTCAAGTCATCCAGCCGAGGCCATGCTGGGGCACTACCCTTGGGACAGATATATATATATATAAATATAAATTATCGAGAATCGCATTTCGGCCCACGAAATAACGAAAAACAACCTCCGAGATGTGTGGCAAGTGCTCAATGATTCAGATGAACCAGAGCTATAACAAACGTTAAAGGCCGAACACACTGAGACGATGGTTAAACAATCATCCGCATAGCCAAAAAAAAACGATCAAGTAATTCCGGTCAAACAAATAAAAAATATCTGTGATATATATATATATAATAATTGTTTCTATTTTTGGCACAAGGCCAGCAATTACCCAGTGCATTACTGGTAATTTATTTTATCGAGTACCAGAAATGCACTGGGTAATTGCTGGCCTTGTGCCAAAAGTAGAAACAATAATAATAATAATACAAGGACGATTTGTTATGTTTTCATTACGTTTATTGGTTGGTGACGCACGTTTCGCTGTAGGTCAGCTCAAGGTTCGATCTGGCTCGACTCTGGAATCAAAGACTCGTCGGACCTCTGCTGTGGTAATGACAAGGTCCGACGAGCCTTTGATTTAAGAGTCTGGCCAGATCGATACAGATCGAACCTTGAGCTGATCAATAGCGAAACGCGCGTCACCAATCAATAAACGTAATGCAGACATAACAAATCGACCTTGTATTATTATATTTACACTCTGTTTAGCTCTACACCTCATTAAAGACGTGAATCTAAACATCAAGTGCTCACCTAGGTGAACCTACAGTAACTTCACGTTACACTCCCTGGATATATATATGCAGGGTGTCCCCCCAAAATGTATACACTCTTCAACCGCATTCTAATAAATATTGCCTGAACAGGTAATCAAAGTGTGTATACACTTTTTGTGAGACCCTGTATATAAATATATATATATTGCAAAGTTAACTCCTGCTTTAGCAGGAGAAAGGATCTTAATCCTTTCACAACTAATGGCATACACTGTATTTCAATTAATTAATGAAGAATCTTGATGGATTTACTAAAATCATTATTTCCTTATTAAAATAGCATTTGTAACAGAACTTAACAAAATGGTTCTCATATCAAATTATGTGGGAAGATTTTAATTTAAACAGGAACACTTTAAAATTGAGGGCTTTGTTTCATGGAGGTGATTTTTGTCGGGTTGGTATCAAAAAGGTTAAAATTTCAGATCTGTTTCCATGTATCCCATATCTATCATTATCCCATAAACATGGAACCGAAGAAGTAAAGCTTTGAAAACATTTATTGGGTGCATGTGGTGTGAGTGTGTATGTGTAAGTGAGAATGTGTGGGCACGCAAAGACACTTCTATCCCTGTGTTGCCTGGAGACAGAAAGAGGTTGACAATGGTGTCTTTGAGGAATCGAACCCTGTATCTCTCGGATGGTGGGTAGTGTGTTAACCATTACACTAAGAGGTCCCTGCCCACTAATTGTCATCTTTTAAAAGATGTTAAGTCTATAGCTAGAAGAGTGGTTGACTTAAGAAATATTGAAAAAAATTCGAAATTATAATGATCAACTATTGTTATAGTTATTTACGTTGATACAACTACATTTCAAATTTTACCAGTGTTTCTTAAGTCAACTGGATGTCCATATATATATATATATATATATATATATATATATATATATATATATATATATATATATATATATATAATTGTTTCTACTTTTATAATTGTTTCTAGTGATGACATCTTGCTTGCATTAATTTCAAGTCTTCTTCTTATTTATAATTGCATTGTTTCTTTCAAGGGACTATATTGAAAAATAAATCTCATTTGGTCATTCCATGACAGTATCTTTATCAGCCTATGAACTTTTCAGCTAACCCTCATATATATATATATATATATATATATATATATCAAGTAAGAATATTTTTCGAAACAGCGAGCGGGTTTGAAATTATTATAAATGTAAGCTATCGCCGTATTTTGACTAAACTCCTCTTTTTCCATTTCTCCTAGGGTTCTTAACGCCACTATCAGGCTAAATAATTTCTTTAATTTCTTTAGTCAAAATACGGCGATAGCTTACATTTCTAATAATATATATATATATATATATATATATATATATATATATATATATATATATATATATATGTGTGTGTAGGAGGTGAGTTTTATTGTAGTACAATAAAGCAATGTAGTACAATAAAGTAAATTGAAATGCGCATAATAAAATACTTGGAACTCTTTTAACCATCTTTTGATCTTATATATTATATATATATATATTTATATATATATATATATATATATATATATATATATATATATATATATATATATATATATAATATATATGTCAATGCAAATGCTCTAGTATTTGTGTTCGAATAAATGGTGCTAAGTCAAAACCATTTAATGTGGATATCAGACTCGACCGAGAGTGCATACTGTCACCTCTTCTGTTCATAATATTCATAGACAAGATTGACATGCACAACCAGATTGAAAGTGGTATCAAGACTGGTAAATGTAGGATCAGTTCGCTAGAATTTGTTGACAACATGGTATTACGTAACTGATCAGAGGTTGATCTCCAATATGCACTTGATAGCTTAGCTGCCAAGTGCTTACAGTAGGAATGAAAATTAGTGCTGTGACGACTGACACACTCTCCCTCTCAAGGAAGCCTATGCAGTGCACTCTATAATATGGGTGGAATTCTGCAGTAGCAAGTGGAGAAGTTCAAGTATTTCGGGGCTGTGTTCGCAAGTGATGGAAGGTAGGAGGCTGAATTAAGTGCAAGATTTACAGGAGCTGGTGCATTAATGCTCCAACTTCAGCATTTGGTCATCAGAAATAGGGAGGTAGGAGTAAAAGCCAAACTCACTATCTTCAATTCAGTATCAATCTCAATCCTTACCTTACCTATGGTCATGAATTTTGGGTAATGACCGAAAGAATATGATCGCAAATACAAGTGGGTGAAACGGGGTTCCTATGAAGGGTCTTTAGAGTAAAATTACTGAAGAGAATGCATAGTTCAGAGATCAGAGAGTTGTTCCAGCTCCAAATAGAGAGATCACAACTCCAATACTACAGAGATGTGGTTAGAATGTCTTAGAAAAAAATCACTGGACAGATTTTATGGGCAAAACCAACTGGCAGGGAGATGGCTGCTTCTTACAGGACACACTGGAAGATATACTTGAGGACTGTGCTCTTAGGACCTTCAAAGGAATAGGTGGGTGAAGAAGAAGAGGAAGAAGTGATATGGATGTGAAGAGTAAATGGAAACAACAAAGCAAACAATACAGTACAATGAAGAAATATATTAGTTTAATGCTTGATATAGTAGAAAAAGAGTGTTAATGTTTCAGACATTAGTCCTCATTAGAAGATAGAGTGAGAAATAAATAGAGAGTGGGAAGGGAAAGAAATGGAAAAAACATTTTTTGGAGAAAAAGAATAAGGCATGTGTGCGTTCAGTTGGCCATTTTGGGATATATATATATATATAGGGATTGTAACGTACAGTTACTGTAGCTTCACCAGAGTGAGCACTCGATGCGTAGTTTCCAGTGAGTATAGAGGTATAGTACTAAGCAGAGTGAAATGATAATAATAATAATAATAATAATAAAAAAGGACGATTTGTTGTCTTCATTATGTTTATTGAATAGTTTATTGAAGGGCGGTGGATTGGCAGCATCGGTAGAGGGTCGGACGCCATGCTTCCCAGCATAGTTACATCCCTTTATGGTCTGAGTTCAAATCCCGTCGAGGTTAACTTTGCCTTTCATCCTTACGGGGTCGATAAAATAAAGTACCAGTAATGTACTGGGTTATTGCTGGCCTTGTGCCAAAAGTAGAAACAATTATGTTTATTGAATATTGACGCGCGTTTTGCTATTGATCAGCTCAAGGGTCAATGTGTATTGATTTAGCTCGACTCTGTAATCAAAAGCTATATATATATATATATATTTTGTTTATATATGTATATATATATCATCATCATCATCATCACCGTTTAATGTCCATTTTCCATGATATATATAGGTGTGTGTGTATAAGTATATGTATGTATGCATAACAACAAATTCAGATGTTGGAATAGATTTCTTAAATCTGTTATTACCTTACAACTGCTTCAATACACCAGTCAGATCGCACTAATGCCAGGACAATGTAATAAAATAACATAAAAAGGAAAAAATATATATTGAACTTATCTAAGTTTGAGTGATTATAGATGCACTGGGTAATTGCTAGCCTTGTGCCAAAAGTAGAAACAATTAATTATAACCAATGATTTAATAAAAGTAAGCCCAATGGGAAAGTAAATGTGTTCATTGGCGATCAATGATTGCCAATGCCAATCGTTAACTATATGTATAGTTGTATATATATACATATATATGTGTATATGTATGTGTGTATACACCCATCCCATATAGTTACTTTCTACTTGTGCTATATATATTAATTGTTTCTACTTTTATCACAAGGCCAGCAATTACCCAGTGCATTACTGGTACTTTATTTTATCGACCCCATAAGGATGAAAGGCAAAGTCAACCTCGGCGGGATTTGAACTCAGATCGTAAAGGGACGTAACTATGCTGGAAAGCATGGCGTCCGACCCTCTACTGATACTGCCAATCCAACGCCTTATATATTAATGTATGTGTGTGTGTGTGTATATATATATGCAAAAAAGCACCCAGCACACACTGTAAATGTGGTTGGCATCAGAAAGGGCATCCAGCCATAGAAAACCAGCTAGAAACAGTCCTATATGAGCTAGATACGGTCATCCGACCAAACTTGCCTCAAATGGGACAAACCCATCTAACCCATGCTAGCAAGGAAGATGGACATTAAACGATGATGATGATGATGTATATATATATCATCACTGTTCAGCATCCATTTTTCCATGTTAGCATGGATTAGACGAATATATATAGATAGATAGAGAGAGAGATTATTATACAATGAAAGAATAAGAAAAACAAGGTGAAGTGGCTAATTAATTCATTGTTTTATGATCATTTCAGAGAGCAAAATGGACATACTAATCAATGGTAGTTATGTAATCCCATACCATCAGTTTTGAAAAAGCACATCTTCTCTGCTGTTGTTCCTAATATATATATAAACATTTTCTTATAAATGGTTTTCCTTTTTATATTTTTCCAGAAAGATGGAGACATAATTGTCGTATATTGAGGATGAATTTCCAGTCTCATCGCAAATGTTTGGAATGACATCTTCAGGTTACTGGCAAGACTTAATTGAAGCTTGCAGTTTGTTGACACATAAATGCTGTCCTTGTATATGTTCTTCTCCAGGTAAGAAGTTGTATTCTTAAATTTTTTTTCTAACCTTTCTCATGTACATACTCTATATGTGTAAAATAAATTATGTGTGTGATTACTAAGATGGTCGCCAGCCTCTTCAACGCTCTCATCTTACTGTGGCTCATCCACTCTTCTATTCACTGCACCATACTACCTGGGTAACGAGGGGTGTCATTAGACCTGTCTAATGATATCACTTGATTTCTCCCTCCCATGATGAAGGTTATATATGAGGGATTACTTCAGCTCTAATTAGACTCAACACTCCCTAAAACCATACTTTCCATCTTGCCAACCATCATTTTCTCTTCCTCAAGCTACTTGCTCTTATCCATTGCTCTCTCCTACTATCACCCATCTCTATTACCACCCATTTCTCTCTCTCTCTCTCTCACCAGCAAACATATAGCTGCCATTATTGTCTTCCTTCCATTACGCATGCCTTCTGCCTCCCTTTCACTCCAATCATTCTGTTTCTCCCATCATACTCTCACCTTCTTCACCCACTCACTTTGGTTCTTCTGTCATTACTCTTAGTCTCATTCTCTTCAATGACAAATGATAATGTGTAAGGAGTTAGTGAATATTCTTTAAACTTGTGATATATCTATGGCAGCAAAATTACTAATGCTGGTGCCACAATAAAATACACCCAGTACACTCTGTAAAGTGGTAGTGTTAGTAGCACGATAATATACACCCAGTACATTCAGTAAAGTGGTAGTGTTGGTGCCACAATAAAATACATCAAGTACACTCTGTAAAGTAGGTAGCAGTGATCGTACCATGATAAAATACACTCAGAACACTCTGTAAAGTGATAGTGTTGGTGCTACGATAAAATACACCCAGTACACTCTGTAAAGTGGTTGTGCTAGTGCCATGATAAAATACACTCAGATCACTTTGTAAAGTGGTAGTCTTCGTGCCATGATAAATTACACCCACTACACCCTGAAAAGTGGTAGTGCTGGTGCTTTGATAAAATACACCCAGTACACTCTGTAAAGTGGTAGTGTTGGTGCCATGATAAAATACACCTCACTCTGAAAGGTGGTAGTTCTGGTGCTATGATAAAATATATCCAGTACACTCTGTGAAGTAGTTGATATTAGGAAGGACATCCAGTTATAGAAACCACGCCAAAGCTGGAACACAGTAGTCTACTGCAGTCTCTAAACCCATCTAGGATGGCTGTAACCTGAAACTGGAACTGATATAGACCATAACAATGTGTCTAGCCCATACTACCATGGAAAAGGGACATAAAATGAAGATGATGCTGATGATGATAATGACAATGACGACGATAATGGTGATGATGATGATGATGATGGTGATGATCATGGTCATGGTGATGATGGTAATGATGATAATGGTGATGATGATGATGGGGATAAAATGAAATAGCCATTGGTTTCGATGGTTTAACAGAATTGTTAGAGTGTCAAACAAAGTGCCTTGTAGTATTTGTTCTGAGTCTTTCTATTCTGCAATAGACTGCTTGGATGTCTTTGGCAGAGTTCACTCCACTGCAAGCACTCAAGCCAGAGACTTCCTGGGGAGTAACTACCTCCACCTACACCCCAACCATCAATTGTGGAGGCCTTGCTCATGAGCACTCTCCTCCTATCCTTAACTAAACCGTTAAAAGAAAAATTAAATAATGTCCATTGTTCTCCATCGGCAATCAATCACTACTACCTGGTGAAGTCAATCTGTGAAAATACAGGTGTTAATGTTTGTTGTTATGTATTGACAATCAAACAATACTACCTGATGAAGTCAACCTGTGAAAATCCAGGTGTTAATTTAATGATGCTGTTGACAATATTTGTCTTGTAGCAATTGGATTGGCAGTATCGGTAGAGCGTCAGACACCATGCTTTGCATCATAGAGTTATGGCCCTTTACGCCCCGAGTTCAAATCCCGCCAAGGTTAGCTTTGCCTTTCATACTTACAGGGTTGATAATAAAGCCCCAGTAATGCACTGGGGTCGATTTAATCGTCTATTCCCTCTCCTTTAAATTACTGGCCTTGTGCCAAATGTAGAAACTATTATAATATTCTCTATTTCTTTTTCTCGTTTTCAGACATCGAAGACACAAGTTCTGGTAATTTAAAAGAGTCACTCTCTTCTAAACCAAAAGTTAGTGATTCACTTCAGGATATATTGATTAAAGGTAAATATATTGATTGAAGGTAAATATAATTGATAGAAGGTAAATATATTGATTAAAGGTAAATATATTGATTGAAGGTAAATATATTGATTGAAGGTAAATATATTCATTGAAGGTAAATATATTGATTAAAGGTAAATATGTTGATTAAAAGTAAATATTTTTTTTTGGGGGGGGGGGGAATCGATTAAATCTTCCCCAGTGTATTACTGGTACTTTATTTTATTGACCCCATAAGGATGAAAAGCAAAGCTAACCTCGACAGGATTTTATTAGAGGCAGACCTGCCAACCTCTAAAAACCCAAACAGGGAGTACCATGAAAAAAATTGCCCTCAAATTGGGAGAAATGAGGCAAAAAGGGGAGATTTTACATAATGAAAGCTATACCCATTTTCACAAAAGAAGACATCTCTTACCCACCCCAAAGTGGGTGGGAGATCTCCCTGTTGGATGGGGGAGAGCTGAGAGATCTGTTAAAGGTAAATATATTGGTTACAAAAAATCACAGTTTGTGGTTACAATAGGTTGCAGTGAGTCTATGTGTATGTTTATTATGCATCAACATATTGTAAATAGGTCTGTATATCTCTTTATTCTGAATTACATTGTGTTAGTACTATTGCTAATTATTACTAGCCAGTCAAATTTGCACTATTTGTAAATAAGCCTTCACCAAAACTATTGACTGTGTTTATATATGCCTTTATTTAGAATCATGCTGCTAGTGCTATCGCTAACTATAACTAGCTAGTCAATGTAAATAAGCTGACAACAAGAGTATTTTGTTGACAAAATCTAAAGAGATTTACTGGCTTTCATGCTTTGGTGCCTGAGCATTAGTAAATGATTACTGTTTATGAGTAAAAACTCTGCAATACCTATACAGCACTCTTATGCTGATACTGAGGTACTGTGACATAATCATAGCTTAAACTACCCATAGTGTGACTTATGTATCTTTATTCGAGTTCCTTGTAGTTACATAGACATAGTAAAAGAAACCTATGTTGAAGCAGCTTACATTGAGCTAACATATTTTCAAGATTAAAAATTTGTTCAATGCTTCTTGAATACAATTGTTTCTTTGTAAACATATTGTGTATGGAGCCATATACAATCTGTTTATCATACATAAATATATTGTGTATGGGTTTATATACAATATATGTATTTATGTATAATAAACAGATTGTATATGAACCCATATGAAGATGCGTGGCTTTGTGATTAAGGTATTTGGCTCACAATGTAAGGTCGTGATTTCGATTCCCGGTAGCGCATTGTGTCCTTGAGCAAGACATTTTATGTTGCTCCAGTCAGTCAACTGGGAGACATGAGTTGTACCTGTAATTCAAAGCGCCAGCCTTGTTACGTTCATTGTCACACTGAATCTCCCTGGGAACTATGTTAAGGGTTAGGGTTAGTATCTGTGGAATGCTTAGCCACTTGCAAAAGATTGAAAAAGTGACTAGCAGCTGATATGAAAGATCAAACTTCGTATCTTTCAAATTCCATCCATAGGGGTATTTTACCTGATTTTCTAAGCTTTTATAGCAATCTACTGTAATTACAGTTATTTTCTGTGTTTGAGATTTCTACATTTTCTTAGAATTTCAATCAATTTACTCAATGCTCAGGGGCGGTGGAAGCATTTCTGAATTAGGGGGTAAATTTGGTCAATTTAGTTGTAGTGATTAGTTTAGCCCTTTGTTCTCTAAAAGGGTCAGAAAATGCAAAAAGAAAAGCAGGTCATATTACATTTACAGCTTTCAATAATTATAAACTGATTATAGCAAAATGACCTATGAAATCTGTCTCTGAATACACATACTAGTAATTGGCAATAGTGATAAGTGGAGAAAAATTTATATGACAAAAAAATTTGCTATGAAAGTTAACATGATATATTATCAAATATCAACAAAGATATAAAAAAAAATTTGATATACGATAAACATAACATGTACATAAATTGTAGCACATATAAAAATAGATGTGTGTTTTGGTAGTTTGGGGAGAAAAATATAATTATTGGTAGGGAAGGAGCTTGGCCTTCCCAGTTCCACCGCCCCTGATGCTCCAATAGTTTATTTATGAAATCTATATATAAATATATTGTATTTGGACCCATATACAATATATTTATTATACCTAAATATATATTGAGTAAGGGTCCATATACAACATACATATTTAATATACATAAACATATTATATATGGGTCTACATATGCCTTTATTAATTGTGGTTACATTACGAAAATATTTCATTCATGCTTTGAGGAAACTTGTAGTAGTTACTGATTGTGACACAAGGAAACAGGGGGGAGTTAATTTATGTAAAAAGAATAAAGTGATATAAAAAGGGGCATAGAGGGCTCAAAGATGTAGAGGAGACAGCAGACAAAAGTGTTGTATAAAGAAGACTAAGAAATGTTGATATTTATATCTATCTATTCATCCATCAACCATTAATTCCTGAGGGAATCATAGGAACGCTATTTTAGACATTTAAATTTGGCAAAGCCCAGCCCTCTCCAGGTCTAGTCGATGTTCTAACAACTCTGCTAATTTCCTATAAAGACCTGTGAAGGCTGGAAAGAAATGAAGTGAATATACTCTGATAGATGTGCAATGTTAGAGAAAAACTCAGCATAAGAGGAATTGGTTGTAGTGTGCAAAAGAGAAGAATGTTCTGGTATGGACATGTGATGCATATGGACGATAACAGCTGAATAAAGAATTGCAGAGAAATCCCAGTGGCTGGAACCCCTTGAAGAGGCAGATCCAGGAAGACTTGGGATGAGGTAGTGAAGAGCGATCTTAAGAATCTAAACCCCACAACTGAGATGACAAAAGATTGAGAGGAGTGGTGCTTTGCTGTGATGATGAAGACCCAGCCACAAGCAAACAATACAATATCACCTGACCCATCCATATGTCCCCACCCTCCATTCAACTGGCACTCCCCTGCAGCTACCCTCACCACCACTGCGCCCACCATCCATGCCCAATCCTGAGCCATTCTTCAGCTACTTCTCACCTCTAAAGCCCTTAGATTCCATCACTGTTGCATCCTAGTAGCTACTTCCTCTACCCCTTATGCATTCCACCACTATCACCCCTTACCTATCTCTCCACTCCTCCCCTACATTCTATTGACCATATCTCCCACACCACTACATCCCCTCTCCCCATATATTATCAGCCTCCTCTTCCCCTTGCTCATTTCCCTGCCAAATCATCACATACACCTATAACTTCATATCTATATTCCTCCCCTGTCACCCCTACCTCAGAGCAAAGAGGGTTCTTCAGTTGAGACTATGACCAACAATCTCTCAAGTGATGATCCCATAAAAATGCACCTGGTACACTCCATAAGGACACCCCGCTGCTGTAGAAACGATGCCTAAAAGTGTTGAGAGGACCCTTCAGTTGTATCAATGACACAACAACCTTTCTAGTGTTAGTAATCAACATGATAAACACACCCAGTCCATGCTGTAAAGGGGTTGGTGATGGGAAGGACATGTAGCCATAGGAAGCCTGCCAAACAAGGGGTTGAGAAGACCCTTCAGTTGTGTCAAGGACATGACAACGTCCCTAGTGTTGGTAATCTACATGATAAATGCACCCAGTACATGGTGTAAAATGGTTGGTGTTAGGAAGGGCATCTAGCTGTTGAAGGCTTGCTAAACAAAGATTTAGGAGGACTTTTCTCTTATGTCAAGAACGTGACAACCTCCCTAGTGTTGATGCAATAATAAAATGCACTTGGTAGTAAGCGAGATGTGAACCCACAGCCTGCCTGGAAGGTCAGAGCCTCCACTTCAATACAGACTCTCTCTCTCTGTGAAGACCCGTCCATCTCTTGCTAGCAGGGAAAGCAGACGTTAAATGATGATGATGATATATAAATAAGGATGGGGGGGGGTCTACAGTTGAGCAAAGGGCTTAGCAACCTCCCTAGTGTTGGTGATTTTATAAGGCTTTACTCTTCCTCTTTGCCTGGCTGTCCTCAGTACCCTTGACATGTGCTCTTTGATTTTATTTAATAAAATTCCAAAACCATTGTCTATGAAGATCCCTTAGATGTATTGATGTGTGCAATTTGGTTGGATTATTCACTTTTCTATCCTTAAAGGAAAATTTTCCAATCATGTCATTGATCTCTACCACAATGACAATTTGGCAGTATCCCACAACCGCAACAAACATTCCTTAAATAATTTCCACAAGGAACTAATACAGACCTTCAGTAACTTAGGACTTAAAATACTAAGCTAACCAATGCCAATTTCTTAGATGTTAAATTGGATTTAACTACAGGTACCCATTCACCATTACAAACGAAAAACTAAGATATATTACTAGAGGGTCCTGGTACTCCCCAGTAATCTTTAAAAATCTAGTCCCTAACATTAGATGTAGAATCTTTAACTTATCTTCCTCCAAGAAGATATTTGATAGGGCAGCCCTATCCTATAACAAAGCACTTACAGATAGCGGCTTCACAGATAAAACTTACTAAATACCTAACACCACCACTCAAAGCTTACGTAAAAGTAGAAAAAATATATAATTTGGTTTACACCTTCTTACTCCCTAGAAGTGAAGACTAACATAGGCAAAACATTCTTAGAACTATTAGACAAACATTTCCCCATTCAACATAGTTTTAGGAAAATTTTCAATAGGCAGTCAGTGAAAATCAGCTACTCCTGCAGACCTTCCATGAGGACAAAGATAACAAACAAAAAAGAACCTGATGGAAATGTTTATGCTGGATAAAAGATGACTGCCCTCTGCAACGAAATGCAATGTCAGGTCATTCATATTTGAAAACACCATCACACCAGTTACAACCCACCGCACAATGAGCTGAGAAGGATATATGGGTATGATGCAAGTCTGGTTTAATCAATGGTATTACTCACATGTTACATCATTCAAACTCTAGAAAATTAAGATGACTGGCAAATTGAAAATGGAAACTGAAGGATAAAGGGATATTCAATTAAACGGGACATCCTCCATAAGACAGACCCTTATATTACAGGAATAAAGAGGTGTTCACTCTCTATCTTACACCTGCCTTAATCCACTAAATTGTTCTCAGACCTATACACACATCACACTGTGCCTAAATATAGTTAAATACAATGAGCTATATAAATAATATACACATAAATAGCACATATCACACTCCACCTTAATATGGGTTAAATACAACAACCTATATAAATAATACAAACACACAACATATACAAATTTAACAACACCCTACACTTTAATAAAAACATGCTTTCACTACAATAATCCTTGTAATTATACATGGAAAAACACAAACTCACATACAGACACTTTAACAATTATAATTGCATTCAGAACTATAAACTTACAGGCACATGAGTTACTTCCCCTGAATAACAAAATCACTAAATTTATTGCTACATTATTATTACCTCCCTACGATCTCGTCAAATGTAAGGGAGGTAATAATAATTGTTTCTATATTTGGCACAAGGCCAGTAATTACCCAGTGCAAAATAAAGTACCAGTAATTACTGGCCTTGTGCCAAATGTAGAAACAATTATTATTACATTCGACGAGATCTCACGTATGAAACAACGTCGGCCATCTTAATGTTACCTGAAAAATAAGCAACGCTAGCATGTATTTAGTGTCTACAACTTTTGCCAGAGTAGGCTTTGAAACCTTAGGTAGCAAGCAACTGTGTTGAGAAATTAATTATGATAATATATTTTGGCTCTGTACTTAACATAGAGCACTCTTTTTCCTTTATTAATCCTACAGAAGCTCTTGACACTACATATATATATATATATGTGTAAAAGTTCTATTTAAATTGTTGGGGTACAACAAGCAAATATTTTTATAACTGATATAAAGCACTCAACAAATATTTGGAGTAAAAATACGATATTAACAAATGGAAACTATATTTATAAAACCATAGATATTTCATTATACATATTTCAAGGACACCAAGTTAAATTATGGTGTGCTTTCATCAGATAAAATATAATATAGATCAGTTTTATAAATAAATATTGACATACCCTTAAAGAATCAACCATTGCTGTTGGAAGCTCCCGGATAGTGGAGTTGTAGCTTTTAAAAGCTACAACTCCACTATCCAGGAGCTTCCAACAGCAATGGTTGCATTCTTTAAGGGTATGTCAATATTTATTTATAAAACTGATCTATATTATATTTTATCTGATGAAAGCACACCATAATTTAACTTGGTGTCCTTGAAATATGTATAATGAAATAAATATAGTTTCCATTTGTTAATATCGTATATATATATATGAATATGTATATCATCACCACCATCACCATCTTTTTCTCCATTCTTGCATGGGTTAGATGGCTCTAATTTGGTGAGGTCAGATGTCTAGGTCCTGCTCTATTCTTTGTTTTGGCTTGGTTTTTATAGTTGAATGCCCTTCCTAACACAAACCACTTTGCAGCATGTAGTGGGAGCATGTTTTCTATGGCTGGATGCCCTTCCTATTGCCTGTCACTTGATGGCATGTACTGGAAGCATGGTTTCAATAGTTGGATGCCCTTCTTAACACCTACCACTTTACAATGTATACTGAGAGAATGGTTTCTACAGCTGGATGTTCTTCCTAACACCAACTACTTTACAGAGTGAACTGGGAGCATTTTATCATGACTCTAACACCACTTTACAGGGTGGACTAGGTACTTTTTGTCATGGCACCAGCAGTATAGGGGTGCTCAGTGTACATGGTCATGCTGGGGGGGATTGGGGCTGGGGTATTGCTGAAGGGTAGGGGGGTCTTCCCTTGGTGGCCTAAAAGGGAGGCATTTATACTGTTTTGGGCAAGTAGTTGGATAGGTAGTGTCTTTCATTTTGGGGTGTGCCTGGCTTTCCTAGGTTGGTAAAGTGCTGTGAATGCCAGGGTTCAGCAGGGAAGGTGAATCAACCAAGGTTCCTCTTAGATTTCCCTGCTAGCATTGCTGGGCAAAGAAGTTGAGAGTATATTGGCAAGTGATGACCTGATAGTTATTCCATCTCTCTGCTTCTTTGCTTTAGAGTGGAGGGAGATAGGTGGGTTAACCCCCCACCCCACCTACTTCATTCCACTTGTGGAATAGTGGTTGCTGGTAGGAAAGGTATCTAGCTATAGGTAGCCTACCAAACAAAGGGTAGAGAGAGCTCTTCAGTTATGTCAAAGACATGACGACTTCCCTGGTACTGGTGCCATGATATGTGTATTTTGAAAATATAACCTCAAAGTGGCTGCAATAATAACAACAACAATAACATTTACTTAACCAGCATCATGAGTTGTTATTGTTTCATGGTCCCTGCAGACAATATGGCAGATGTGTTATTCTTGAGGATGGTACGGTGTGGCTCATTCTTGTGAATGGCTATCTTTGTCTTGATAGCAGTAAGTAGAGAAATGGTTTGGAGACTGCTATGGAGTTGATAATAAATTGACCAGATAGCAGATTGTACTTTGTCAGTCTGTGATTTTCAGCCTGTTGGGGTAACAAAGACTGGGTCTGGTGGTGATTTCCCCAGGTTCCCATTGAAGAAAGCATCACTGCATGTCACATCCTAGTTAAGTGTATATTTGATTTAGAATAAATATACTGTATCATCATCATTTTACGTCCGCTTTTCCCTGCTTGCAAGGGTGGGATGGGAACTGATTCTGGCTTGATTTCTACAGCTGGATGCCCTTTCTAACACCAACCCCATGGATAATAAGAAGTGACTAAAAGAGTTGGCCCCAAGAAGGGCATCTGACTATAAAACATTGCCTGAGAAAGGACTCCATGATGAAGCTTGTTATAGGGCTGCCAGCCTAACCTCTGATTTTGCAGGCAAAAGAACCTTAAAACACTTGTTATTGTTGTTGAATTTAACTGTATCTGGTTTAGAGTATGCACCCATATCGCTGTATGTTATTAGAGGTGACTAAAAGGGATGGTGCCAGGAAAGACATCTGGCTGTAAAAATATGCTGCCTCCTTCCCCCCAAAAATGTTGATGGGTAAGAAGCCTATTATGAGGCTCATAAGACCAAGTCCAGCTTTAGTAGGGTAAAATAATCTTTAAAAATGTGTTGTAATTCTCCACAAATTTGATATTAACTTATAAAATATTTCTTCCTTACAGATCCGTCAATTGAAGGTCTTAGTAGGAACAGATTATCATCAATTTCCTGCAGAATATTTGAATTAATTCACCAGAATTACACTGACATTGTTAAAGATGAGCTTAACCAGTTTTCTGCAGTCCAACGTAAGTTCATTGTCAAAGAGAAACATATGGGCCACACTATGTTATCTCTGGCTACAATATCAGCACAAACTGACCTGATGAAGTTTTTATTGCAACACTGTGATGCTGATATTGAACAGAGAGATACCAACGGCACCACACCAGTAACACCTCTTTGGCTGGCTGTTGAACGGCGCAATGTAGAAGCTGTTGACATCTTGTTAGAATATGAGGCTGATGTGAATGCTAAGGGTGAAGGTGACTGTCCAGTCATCTTACTTGCAGCTCAGAATGTCAACCTTCAAATTGTTGAAAGCCTTATTTTGAGTGGTGCTAATATGAATGCTTCCGATGAATGGGGATACACCCCACTGCATGCAGCTCTCTGGAACATGGGATTAATGAGACTTCTTATGGAGAATGGAGCTGATTTGAATGCCAAAGACCAAAATGGTGATACAATGTTGCATCTGAGTGTACGTAAGGGCTTCTTTGAAATGTGTAAGTTCTTGCTTATGCAAGAGGTGGATCCCTATGAAGTTAATATTGATGGCTATGATGCATTCCAATTGGCAGCATTGTATGGAGAATGTGAAATATTGGTGTATTTACTTATAACATTTCCATATCCTAAAGAATGTCCCAAAGATTTTTTTAATGAAGAAACCAAAATAAGGATCAAAGAAACACTGGAGACTTATGTTCCTAAAGATTATTCTCTAGATCTTCATGCCCTTCTTGCCATTGAAAAGGTTCTTGGACCCACTTGTGATAAGACGTTCTATGCCCTTAAAGAAGCTGCTGAACTGACCAGTCGATCGATGGACTTTGCCCAGTCATGGATTATCTACATTCATCTGCTTCAGATCTGTCGGAAACCTCACCACGTTCTTGACAGTAATGTCATCACTGGCATCTTTCAGCTACTTTATAATATATTCTGTGAATATGGAGAAATTGTTGTGCCTGTAGAGAGGGCCCTTGGTATATTCAATGGAATGTTCCGAGATGTCATATGCAATCTCAACTTGTTGCAAAAGCGTGACAGTGGAACGGAAGATGAAACATTTAACATGGGGCGTTTCCAAGAGGTCTTCATCCGTTTACTTAATCTTTTGGAATTTATTACAAAACTAAAGTCGTCTAATCCCAGTAGTTCTTCCTCCTGTGACAAACTATTTGTCATAGTTCCATTACCATGTGTTTTATTTGATGTAGTGTCCCCCATAAACAACAGTAAAGTGCTGCTTGAGAGAATCGATGACAGTCAAACCCTAGTGTGTATGCGTGTACATGGACGGTGGGAATACATGGATGTGTTTCTGGCCCAAGAAGACTTGGTTCTGACTACAAAAGGTCGATGTGTGAAGACCTACCATTACTTAGAAACAGGTAAAAGACAGTTAATACCATCAAAGGTTCCCCTCCCTTTGCAATGTCTTGTAATGCAACTCATCCAACTTGAAAATATTACATATGAAGACATACTTCCACCTGCAATTTGTAACACAATTGGATATCACTAAATTATGTGAAAATTAAACAAATATCTTGATAGTAGATACCCCAAAGAACCAAAATATATTTAATAAAAAACAAAAACACAAAAAATATTTTCTCAAAGAAAAAAAAACATTTAAACTTTACAGTTCACAATTACATTGTGAAAGAACCATATTAATCATTAAAAAAACAAAAAACTTTTAGACACAAAAATTTCATTTTACATTTATCATACATTTTCTGGTATCAAAATTTTCATTGAGGAAAATTTTGACACCAAAAAATATTTTTAAAAAAATGAAAAGCTTATCATCAGATCAGACTAAGGAAACAACGTATCTATTGCTGATATTATGTCAGTTACAGCTCCTTGACACAAGAAAACACACAAAAACTGTTATATTCACTTTACAGTTTATCATTTATTTCTTGATGTCAACATTTTTATAACACTCTTCCCATTTGAGGGAGGTAAATCCCTAATCTAGGGCGTGATATATTGTCACTCGTTCTCTGTCTCCAACCCCTTGTCACTTCAGCCACAAATCTAGGCACTGCTGTCCACAAAGCAGAGGCAAGGAAGATAACTAAATACTGAGACTTGACCGCGCGCTTCTTTTTTGTACCTGATGCCATCAAGTCTCAGGTCTCCTCGGTCCCTGCACTGCTGATTTCCTTCCTAAAATCAGAAAGACAGCAGCCTGCCTGAGAAAGGAGCCCTGTAAGGTGGAGTGACTGTTGTAGTGGGTAGCACTGGCCATTCTCCACAGCAATACCTTTGCCATTTTATCCATGGTGTGCAACTGAAACACCACTAAGACTGAGGTGTACAGTCTGTCACTTCCTCCCTCTCTTCCTTTCGTTGCTTAATTCCTTTTTTTTCTTATTCTTTTTCTTATTTCCCACTCTTTTTTTTGGGGTTTCTTTATTGCCATGTCTATTGTACAGTTTGTTTTTTACTACTGGATATTTTGTATTGCAATAAATGTGTTGGCCACTTAAAGAAAATGTACAATGGATTTTTTAAAATGTGTTTTTGAATGATTAAAATAACTGTTCCGTAGGGCAATTGTTTTAGTTTCAACATATATTCTCAGATCAACTTACTATGCCAAATAAGTACAATTCTACATTTCAATGTGCTGAATATATAATATACAAAATCTGGTTCTCATCCACTAGAAATAGCAGTCCAACCTCTCAACATATTAAACAGCTCACCAAATTTTTATTAATTTTAATAAGATACCGTCTAACCCATGCTAGCGTGGAAAATGGACGTTAAATGAGGATAATGGTGATGACTCTACGAATTAAGTAATCTTGCATTCAGTACAGATTGTCTCTAGTCTTTAAGCTTTGATATATCTTAGTACACATTTAGGTGTGTATGAATATATTTCACTAACTTTCTTATATACACATGTATATATATATATATATACACATATATACATATATACATATATACACATATATACATCCCACCCCACACACTCTACCCCATCCTCCCATTTCCATCCATTGTGCTGGTGACACAACAAAAAGCACCCAGTCCACACTGTAAAGTGGTCGTGTAGAAGACATGGCAAAAAGGCTCCCAGTCCACACTGTAAAAGTGGTGGGTGTTAGGAAGGGCATCCAGCCATAGAAAACCTGCCAGAGACACTTCTGTATGAGTGAGACACGGTGTCCCGACCAATCCCGCATCAAATAGAACAAAACCATCTAACCCATGCTAATGTGGAAGATGGACGTTAAATGATGATAATGATACATATATATATATACACATATATACACTACCATGTAACATTGCTGTTCGTATACACGCATCATACAGTCTGCCTTTCATTTTGAGGGAAAAGCCTTTTGCAGCTAGCAGTGGCAGTAGCTCCCTGAACTTCTTCCATCCCGTTCTTACCCTAGTTATTGTACTTTCCGAACACCCACCTCCACTGCTAATTCGGTCACCTAGGTAGCAGAAGCTGTCTACTGTTTCTACAGAGCCATCCCAGAGTTTGGTGGTACTTGTTTCCTGTGGCTGTTTGCAGCTTGCTGTCCCTGCACAGCTGCTACATGTGAAGCCTACATTCTTAGTTAAGCTTCCTGAGATCCTGCTACATATCTTGTGTACCCATTGTTTGCATCTGGGACAGAGAATGGAGTTCCTACCTACACCTTTCCTACATACTGAGCAAGGCCATTTCCCTGAGGGGATCTGGGTTCTGTTTTCTCGTCTACTTACCTTAGTCTTTGTCAGGTTGACTTTGAGGCCCTTTCTTTCTAGTCCCTGGTTTCAAGTTTGGAATTTCTTCTCTAGTTCTACCATAGATTCAGCTATGGTGTTAGGGAGGGCATCTAGCTGTAGAAATCAAGCCAGAATCAGTTCCCGTATGAGCAAGACAAGGTCAGCCGACAGGACAACCCATCTAACCCATGCTAGCGTGGAAGAACGGACGTAAAACCGTGATGATGATGATGATGATGATCATGATCATGATCATGATGATATCCAGAAAAGTGGGCCCACTGGACAAAGATAACAGAAAAATAATGGAAAAACAGACAGTCCAGTACTGGCGTCGACTTAATCGACTTTCCCCTCCCTCAAATTTCTGGCCTTTTACCTATACTAGAAATTATCATTATTATTATTATATATATATATGCATATATATGCATGAAGAAAATATCCGTAGGTGTGAATTAGGAAAAAGGACAACAGTACTAAATTGGAAGAGAACTGATATGCTATATTATTTATTTACGGGGTCGATAAAATAAAGTACCAGTAATGCACTGAGATAATTGCTGGCCTTGTGCCTAAAGTAGAAACAATTATTTATTTATGTTTATACAAGCACCTGAAAATTGGGCTACAATTTTTTTTATCCTTCTTACATTTTGGAGACATGGTCAATATTGGGCCTTGAAACCTTAAGTACTGCTTTTGTTCCGTGTATGAACATAAAAAATAATATATATATAGCTGATAGCTGAGAAAAAAGAGTACTTAATACCAAAGGAGAGTTTAAATATTCATTTTCTTAAGACAGAGTCTGGAACTCTGGAGTTTCGCCTGCTTATCACTGGGTCATCAGATATGAACTGATGACCAAGTGAGAGTCTTGTTACTCTTGAAACTCAAGAGTAACAAGACTCAATATATATACACACCCATACACAGTCTCATGTGTTCTGGGTATGTCATTGAAATGGAAAAGGTAGGATAACCCAGATTTTCCTCTGATGATTTATCTCCCTTCACTGAAGAGGAGTTGTGAGGATTTAAGAAACTATAAAGACAGAAAGGAAGAAAGTAGATAAGAGAGGAAATATATATATAAACACACCCACACACGCAAAAAAAAAGCAACACATTCCACTTCAAACTGACCAATATTTTTTTAATTCTTAATTTTTTTAAAATTCTGTTAGCCTAAACTTTGAATTGACCCTCCCTAATCTTTATCTCTAGTAAGATACACACATCAACCCCACCATGCACTCCTTGTTTTTATATTCGTCCACCAACTACGACATAGTTCTCTCAATTTATGACAAACACAACAAAAAAACTTTTTCTCATGACCATCACCGGAATAAAGCCATTCCCAACTCACCTTTTGAAGTCCAACTACAGAAACTTCAGAATACAGGCTTTGTACACACACAAACAAACAGACAGAAAGAGAGAGGGAGAGAGAGAGAGATGAATGCTTATATACCTGGTGCAGTCTGCAACTAACCCAGGCTCTGCTGTACATCGGGCCGAGGAGAGCAAACTCCAAAAGGTTTGTGGTCAAGCCTGCAGTAGTGGAGACTTCTGGTGTCCTTGGCCATAGGACCACCACCTTACTCACCACCATCAGCACAGAGTTAGCTACCCTCGGGTGTGAGCCTCACGAGCTAGAATGGTTCTTCCAACGCATCTCTCTCACCATCTTCCGAGAAAACGCCTTCTCCATTCTGTCTGCCAGGGCTGTGGAGTGGCCAGCGCATGGGACCCCATTTGCTTATAATAGTGAGAGATGGGGAGAGAAAGAGAGATGGAGGCAGTGACAATGGGAATTTGACAATGGGAATATGTTCAGGCCTAATATATATGTATATATTTATTTGACACTAGTTGAGTCGATGTTTAAAATATATTGCTTACCATCCACACAAACTCACTCAAAACATGCACACACTGATAACACCCACTGGTGTACATAAATGCAAACAACATACACTCACACATACATGCTACTAAGACTAAACTACACACACACACAACCAAACAGACATACACACATGCTACCAAGCATCCCAAAACACACATAGACAGAACCATACACACATAGACACATACTGATAATACACCCAAATATTCACATGCTTCACAAACAAACTATGCACCACTCCAACACACATACCGCACATACACACAAACAAAAAATAAAAAACAAAACACACACTTACCAAATGCACTCCATTTTCATACATATAATAGTACCAACAAAAGACCTGGATGCTCCACTTTGGTACCCACCACCCACCCACTGGACTACTTGCCTACCCACCTCACCCATCCTAATAAACCTCTTTTCCCCCTTCAACCTTCCAACGTCATCTTTCCTGATGAAGCACTAACATCTGATATGTTGAAACATTCATCGTTTTTGTCATAAAAATTAGTCAGTCAAAAGAAATGTAGTTCATAGGAAAATGGAAGTGGAGTTGTAGGATCAAATCATATATAAGTGGGTGTGTATGTATGTATATATTTGCATATACAGTAGTGTTAATCATTGTGATTCTGAAGATGGAGCTGTAAAAGTCTCAAAGTTTTAATAAATATATTGATTTAAGAATGCTACTGTTCCAAACCAATCTTAAAGAACAAACTAGGAAATGGGAAAAATCCTTAATAAAAATAATCAAACTGGAGTACAGACATGTTTTCAATATAACGTTTGAAAGAAAAGCTGAGACTTGCTTATACATACACCTATAGACACATATACATATGTATACAAATATTCATACACGTATATATGTATACAAACATACATACACATATACACTTACATACATGTCGCTGGTCAGGTCAGTGTTAGTTTAAAGGTATTTTCTGAATGATTTGTTTATGGGTTAGAGCAATTGATGAGCTTATTTGTATTTGTGTGTGTGTATATATATATATATATTTATATTTGTCTAACAAACGAATCCGGACGTTTCTTGTATTCGTCTTATTCGGGAAACCTCTGGTAATGAGGTAATTATATTGTATTGTTTATTATACATTAAATTTAGCTCTGTAACTTACATAGAGCATTCTTCACTCCTATGACTTTTTCAATTTTCAACGGAAACTTCAATACTTATATATATATATATATCATCATCATCATCATCATCGTTTAACGTCCATTTTCCACGCTAGCATGGGTCTGGACGGGAATTGTCCCACTTGAGGCAAGATTGGTTGTCTTGCTCAGGACTGTCTGGCTGGTTTTCTACAGCTGGATGCCCTTCCTAACACCAACCACGTTTACAGTGTGGACTGGGAGGTTTTTACCGTGTTACCTACACGGCCACATTACAGCGTGGACTGTGTTGTTGTTTTTTTTGTCGTGACACCTACACGACCTCATTTGTTTAGGACTGGATGTTGTGGTATCAACATAATTTCACATTTTAGGGGGTGGGGGTAGTGGGACGGGGGTTATTTTGTTAGAAATGCCTACTGACTGTAGGTTTCGCTTTGTACTTAGGCAAGGCGGGTCTTCTGTATGACTGTGTAGCGCCAAAGATCTCGGTCCAGTGACATTGTCTTGGAGAGGTGTAAGTGTGTAAGGTCGGAATTTATCAAGTCGTCCCAGGTTTTTCTGGGTCTGCCTACTCCGTGGCTACCGTCTATTTTTATTGCCCTGCACTTTTTTTATACAGCTGTCGTCTTTCATGCGCATCACGTGACCGTACCAATGTAGTCTTCTCTCGAGTAAACAACATCTGATCCCTCTTATTCCTAAATTCTCCCTTAGTTCGTTTATGCTTTGCCGTTCACGTATATTACTATTACACATCCAGCGGAGCATGCAAACTTCGTTTCTCTCCAGTCTGCGTATATCCTCTGCACACAATGCCCAGGTCTCACTGCCATGTAACATTGCTGTTCGTATTCAGGCATCATACAACCTGCCTTTCATTTTTAGAGAGAACCCTTTAGCGGCCAATAGTGGTATAAGCTCTCTGAACTTTTTCCATCCCGTTCTGTCTCTAGCTACTGTACTTTCAGAGTACCCTCCCCCACTGCTGATTTTGTCGCCCAGGTGACGGAAGGTGTCCACTATTTCTATAGAACCATCTGTGCAATGGAATGAGCTAGTATCCTGTGGGCACTTGCTGCTACTTATTGTACCAGAGCACCGGCCACATATAAAATCTATGTTCTTAGTTAGCTTACCTGTGATCCCACTACATCTTTTATGCACCCATACTTTGCATTTGGGACATAAAATGGAGTTTCTGCCTACTCCTTTCCTACACACTGAGCATGGCCATTTCCCAGATGGGACCGGTGCCCTATTTTCCTTCCTACAAACTAGAACTTTAGACTTAGACAAGTTAACTTTAAGGCCTTTTGATTCTAGGCCATGTTTCCATGTTTGGAATTTATATATATATATATATATATATATCATCATCATCATCATCACCGTTTTATGTCCGTTCTTCCACGCTAGCATGGGTTAGACGGGTTGTCCTGTTGTGGGCAGTGTCTGGTCGGCTGACCATGCCTTGCTCATACAGGAACTGATTTGGCTTGATTTCTACAGCTGGATGCCCTTCCTAACACCAACCTTATTTACAGTGAGTGCTGGGTGCTTTTTCGTGGCGCCTACACGTCCACTTTACAGTGTGGGCTGGGTGCTTTTTTGCCGTGGCACCTCCACGACCACATTGCGGTGGGGGGTGTGGGGGCATATTGTCTATATGCTTCAGCTTGTACCCATGGGAGGTCAGGTACTCTGTATTACTGCGTGACGATTGGTGGTTCTTGTTGCCTGTGGATGTTTGCTGCTTGCTGTCCCAGCACAGCTGCTGCATGTGAAGCCTACATTCTTAATTAAGCTTCCTGAGATCCCGCTACATCTCTTGTGTACCCATTGTTTGCATTTGGGGCAGAGAATGGAGTTCCTACCTACACCTTTCATACATACTGAGCAAGGCCATTTCCCTGAGGGGATCTGGGTTCTGTTTTCTCGTCTACTTACAAGGACCTTAGCCTTTGTCATGTTGACTTTGAGACCCTTTCTTTCTAGTCCCTGCTTCCAAGTTTGGAATTTATTCTCTACCATAGATTCAGATACGAGTGCGAGGTCATCTGCATACAGGAGTTCCCATGGGCATCCGGTCTTAAACTCCTCCGTTATTGCCTGCAAGACTATGATGAACAGGAGGGGGTTTAGAACAGAGCCCTGGTGGACCCCAACCTGTACGCTAAATTCCTCGCTATACTCATTGCTAATCCTAACTTTGCTGACTGCTCCCCTATACATGGCTTGTACTGCTTTCACAAGCCATTCATCTACTCCTAGTTTTCTAAGAGCCCACCAGATTACAGCACGTGGAACTCTGTCAAAGGCTTTCTCAAGGTCGACAAATGCCAAGTAGAGTGGCTTACTTTTAGCTAGGTACTTTTCCTATATATATATGTAATATATTATATATATATATAATATATAATATATATATATATAATATATTATTATATATAAATAATATATATATAATATATTATATATTATATATATATATAATATATTATATATATATATATAATATATTATATATATATATATATAATATATTATATATTATATATATATACATAATATTTTATATATAAATATATATAATATATTATATATATATATATATATAAAATATATATAAAATATATATATAATATATTGCAAGTTGAAGGTAGTATAATAAGTAAGGCAATCAAAGATATGAAGACAGGCAAAGCAACTGGGTCTTCGGAGATAGTTGCTGAAATGCTGAAAGCATCTGGATCGGTAGGACACACTATGGTCTCCCGGATAGTAAACCAAGCCATACAGAATGGGGTCATACCAAATGACTGGCGCAGCAGCATCATCATTAACTGCTACAAGGGTAAAGAAGATGCCCTAGATAGGGGAAACTATAGAGGCATTATATTAATTGACCAGGTCATGAAGGTCACAGAAAAAGTAATTGCGCAACTAATCAGAAAGGGAATTGATCTAGATGAAATGCAGTTTGGGTTTGTGTCAGGTAAAAGTACCACAGACGCTCTTTTCATTGTACGACAACTACAGGAGAAGTACCTAGCTAAAAGTAAACCCCTATACTTAGCTTTTGTTGACTTGGAGAAAGCCTTTGACAGAGTCCCCCCATTCCATTATCTGGTGGGCTCTTAAAAAACTAGGTGTTGATGAATGGCTTGTGAGAGCTATACAAGCCATGTATAAAGAAACAGCCAGCAAGGTTAGAATTAACAACGAATATAGTGAAGAATTTAGTGTAACAGTTGGTGTTCATCAGGGCTCTGTCCTTAGCCCCCTCCTATTTATTATTGCCCTTCAGGCTATAACAGAGGAGTTCAAGACCGACTGCCCATGGGAACTTCTATACGCAGATGATCTAACTCTCATAGCTGAATCAATGACTGAACTAGAGAAGAAATTCCAAACTTGGAAGCATGGCCTAGATTCAAAAGGCCTTAAAATTAACTTGTCTAAGACTAAAGTTCTAGTATGTAGGAAGGAAAATAGGGCACTGATCCCCTCTGGGAAATGGCCATGCTCAGTGTGTAGGAAAGGAGTAGGCAGAAACTCCATTTTATGTCCCGAATGCAAAGTATGGGTGCATAAAAGATGTAGTGGGATCACAGGTAAGCTAACTAAGAACATAGATTTTATATGTAGCCAGTGCTCGGGTGCAATAAGTAGTAGCAAGTGCCCACAGGATACTAGCTCCTTCCATTGCCCAGATGGTTCTATAGAAATAGTGGACACCATCCGTCACCTGGGTGACAAAATCAGCAGTGGTGGAGGGTGCTCTGAAAGTTCAGTAGCTAGAGTCAGAACGGGATGGAAAAAGTTCAGAGAGCTTATACCACTATTGGCCACGAAAGGTTTCTCTCCAAAAATGAAAGGCAGGCTGTATGATGCCTGCACACGAACAGCAATGTTACATGGCAGTGAGACAAGGGCATTGTGTGCAGAGGATCTGCGCAGACTGGAGAGGAACGAAGCTTGCATGCTCCGTTGAATGTGCAATAGTAATATATGTGAACGGCAAAGCATAAATGAACTAAGTGAGAAATTAGGAATAAGAGGGATCAGATGCTGTTTACTCGAGAGAAGACTACGTTGGTATGGTCACGTGATGCGCATGAAAGACGACAGCTGTATAAAAAAGTGCAGGGCGATCAAAATAGATGGAAGCTACGGAGTAGGCAGACCCAGAAAAACCTGGGACGATTTGATAAATTCCAACCTTATACACTTACACCTCTCCAAGACAATGTCACTGGACCGAGATCTTTGGCGCTATGCAGTAATACAGAAGACCCGCCTTGCCTAAGTTCAAAGTGAAACCTACAGTCAGTAGGCACCTCCTAACCAAAAATACACCCCCATCCCACTACCCCTACCCCACCCCTTTCTCTGTAAAGTTATGTTGGTGCCACAACATCCAGTCCTAAATAAATGAGGTCGCGTAGGTGTCACGACAAAAAAACACACAGTCCACGCTGTAATGTGGCCGTGTAGGTAACACGGTAAAAACCTCCCAGTCCACACTGTAAACGTGGTTGGTATTAGGAAGGGCATCTAACCGTAGAAAACCCACCAGACAATCCTATATGAGCAAGACAACCAATCCTGCCTCACGTGGGACAATTCCCGTCTAAATCCATGCTAGCGTGGAAGATAAAGATACATGTTAAACGATGATGATGATGATGATGATGATGAATATATATATGTATATATATATATATAGGAAAATGTTTAACCCCGACGGCAGAGCTCAAGCCGTTTCGACGGCTATTTCAGCTCTACCGTCGGGATTAAACATTTTCCTATAACCCACACTACTACCCTAAGTATTGAGTACTCTGGTGCGTTATGGTCCACCTGGAGGAAAAAAAGGGACAAGTGAACTATGAACTTGTACATCTCACTGTCCCCCACCACCACAATAACGTCTACACTTGCTCACCACCACCACTGCATAACTCATTACCCTATCTAAGGTGGCTGACCTGTTGACAAACTGCTAACTCCTTTGATGTATGTATGTGTATATATATATATATATATATATATATATATATATATATATATATATATATGTGTGTGTGTATATATGTATGTATATATATATCTCAGCAACAAGTACAACAACAACAGCAACTACAACAACAGCAACTACAACAACACAAAATTTCAACCCACCGACTACAACAACAGCAACAGCACCATTGTCTGCAGCAGCAGCATCAGTGAAATGAACAACAACAACGGCAGTAGCAGCAGCAACAACAACAACAACAACAGCAACGACAACAACAACTGCCACCACCATAACTAACACCATCCACCACCACCACCATCACCATACCGACATCATCCACCACCGCCACCATCACTGTCACCATCCACCACCACCATCACTGACACCATACCCCACCTTCACTACCACCACTGTCACCATCCACCACCACCACCACCATCACCATCACTGACACTATCCACCATCTTCACCACCACTACCACCACCACCATCACTGGCACCATCCACCACCACCACCACTATCACTGACATCATCCACCACCATCACTGGCACTATCCTCCACCACCACCTTCACCATCACTGACACTATTCACCACAATCACCACCTACATTCACCACCAACACCACCATCACCGACATCATCCACCACCACCACCATCACCGTCGCTGACACCATCCACCATCACCACCATCACCAGCGATCAGGCCTTAAAAACAACTATAATAATAATTGTTTCTACTTTAGGCACAAGGCCAGCAATAACCCAGTGCATTACTGGTACTTTATTTTATCGACCCCGTAAGGGATGAAAGGCAAAGTCAACCTCGGCGGGATTTGAACTCAGATCGTAAAGGGACGTAACTATGCTGGAAAGCATGGTGTCTGACCCTCTACCGATACTGCCAATCCACCGCCCTTCTATAAACAACTATAATAATAATAATACTAAATAACTATTCTGTTCTTGGCACGGGGCATTGCTGGTGCCTTGTTTTGGGGGCTCGGAGAGTGGAGAGCCGTTGCTCTTTGCTGTAAAGCAAACAATTATTATTATTGTTATATAAAAACTGAACTGGACTGGAAAAGTCAACAGTTGACATGATTTTGATTTTATATCAGTACTGACGGTAGTATATATACATATATATATATATATATATATATATATATATATATATATATATATATATATATATATATATATATATATATATATATATACATATATATATATATATATATGTGTGTGTGTTTGTGTGTGTGTGAGTGACGTGTGTGTTTGTAGTTTGTATCCATGAGTGTTGGTGTGTGAGTGAGTGTGTGTGTGTGCCGTGAGTGTCAATAAGTGGGTTTTTTCTTCTTCTTCTAATGACCATGCTGTAAAATGGAGGGGTAGAGAGGGTCCTTGAGTCTAGTAAGACATCCTCTCTAGTGCTGGTGGCACAAATAAAAGCACCCAGTCCATGCTGTAAAGTGGCGCTGGTGTTAGGAAGGGCATCCAACCAGTGTATCAATGCCAAAACGATTTATCAGCACAGCAACAAGTAAGATAGGAACAACAAAATATGAAGACGTCGCATCTCAGAGTTGCAACACTTAATGTTGACACTTTCAGAGGTAGATCTGCTGAAATAGCGGAGATGCTGGAGAGAAGGCATGTGGATGTGTGCTGCGTGCAAGAGGTGCCTCTGCGAAACTAGTCGTAGGCAAACATCTTAGCTATAAGCTTTTCTGGGTAGGTAAGGATGATGGGTTAGGGGGAGTAGGCATTTTCCTGGCTGAGAGATGGATCAATAAGACAATAGAGGTAGTTTGAGTTAGTGATCGAATAATTAAGCTTAGATTAGTTGTAGGCAGGAGACTACTGACAATCATCTCTGCCTGTGCTCCACAAGCAAGCCTAGGCAAAGAAGAGAAAGACTGCTTTTACGAGCAACTTTTACAAACAACTGCAATGACAGAGGACAGAGACATCGTTATGCTAGCAGGGGACTTCAAGGGTCATGTTGGTCAGCTCCAGGATGGTTACACTGGGGTACATGGTGGGTACGGTTACGGCTCAAGAAATGAAGGAGTGAAACTTCTTGAATTTTGTGATGCAAGTAAACTGACTATTTGCAACACTAACTTCCAGAAACCTGCCAACCACCTAATAACCTACAAATCTGGCGAGCACATAAGCCCGATTGACTTCTTACTAGTTAGGCAGCGGGACAGGCAAATAGTGTCAAATACCAAGGCATACCCTGGGGAAGAATGTACCCCACAGCATAGGTTAGTCGTTAGTGATATCTCAGTAAGCAAGAGATGGAATGAGACATACAGGAAAGTGTGGAGAAGAAAGGTCTGGAAGCTAAAAGACCTTTCACTAAAATACAAATTTAGGAAAGCCCTTCAAGATGTGTATGACGAAAAAGAAGACGATTTAGAGACGTATGACAGATAATAACTGGAATTTCTTACGTGATAACTTACTGCAGGCTACTGATGAAACTTGTGGCTGGAGCAGAGCTCCAACCAGACAGAGAGTTACCTGGTGGTGGAACAGCACAGTAGATAAGACCATTAGAGACAAAAGACTAGCATGGAAGGCTTGGAAAAAGGGTTGGAGTAGGGAAGGATATACAGCTGCTAAGAGAGAAGCTAGACGTCAGGTGTACTTAGCACGCAGGGAGGCTGAGAGTAGGAGGTTTGCCAATGTTCTGCGACGGGAAGATCAGAGGCGTGCAGTGTTCCACATTGCAAGGCAGTGTGTCAATGCAAATCAGGATGTTGTTGGAGATAAATGTGTCCGGAATGATGCCGGTGTACTTAGTGCCACAAATGATCAGAAAAAGGAGCCCTGGAAATGTCATTATGAAAGACTGATGAATGTGGAGAACGAATGGGAGAGAGAGAAATTACCCTCAGTAGATCCAACAGAGGGACCAGCTATTGAGATTGACGAATATAGGATCCAAGACGCGATTAAGGAAATGAAAAATGGTAAGGCTGCTGGACCGTCGGGGATAGTTGCTGAGATGCTGAAGGCATCAGGGGACGTAGGCACTAAACAGGTTGTACGCATCATCAATCAAGCTATATATGGTGGTGTTTTACCCAAAGACTGGTGCAGCAGTATTCCCATAAATTGCTACAAAGGTAAAGGGGATGCTCTGGAGAGGAGCAATTATAGGGGTATAAAACTGATGGATCAGGTTATGAAAGTGGCAGAAAGGATATTAGCACAACTAATTAGAGAAAGGGTCAAACTAGATGAGATGCAGTTTGGTTTAGTGCCTGTGAAGAGTATAACAGATGCCCTCTTCTTGGTGAGACAATTACAAGAGAGGTTCTTAGAGAAAAATATGCCACTATACTTAGCCTTTGTTGAGCTAGAGAAGGCCTTTGATAAGGTACCCCGATCTGTCATCTGGTGGTCCCTAAGGAAACTAGGTGTTGAGGACAGTGCAAACTTTGTACAGAGGTACTGTCAGTAAAGTCAGAGTAGGAATGGAGTTTAGTGAGGAATTCCAGGTACAAGTAGGAGTACATCAAGGTTCGGTCCTCAGCCCGCTCTTGTTCATTATAGTCCTCCAAGCCATAACAGAGGAGTTTAAGTCTGGCTGTCCATGGGAACTTCTCTATGCGGACGATCTGGTTTATAGCAGAATCAGTAGAGGAGCTAGAGAATAAATTCTGGCTATGGAAACAGCAGTTGGAAGCAAGAGGACTGAGAGTGAACCTAGCTAAGACAAAAGTGTTGATGAGTAGAAAAGAGAACAAAACTCTGATTCCGTCAGGAAAATGGCCATGTTCGATATGCAGAAAAGGAACTGGCATAAATTCTATAAAATGCACACAATGCAGATCCTGGGTACACAAGAGATGTAGCAGGATAGCAGGCAAACTAACAGGTAGGGAGAAATATGTATGCAGTAGATGTACAGGGAAATTAGACAGTAGAAGTCGCATTGATAGACACATTTTTCAAATGCAGGCAGGTGCTATAGAAGTGGTGGATAGCTTCCGGTACCTAGGAGATCAGATTAGCATGGGAGGGGGAGTGTTCCAAGACCATAGTATCTAGAATAAGTTTAGATAGCTACTTCCTTTGCTGACGAAGAAGGGTTTCTCCCTGCGTACAAAGGGCCGGTTATATGATGCCTGTGTGAGGAGCGCGATGCTGCATGGTAGTGAGACATGGGCAGCAACTGCAGAGGATATGCGACAGCTGGAGAGAAATGAGGCAAACATGCTCCGTTAGATGTGCAGTGTCAATGTGCATGATCGACCCAGCATGAATGTGTTGAGAGAGAAACTGTGTCTGAGAGGGATAGAATGTAGTGTGCGAGAGAGGAGACTGAGGTGGTATGGACATGTGATGCGCATGGAGGATGACCAATGGGTGAAGAAGTGCCAGGAAATGCCAGTTGAAAGAAGACGTGGTAGAGGTAGACCACGAAAAACATGGGCGGAGGTGGTGAGGACAGACCTCAGATCGCTGAAGCTCACGGTGGAGATGAAGAACGATCGTGACAAGTGGAGAGATGCTGTGCTGAATAAGACCCGTCCCACCTTTGCAAGCAGGAAAAAGTGGACGTAAAATGGTGATGATGATGATGATGATGATATATATATATATATATATATATATGACATGGAGCCACATGGCTTAGTGGTTAGAGCCTTGCAATCGAGAGGTTGTGAGTTCAATTCTCAGACCGGGTGATGTGTTGTTTCCTTCAGCAAGACACTTTATTTCACATTGCTCCAGTTTACTCAGCTGTAGAAATGAGATGATAGGGACTGGGGTCCATATCATTCCACTGCAAGGTGCTCGTGGAGGCGCCACGGCAAAAAAGCACCCACTCACAGTAAACGAGGTTGGTGTTAGAAAGGGCATCCAGCTGTAGAAATGAAGTCAGAATCAGTTCCCGTCCCACCCTTGCAAGCAGGGAAAAGCGGACATAAAATGATGATGATGATGATATATATATAATATATAATATATATATCATCATCATCGTTTAACGTCCATCTTCCACGCTTGCATGGGTTTGGACGGGAATTTTCCCACTTGAGGCAAGATTGGTTGTCTTTCTCGTATAGGGTTTTCTACGGCTGGATGCCCTTCCTAACACCAACCACGTTTACAGTATGGACTGGGAGGTTTTTACCATGTTACCTAAACGACCACATTACAGCGTGGACTGTGTTTTTTTGTCGTGACACCTACACCACCTCATTTATTTCGGACTGGATGTATATATATATATATATATATTATATTAAATATATATATATATATATATATATATATATATATATAATATATTATATATATATATAATATACAATATATTATATATATATATATATAATATTATATATATATATATATATATATATATAATATACACCCCAACCCACAACCCCTACTCCATCCCCCCACTCCCACCAACACCACCCTTTCTCTGTAAAGTTGGTACCACAACATCCAGTCCAAATTAATGAGATAATGAGATCGAGATCGTGTAGGTGTCACGACAAAAAACACAGTCCACGCTGTAATGTGGTCATGTAGGTAACACGGTAAAAAGTTCCCAGTCCACACTGTAAATGTGGTTGGTGTTAGGAAGGGCATCCAGCCATTGAAAACCTGCCAGACAGTCCTATACGAGCGAGACACGGTCACCCGACCAATCTTGCCTCAAATTGGGACAACTCCCGTCTAACCCATATTAGCGTGGAAGATAGACGTTAAACGATGATGATGATGATGATAATATATACAATATATATAATATAAATAATATAAATATATATATCATCATCATCATCGTCGTTTTACGTCTATCTTCCACTCTAGAATGGGTTTAGACGGGAATTGTCCCACGTGAGGCAAGATTGGTTGTCTTGCTCGTATAGGACTGTCTGGCGGGTTTTCTACGGCTGGATGCCCTTCCTAACACCAACCACATTTACAGTGTGGACTGGGAGGTTTTTACCGTGTTACCTACACGGCCACATTACAGCGTGAACTGTGTTGTTGTTTTTTTTGTCGTGACACCTACACGACCTCCTTTATTTAGGACTGGATATTGTGGCACCAACATAACTTTAGGTGTAGATGGGGGTGGAGGTAAGGGTAGTGGGTGGGGGTGTATTTTTGGTTAGGAGGTGCCTATTGACTGTAGGTTTCGCTTTGTACTTAGGCAAGGCGGGTCTTCGGTATTACTGCGTAGTGCCAAAGATCTCGGTCCAGTGACATTGTCTTGGAGAGGTGTAAGTATATACATATAATATATATATATAATATAAATATATAATATATATATATAATAAATATAATATATATATATATATACATAATATATATATATATATATATATAATATAAATATATAATATATATATAATATATATAATATATAATATATATATATAGAAGTGGTTACACAACAGTTACTTCACCATACCGAGAACAATTGTTTCACCTTAGCGGATCCTCAGCTCGGAATGGGCATGGTTATAGGAACAGGAAAGAAAACCGTACGAACGCGCATGTGCAGAATCCCGGTCACTTCGCACAGGCAATACTAGACTGCGTGAGAGAGGTGTAAGGGAGATAACTGCGAAGGTCCGAAAAGTTTTTAGGTTGAAAATAAATTTACAAAGAATCAGTCCGGAGCCTTGTAGTTATG
>OZ024741.1:317861988-317864488 GCA_964016885.1 Eledone cirrhosa | reverse complement strand
TAAACAGAAATAATTGTTTTTAATCAACAGTATACACTTGTTTATAAACTAATTAATACTACTGTATATACACATATATACATACATACACACACACACATATATATATATATATATATACATATATACACACACACATACACACACTATATATATGTCTCTCTCTTTCTCTTATATATATATGTATATAGACACATACATATATATATATATACTTACATACACATATATACATACATATATATAAATATATAGGTACAACACTGATTTTCCAGCAACTGATGGTCCAGCACCTATTTTTATCCAGATATAATCATGGATGGACATTTTAATTCCCAACAACCCACCAGACAGTCTAGTCAATTCCTGTTAAGAGGTTACTACCAGATGACATTAGATTTAATTTTAAATATGTACAATATACACTTTCATATCATTATAGTTGCGGCCTAGAGACTGTCTTTCCTATTTCGTAATATATTTCTAGGGAATTATATAATCCCATAAAATAGATCATTTAGCATGGATCTGGAATCATGGAGGCTGAAAAATCTGTAGCATAACTGTATTTAATATGTGTGTGTGTGTGTGTGTACATACATATGTGCATATATGCATATACATATATATATATATATATATATATATATATATATATATATATATATAGGGTGGCCCAAAAGTCACTAGACAATTTTAAAATATAAATTTAAAAAACATTTTTGTTTTAGATTATTGACATGTAATTCTTGGAAGACAATCATGGAGAAATTCACAACAGAGCAGCAAGCAAAAATAATTTAATCTACAAAACAAAATCAATGATCAATTGTGCTAACTCAAAGAACTTACATTCGTTATTCTAGAGTCAGACAACCATCATCTAAACAAGTGATACTCAACTTATTTCAGCAGTTTGAACAACAGGGGGCTGTGAGTGACTCACCACATGCAGGAAGCCCATCGGACAACAATCAGTGTGTACAACAGAGCATTGAAGAAGAGCCTTCAATGTCAACCCAACGGAGGTCCCACTAGCTGAGCATATCCCAAAGCTCATTACAGAAGATTCAACGGATGCTGAATATATTCCTGTACAAAGTGCAGCTATAAAATAAAGCCAGCAGAATATTGGGTATGATTAGTGTATGTTGCACAGATTGAAAAATAAGGCAAGGCAAGAAGGTGATTTCATTCACAATCACATTATGGGTAACGAGGCTCACTTTCATCTAAATGGCTTTGCCATCATCATCATCGATTAGCGTTCCTTTTTCTACACTTAGATAGGTTATACAGGTTGTCACATTATGAGACAATTTATGTCAGGAGACCACATCTTGTTCATACAGATCTGTATTTTGGCTTGGTTTCTATGGTTAGATGCCATTCCTAACACCAACCACGTCACAGTGTGAACTGGCTGCTTTTTATCGTGACAGCAAAACAACCACATTACAGAGTATCGATAAACAAAATATCTGATTTAGAAGGACAGAAAACCCACATGAGCTACACCACATAAAATAAAAGTTTGGTGTGGGGGTAAGTGTGGAAAGTGTTCTTGGTCCTTACCTCTTTGAGGCTGAGACAGAAAACACACTAACTGTCACAGGAGAAAGGTATCAGGACATGCTGGAACATTTTGTGTCCTGCAGTTGAGAACACACCAGAGATATGGTGGCTGCATGATGGGGCTACAGCCCATAGAACTCGAGGAGGATAATTTTGAGAAACTCTAAATTCAATTGGCCTTTATGCTCACCCGATTTAACGGCTCCAGACCTTTTCCTGAAAGACAGCATATAGCATAACAAACCTCAGACGATCTAGCAACTGAAGGCCAAAGTCCAAGAAAAAATTATAGGAATAAGTCACAAAACATTACAAGCGGTGATGGAACACTCTTTAGAAAGAATCCACCATTGTCAAGAACAAAATGGTGGGCATTCAAAAGACGTATTTTTCAAAACTAATTAAAAATGTTTTCCAAGAAGTGTATTTATTGTTTATAAAACAATAAATGTGAATATTTAATAAATAAAGGGTTATTATATTTCGAAATCATCTAGTGACCTTTGGGGCATCCCATGTGCTTATATATATATATATATATATATATATATATATATATATATATATATATATATATATATATATATTTATACATACATATAAATTATCATCATCATTATCACCGTTTTACATGTTTTTCTATGCTTGTGTTTATATATATATATATAGGTGTTATCAGAAAATAACTGGACAGCATGTTCTGTGATTTCACTGTTCAAAAGAAATGTGTTCACAGCTAGCCATCACAGAACAGGACTCATACTTATCTACTAGTGTTCAATTATTACATTATCTGTTGTAATGTTGTGTTAGTACAACTCTATGATTTTTACAATGGATGTTTAATTTGAGTAGTTTTCATAAGAGAACATAATATGGCGCTTTTGAACTATGAAATGAGCTAGGATTATGTGTTTGAGTATAC
>OZ024741.1:317826988-317859488 GCA_964016885.1 Eledone cirrhosa | reverse complement strand
AGTTTTGAATCTATTGCAAGGCAACATAAAGTAAAAGGTATTCCTTGGTCATGTTGGGGACTTGACGTCTCTAGTGTTGGTACCATGATAGTATGCACCCAATACACTCAGTAAAGTGTTAGTGCTGGTGCCATGATAAAATGACCCATTACATTTGGTAAAGTAATAGTGCTGGTCCTATTATAAAATGCGTCCAGAACACTCGGTAAAGTGTTTGTGCTGGTACCATTAAATTTATGCTCCCAGTAGACTCTGTAAAGTAGTTGGCATTAGGAATGGCATCCAGCTGTAGAAACATTGTCAAAATATGGAATGTATGAACAAAATTAACCTAGTAGCAAGAAGAGTAACCTTTGCTAAAAGTCCTCTTCCATATTCCCCAAGACTGCTGTGATTTAAAAAATTTAAGCATGTTTTGCAGTGTGAGGACCAAAGTCGCAAGTAAGTAACAAGAAACCACAGGATACAAGCTACTTCAAATGCCCAGAGGGCTCTGTAGAAGTAGTTGATAGTTTCTGTTACTTGTGTGACCAAATTAGCAGTGAAGGAGGGTGTTCCGAAAGCACAGTAACCAGAGTGAGAACAGATTGGAAAAAGTTCAGGGTGTTACTACTGCTGCTAACTACAAAAGGTTTTTCCCTTAAAATGAAGGGCAGATTGTATGATGCATGTATATGAAAAGCAATGTTGCATGGTAGTGAGACCTGGGCACTGTGTGCAGAGGACCTGCGAATATTGGAAAGAAATGAAGCTTCCAAGCTTTGATGGATATGTAATACATAAATGGCAAAACATAAATGAACTGAGAGAAAAACTGGGCATAAGAAGGATGAGGTGCAGTGTGCAGGAGGGGAGATTGTGTTGGTATGGACATGTCATGCTTATGAACGATGACAGCTGTATAAAAAGGTGTAGAATGCTCAAGGTTGATGGAAGCTATGGGATGAAGTGATAAAAGCTGACCTTGCACAATTGCACCTCTCGAAGGCGATGATACAGCATTATGCAGTAACACAGAAAACCCGCCTTCCCATGTGCAGGAGCTGAGGCATATATCTAGTTTGCTTCACCTACCCTTCCATCACCCCACACCTCACCCATGCCTAAATCTACCTTCCAAATTCCCATGCACCTCCCCCACCCAAGTCCCCAGTCCACACTGTAAAGTGGTTGTTTTGGTGCCATGACAACAAGTGCCTAATCCTCACTGTAAAGTGGTCATGTAGGTGTTACGACAGAAAGCACCCAGTACACACTGTAAATGTGGTTGGCGTTAGGAAGGGCATCCAGCTGTAGAAACCAAGCCAGAATCAGATCTGTATGAGCAAGCCATGGTCATGTGATCTGGCTTGTCTCACAATGGGACAACCCATCTAACCCATGCCAGCGTGAAAAATGGACGTTAAACGGTGATGATGATGATGATGATGATGACGAATGGCTGGATAAAGGTTGTGTGCCAGTTTAACCTTGTAGCAACTCTAACATTTGCTACATACTCCACATTTTCAGAGGCCCCATGCTTGATGCTTTATTCTATAGTGATATATTGCCTTTAATGTTTGTTATTTTTTTTTGGTCTTAATTTAGGATCCCTTTACAGTATATGCTCCAGACCCTACATTAACCTGATACAGCATTGTGTCTAACACATATCAGCATGGAAAGCAGGCTTTAAATCAGACATGTCAACTCTCCCCATCCGACAGGGAAATCTCCCACCCACTTTTGAGTGAGTGAGAGATGTCTTCTCTTGTGAAAATGGGTATAGCTTTCATTATGGTGGATTGGCAGTATCGGTAGAGAGTCGGATGCCATGCTTTCCAGCATAGTTACGTCCCTTTACGGTCTGAGTTCAAATCCCGCCGAGGTTAACTTTGCCTTTCATCCTTACGGGGTCGATAAAATAAAGTACCAGTAATGCACTGGGTAATTGCTGGCCTTGTGCCAAAAGTAGAAACAATTATGTAAAATCTCCCATTTTGCCTCATTTCTCCCCATTTTGGGACACGTTTTCATGGTACTCCCCGTTTGGGTTTTTAGAGGTTGCCAGGTCTGATTAAATGATGATGAGAAATCCTGTTGTTACTTACCTGTATGTGTTCTTTCATGGTTCCTCCATTCAGTGACCTGGCAAAAAGTTCTAGTGCAGTAGCTACAGTGAAATGGCCGCTCACCAGTGTGGGTTCTTACATGATTGCGCAGTATAATCTCCTGCGAGAAGGCTTTGTTACAGAACGTACAGAAAAAATGCTTCCGGCCACCTAACTCATGATTTATCAAATGGCCGCGTTGAGCAAAACCTTTACGGCAGGTTCCACATTTGTACGGTTTCTTCATACTAAGGCTGATACCAATGTAAGGAGAGTTAGGAATAAACCCTAGCTTGCTTTTGGTGTTGTTGTTGGTGGTAGTGATATTTTCAGAATCAGTATCATCAATGTTACTGTTTCTGTTCATGTCATTCTCAGCAATGTATGGAAACCCAGAAGTGCCTGTCGTTATTATTTTCATTTTAAGGCTATTGTTGCTATTACTGCTATAGTGACTGTTATAGGACTTTAGGGTGTCATGATGTGAATCCTCACTCCTTGGGATAACACCCATTTTCAGATTTGAGTGGTGGTCTAAGTGGCTTTTCTCAATAATATCATGATCAATTCTTCGACAGTTATCATCTAACATTGAAGTATTATACAGGGACTTATCAAGATGGTGGTTGCTGTGGTCCAGCATCGAAGTACTGTATAGAGATTTTGAAGAATACATGGCTTATATTGTAGTACGGTACAGAGATTTTGAAGAATACATGGTTTATATTCTAGTATGGTATAAAGATTTTGAAGAATGCATGGCTTATACTGTTCTTTTCTCATCCATATATTTGGAATTTTCTTTCAATAGAAATATTTATCAGCTGAGTTTGGCCAATTTTATTCCCCTTCAATTTTTCTCACTTTCTATTCTTTAAATACAGAAAATTGAAGAAGTACGAACGTATACATACAATAACTGGTTTATAACACAATTCATGTCAGCTTTCAGTAATCCATAGACATTCCAGATGTGCTTGAAATCAACAGGTAGATATATGAAGTCGCCTTTATAGATGGCATCACAACATTTGGGAGAAACATGCAACCCAACATTGGTGTCATTTTGTTTCCTGTAGAATGTTTCATTCCACTATTTCTGTAGACTTAGTAAAAAGATTTTAAAACCTACAAAAAAAGAAGAGAAACAACGATAAAAAAAAAAAAAAAAAAAATAACACATTTGGTTAGAATTTGGATGGTGGTGAAAACCAGTGCAACGCAAGTTAGAAATACAATAGTGAAAGCCAGAGTAGAGTAATGTAAAACAAGCAAAACAAAACAACAATTCCCATTTTTACCTTATATTTCATATTTGAGGGTTAGGACAGTGCCGGATTTAGGACAAATGTGGCCCTGTGTTAGTTAAGTTATGAGGCCCCTTACACTTGAAAAATTTATCGTAAAACATTTTTTTGGCAGGAAATTACCCTCCCCCTCCAGCACAATGGTAAATCCAGCACTTGGTTAGGACATTTTTTTTTCAAAAGAAAGGAAATGGAACGTGATATCATGCTTCAAATAAACTACAACATCAAGGCTGACGCTACCATTAAGGTGAATTAGGCAACCACCTAGGGTGCAAACCTCAGAAAGGTGTATCAGTTTTATACAAATTTCTATAATTAAATTAAATATATAATAATTTCCTGCCACTAATATATAAATCACTAAATATCTCTGCCGCATTGCAGTGTTGTGGTAATATCTAAAATAGTGGAGAGGGTTAAATGGTGTTACGACCTAGAGTGGGTGGGTGTGAACTGTGTGGTGTAAAATGCAGGCTTAGAAATTTTATTACTGCGGTCAGCAGAAGTGTCAAAAACTAGGTTACCAAACCTTTAAGTTAAAGTTATTTTATTTGAGAGAGAGGCAGGGGGGGGGGGGGGGCATTTTGGGGCTAAATATCCAGGTACACATTATAGAGCTAGCCAAGGACACTAAATACCCAGGCACGCATGGTAGAGCTAGCCTGGCGCAATAAAAACCTAGGTACACATTGTAGAGATAGCCTAGGGCACTAAATACGCAAGTACATATTGTAGAGCTAGCCAAGGGCACTAAATAGCTAGATACACATAATAGGGCTAGCCTAGGGCACTAAATAGCTAGTCTGTAGAGCTAGTCTAGGACATTAAATAGCTAGGTACACATTATAAAGTTAGCTTAGGGTATACATTGTAGAGCTACCCTATGGCATTAATACTTAGGTACACATTGTAGAGCGAGCTTAGGGAACAAATACCCAGTTATACAATGTAGGGCTATCCTAGGGTGATAAATACTTAGGCATATACTGTAGAGCTAGCTTAAAGCACTAAACCTAGGTACACATTATAGAGCTAGCCTAGGACATTACATACCCAAGTACACATAGTAAATCTAGCCTAGGGCACTAAATACCTGGGCACACATTGTAGAGCTAGTCTATGGGTACTAAATATCCAGGTATACATTGTAGAGCTAACCTAGGGCTCTAAATATACAGGTGCACATTGTAGAGCCAATCTAGGGTCCGAAATATCCAGGTGCACATTGTAGAGCTAACCTAGAACACTAAATACCCAGGTATAGACTGTAGAGCTAGCGTAGGATATTAAATAGCTAGGTACACATTATAGAGCTAGCTTAGGGTGTTAGATACCAAGATACACATTGTTGAGCTAACCTAGGACACTAAATACCCAGGTACACATTATAGCGCTAGCCTAGGACACTAAATACCCAGGTACACACTGCAGAGCTAACGTAGGACACTAAATACCCAGGTACACATTATAGCGCTAGCCTAGGACACTAAATACCCAGGTACACATTGTAGAGCTAACCTAGGACACTAAATACCCAGGTACACATTATAGCGCTAGCCTAGGACACTAAATACCCAGATACACACTACAGAGCTAACGTAGGACACTAAATACCCAGATACACACTACAGAGCTAACGTAGGACACTAAATACCCAGGTACACACTGCAGAGCTAACGTAGGACACTAAATACCCAGATACACACTACAGAGCTAACGTAGGACACTAAATACCCAGGTACACACTGCAGAGCTAACGTAGGACACTAAATACCCAGGTACACACTGCAGAGCTAACGTAGGACACTAAATACCCAGGTACACACTGCAGAGCTAGCATAGGACACTAAATACCCAAGTACACACTGCAGAGCTAACGTAGGACACTAAATAGCTAGGTACACATAGAGCTAGCTTAGGGTCTAGATACCCAGGTAGACGTTTTAGAGCTAGCCTAGGGCACTAAATACCCAGGCACACATTATAGAGCTAACCTAGGGCAATAAATACCTAGGTAGACATTGTAGAGCTAGCTTAGGGTGCTAAATACCCAGGTACACACTGTAGGGCTAGCCTAGAACACTAGATAGCTAGGTACACACTGTAGAGCTTGCCTAGGGTACTAAATACATAGGTTCACATTGTAGAGTTAGCCTAGGATACTAAATACCCAGGTACACATTGTAGAGTTAGCCTAGGACACTAAATAGCTAGGTACACATTATAGAGCTAGCGTGGGGTGCTAAATACTCAGGTACACACTGTAGAGGTAGCCTAGGGCAATAGATACTCAGGTACACACTGTAGAGGTAGCCTAGGGCAATAGATACTCAGGTACACACTGTAGAGCTAGTCTAGATTTATGTAAAATCTCCCTATTTTGCCTTATTTCTCCCGTTTTGGGGCACTTTTATTCATAGTACTCCCGTTGGGGTTTTTAGAGGTTGGCAGGTCTGTGTTCTGGAACATAACTACAGTTTAAGGCATTCAGATTTTATTTCTTCATAACTTTCCTAATAATGCATGTATAAAAAAAAATTGCGAAGATACGTTTTCGATGCTATAGATTACCATTAGGCTGATGAAATTAAAAAAAAATTTACTTTTTAAAAGATACTTTCATTATTGTATATAGTTTCATTCGTTAATGTTTTCATATACTGAATACTTTCAATTCCTGTTTGTAGTAGAATAAGCATAAACTTGAAAATTTTCTTGTTAATAAATAATTATCCATCAAGATAATGTCATAGATTTTATACAGGAGCGTAATATCATTTCTACATCTATGAATAATAAACCTTTCTTTTAAATTTCATCAATATAATCATAATATACACTTTTAAAAATATATCGCTGCAGATTTTCATTAAGAAAGTTATGGGGAAAGAAAGTCGGTGCGTTGGGTGCAGTAAACGGAGGTTATACCGAATACGGTACTAGCAAACAGTGGTTTAACCTAAGGCCTAGTAATTCAGTACATTACTAGCAAAAAGTGGTTTAACATAAGCCCTACTAATCCAGTCTAGTTAATTCACTACTAGAAATAGACAGTTTAATATAAGGTCTACTAATTCTGACTAGTTAGTCCATTACTAGTAAATAGTTTAACATAAGGCTTACTAACCCAGTCTAGTTAGTTCCAAGGGAATCGTTCCTACCAATATAATTATGCGTGTATTGGATTCTTCTATATACTAACTTCTCGGTTTCGTATAATCATCATAGACAATTATAATTTTGGATAGATTAGCTGAAATAATTAACTGCTGCCATGGCGAAGGTGTGTGTCACTGCATCCATAGCCAAAAAGAATAAACTACTAAAATACCATGGTTTATCAGCAAATTCTTCTTTTTTTTTTTTTTTTTGCTATTAACATTCGAGACGTTGAAAGGGGGAGCTGGGCCACTGACATTGACGTTTTTCGGTGGTTCGTCTTACCCAAGTATCAGATGATGCTCCCGGTAAGCGTGCTTGGCTATGCCATAGTCTTAGTCTCGCTATCACCCGCTGCATTGCCATGAATGTCTTGGCTTGATTTATAACCAAACTAAAATGAAATAAAGGTCAGCAAGCTACAAAAACGTAATTAATTGATATATAACATGTTAACAGTTCAAAGCCCACATATATCTTCTGTTAGTGCTGCTACTACTGGAATAATAATAATAACACAAATCGAAGTATTGTGTGTTATAGCAGGTTAAATAGAGGGTGTGGAGTGTAAATAATATATGAGTTATCGACGGGTATTGTTATATTAATAAATTGTATCACGTATTTATACATAAGACGTATTTAACACCAACACGGACATACAAATATCAATTGTATATATGATCTAAATGTACCTATATTTATTAGATATGAAATGGTAAGAAAACATTCTCATTGTTGTTATATGTTTATACACACTAATAATCCAAATAATGATTCTATATTTTTAATATAACATTATATGCAGACAATAATACACAACACCTTCGATAGATAATCGTAGATATATACACACTTAGTTATTGAGTAAAAAGATGCCAGATCTGGGTGTATATACATACATACAGTTGGCTATAGACATCGATATTATAGGAATGAATACACACTTACACAAGTATATAAACACACACATATATATATATATATATATATATATATATATATAGAGAGAGAGAGAGAGAGAGATTTATATTTATATACACACAGAAATATATATATATATATAGGACTCAAGTAAAGATATGTCTAATCGATAATATATGCTATAGGCACCGATACTACAGGTATGAATAAATATACACACAGACACATTTTTATATATACACATATACGTTTATATACACACATTATATATGTATACACACTCTTTATCGGGTATTTATATATACAGTTGGCTATAAACATAAATAGTACAGGCTTGAATAAATACAAACACAGATTTATATATACACATATAAATATATATGTATAAGACACACAACATTTAGTCTGTTTTGAGTAAAGATGTTGACAATCTGTATATCTAGGTATATATATATGCATGTCTATGCGTGCATACATTTGGTTATACATACATACATTTGGCTATAAGTATGAATGAATGAACACACACACATGAGACTAATTTAAGGTGTGTGCATGTATGTATATATACACATACCTTAAATTAATCTCATAGACATACACACGTACGTAATTAATACAAAAAATTAACATATACATTATATATATATATATACACATACATATATATATATATATATATATACACACATACATATATATATATATACATATACATACATACATACATATTGCACTTACACAGAAATAATTTTTTGTCAACTCTCATCTGTCGGCTTTATTTCTTCGAAGTAATGAGAAACGGATCCGAATAAAAGTTAGTTTCACTCACAAGAGGAAGGAAGATGTGAGAGGTATCAGGGACCTTACAAATACCTTTCTTATTCCTTTAGTTTTCCCTTTTATATACGTTACCACAGCCCCCTTCCCACCTCTATTTTAGTCGTAGATGAACACATTTTAAGTGCCTGGGAGGGTAGTATGAATTTATTACATAACACATTGCGATTTTGGCGATTTGTGTGTGATGTGTGAGCGTGCAGTGGGAGAAGGGAAGTCTTACACTATCCTAAGGTGTGTATGTATGGATGTGTGTGAGAGTGATTTTTTTTCGGCGTATAAGACGCACTTTATAAACTACAAATTTAACGTGAAAATCTGCGTGCGACCTATACGCCGAATTTGGGCACAAGGGCGAGGAAATTTTATTACATCGACTCCAGTACTTGACTGGTACATTATTGTATCGACTCATTCCTCAAAAGAATGAAAGACAAAGTTGATCTTGACGGAATTTGAAATCAGAATGTAAAGAGCCAGAATTGTATACTATTTTCCCACTAATATAGATATTTTTCTCATAAAAAGACTAGTTCCATAACTTACTAATTCTTCAAATTATAGGTAACTTTTTTCAATGCATTATCTTCAAAATAAGGGTGTGCCTCTTATACACCAGTACTTCTTATAACCATATATGTATATATATATATATATATCCTCATCATCATCATTGTTTAATGTCCACACTAGCATGGTTAGGATGGGCTGTCCCTTTGTGAGAGATCAGGTCAGGGGACCATGATTTGCTCACACAACTGATTTTTTCCTAACGCCAAAAGAAAACTTAACACATAGAGAATCTGGGCAACGATCCCAGTATCTCTTCTTTGCCGACTTATTCCTGGGGAAAGAGTTCTCAAGCTCGCTCTTCAACTGATCCGGCAGGGTCCCCAAGCTGTAGCAGCCAAGCTCATGGATGATATCCAACCATCTTAGTCGGAGTCTACTCCTGAGTCTCCTACCAGCTGGTTTTGTTCGTAAAATCTGTCCAGCGATTCTTTCCTGAGACATTCTGACCACATATCCTTAGTATTGGCGTTGAGATCTCTCGATTCAAACAAATAGTGGCTCCACCTGGGGCAACTTCCTGATCTCTAAGCTTGCACTCTATCAAGGAATGTAATGCCAAAGACCCTTCAGAGGAACTCCAGTTTGGCCGCTTATATTTGTGATCGTATTCTTTTGGTAATTATCAAAGGTATGCCAGGGGTCTGGATCTCTGGAAAGGCATCTAAGCAATGGCAATCGGGAGTGATAATCTGTTTTCAAAAAGGGTGACAAAAGAGATTGCTCTAATTATAGAGGGATTTCCTTGTTATGCCTCTCAGGTAAAGTCTATGCTAAGTGTTAAGCAAAGAGATGTAGGGATATTGTTAAGTCCAAGTTAGTTGACAGTGTGATTTTCACCCCGGACATAGCATAGCTGACCAAATATTCACTCTGTGGCAAGTCTTCAAGAATTCATGGACGTATTGCCAAGAGGTGTTTGCCTGTATCATAGACCTTGAAAACGCATACAACCGCGTTTCACAGGAGTATAAGATTGATGTAAAGCTTCTTGTTTACCTGATATCTCTATATGAATACCCTAGTATTTGTATCTAGATAAATGGTGCTAAATCAAAACCTTTCAATTTAGGTGATGGATCCCACCAAGGATGCATACTGTCATCTCTCCTGTCTATAATTTTCATGAACAGGATTAACAGCCGAGTTGGCGGTGATATCGAGACTGGAGGGTGCAGGATTAGTCAATTGGAACTTGCAGGTGACATGGTATTACTCAACTTGTCAGAAGGTGATCTCTGACATTCACTTGATAGCCAAGTGCTGCATGGTTAGAATGAAAATCTGTGCTATGATGATTGAAACACCAGTCCTCTTAAGGAAGCCTGCACTGTGCATTCTACATGTGAGTTCTACTGTAGCAGGTGGAGAAGTTCAAGTATCTCAGGGCCGTGTTCATGAGTGATGGACAGCAAGAGGCTGAATTGGGTTGCAGGTGCTGGATCAGTAACGCATCAGCTTCAGCAATTGGTCATCAGAAGGGAGGTAGGTGTAAAAGCCAAACTCGCTATCTTCAATTCTGTATTGGTACCAACCCTTACCTATGATCATGAATCTTATATATGCATCATCATTATCACCATCATCATCATCATTTCTACATCCATTTTTCCACACTTGCATGGGTTGGACGAGTCCTTCTCAGTACTGCATCTCTCCACTCATGGCGTTCTTTTGTCATCTCCTCTGTAAGTCTCAGTGATTTTAGGTCAGCTCTCACCACCTCTGCCCAGGTCTTTTTTGGTATACTTCTGCTGTGACTTCCTTCCACTGGCACTTCTTCACCCATCAATCATCATCCATGCACATCACATATCTGTACCAATGCAGTCTTCTCTCCTTGGATTCCTCTTAGACCTAGTTTCTCCCTCAGTTCATTCAAGCTCTGCCTGTCTCTCATGTTTACATTGCACATCCAACGAAGCATGGCTGCTTCATTTCTCTGCAGTCTATGCATGTCTTCTGCGGCCGCTGCCCATGTTTTACTACCCTGCAGCATCACACTTCGCACACAAGGGTTGACTGGAAAGTTCATAAGCTGACCAAGACACTCTCACGGAATGTAACCAAATGAGGTTTATTTTTCAACATTATCATCTTTGCAGTCCACACACTTCTTCCATCTACATTTCAGTTCTTGGATCCCATTGGTGAAGAAGCTTTCATTCTGTTGGTAAAAAAAAGTCATCAACAGTAGATATGACATCATCATCACTGTGATACAAGCTCTCAGCCAAGTGATTTTTCATGTTGGGGAAGAAATGATAGTCAGATTAGGTAAAATCATGAGAAAAGGGAGGATGATCAACCAGTTCAAAGCCACAGACATGCACAGCAGCCATTGAAACCAAGGACTTGTTTGCTGGAGTATTGTCTTGATGAAATAAGACCCTTTTCATCAGTTTTCCTGGGTGTTTGGTCTTGATAGCCTTTTGTAACTGCCTCAACAAACTGGCTTAATGGAGAGTACTGGGATAGTATAAACTGGCATAGTACACTCCTTTTGAAGATGGTCAATAAACAATGCTTTTTGCATCCCAAAAACCTTCCCTGTAGATGAAACGACTTTGGCCTTCTTTGTCTCTGGTTCAAACTGATGAAGCCAACACTCATTCTGGGTTAGGAAATATTCAAGGAAACCACCTAGATCTGCCTCAAACAATGTCAAATTTTCCGTGATGTGATCAGCCTGGTGCGCTTTTGATCAGGTGTCAGAAGACGTGGCACCCACCAAGCAGAAACCTCCATCATGCCAAGTTCATTGTGCAGAATATTCTCAACTCTCTCTCGGAATATGCTAATAGCATAGGCTATTATATTTATAGTCAATCACCTGTCATCCATCACCATATGGTGAACTCAATCAATGTTTTCCTCAGTGGTTGCAGTTGCAGGACATCCAGACCATCAATCATCTTCAAGACTCTCCCTTCCCCTCCTAAATTCAGCAATCCACGTTTGCACTGTTGATAAAACTGGGTTGTCATCCCCTAATATAGCAACCATGTCTGCATGAATGTCCTTGGGGGCTAAACCTTTTTTCTGCAGGTACATGATGACACCACAATGCCAAATTTTGTCTACTTTCAAGAGAGGTTACTACTAGTTACTTTTGAAATCTTTGAACAGTCACATGTCAGTTTACATGAAAAGAACAATGCATTTACTAATAAGAAGAGTTGAAATTAATGCAAGATTTCACAGCTCTAACATCACTCTTTCATAGTCAGCCTATGAACTTTTCAATCCACCCTCGTACATATAGCTGTAAAATAGGTGCCATTAGGAAGGGCATTCAGCTATAGAAAACCTAACTAAAAACAGAGTGTACAAGCAAGACATGGTCAACTGTCCTGTCTAACCTGATAACAGGGTAACCCATCCAACCCATGCAAGTATGGAAAATAGACGTTAACCTTTAACACACTGAATTTTTTTATGAATTGCTTCCCTTGACACTGCATTATGTATTAAGGGGTGGTGGATTGGCAGTATCGGTAGAGGGTCGGACACCTCCCTTTATGATTTGAGTTCAAATCCCGCCGAGGTTAACTTTGCCTTTCATCCTTACGGGGTCGATAAAATAAAGTACCAGTAATACACTGGTTAATTGCTGGCCTTGTGCCAAAAGTAGAAACAATTAAGTATTAAGGGGCGATTACTCTACTGGCGACATAAGGTGCCTAGAGTGTGCTGAAGATTAAACAGCGATGATGATGATGATGATATAGTAAGCAGAAGATGATTTTTTTCAAAGTTGCATTTATTCAATATTCCTTATAGTTGTTTCAATATATCAGCCTTTTTATGTGTTTTTATTTCTCAAGTTCAGTTCTATGTATTTTTGGATATGTTGTCTATAGGGCTTTCATGTCATAGACAAATATAATGTAGATGTGATGATGCAGGCAAACACACATACATGTATGTGTGATTATGGTTTTACCCTGGAGTGAAATGCAAAGCAGTGAAAAATACTGAATACCATAGTAGAATAGAATTATATTTATTCAAAACTCAGGTTTAGTGTGTCACTACCGGGGCATATGAGAGGAGGGTCCAGGCAGTACTTTGTTCCAGTGCCCAAGAGCTAAGAAGGCCCCACAGCAACCATGCAACATCCATTTTGAGAAAAATCTTTGCCTGCTTCAAGCCCCAAAGGGGTCTTGTACAGCCTTGCAAAATTTCTCTTGGAGGCCCTGGTCACTACATTGAGTTTCTTGTTACCAATCCTCAGGTGACTAAATATTCACAGTAAAGAGCAACTTTATAAAGAACTCAGGGAGTTGTTGGCCATAGGAGGTACACAGGACAGGATTCTTGAGGGGGTGGAGGTGGTTGGGGTAAAAGACCAATGTTGTAAGAGGTGTGTGTGTATATATGAGATGAAAAGGGGGAGTAGAACATTATACAGATATCTACACACACACATACACACACACGCACACATATCATCATTACCATGTACAGTTTGCTTTCCCTGCTAACAAAGGTTAGAAAGGTCATCACAGACCAAATCAGTACTTAAACAGAGCCACTGACCTCTCTGATATGTGACGGGGGGGGGGGGGGATGTATCTTGCTTAAATCTATTCCCACACTCTACTGTGTGCATTTTACTATGACAGCAGAACTAGAGAGGTCATCACATCTTTGACACAATTGAGTGGCTGTCATATCTTGATACAATTGTGAGGCTGTCACGTCTTTGATGAGAAGTTGTCAGGTCTTTGACACAACTGAGAGGTTATCATGTCATTGACACAAATGAGAGCTTGTCAGATCTTTGACACAACTGAGAGGTTATCATAGCTTTGACATAAATAAGAGGTCGTCATGACTTTGACATAAACGAGAGGTTGTTGTGGCTTTGAAACAACTGAGAGATTGTTGTGTCAATTACAACTGAGAGGTTGAGTCATGAGAGAAGAGTCCTCACAACTCCTTTTGGTATGGTTTCTATGATTTGACTTCACGCGGTAAATTTAAAATTAGTAAAGCAGTGTTATTCTAGCCTGGCGGTGTTTATCCTGTTAATACTGCCTGTCAAACAATGTTTCATATGAGATCTATTCTTGTTACTTTTTGAATTTGGTAAACTTTGTTTCTTCTCACATTTCCTGAAGAAATGCAGTTATATGTATTATGTATAGTGTTAATGAATATTAATTATTTCCGATTGTTTGGCTATGCATATACTATTGTAACTGTATTGAAATGGATATAGAAATTAAAGAATGAATTTAAGTTGTTAACCTTGGTCTTTTGTCATTTTGTATATATATATATAAGTGGTAACACAACAGTTAGTTCACCATACCAAGAACACCTTAGCAGATCTTCAGCTCGTACTGGTCATAGTTATATGGAACAGGAAGAACAACTGTATGAACGCACATGCACAGAAACAGTCACTTCACCCAAGCGATACAAAGCCACGGGCGAAAGGTATAAGGGAGATAACTGCGAGAGTCCGGAAAAGGTGTTTGAGTTGATTAGAAAATTAGAATGTTGTTGTTATTCAATCCGGAGCTTTGTAGTTATGCAAGAGGTGTTTCCAGACATGTGGACAACGTGAGAAGATTTCATTTCTTGAATTTAGGTAATCGCTATTACGTAATCTCCTTAGAATATTTATCCTTTATACACAGTCCACAACACGGATTGCCCCTTGCGTATGGCTTGGACTTAGAGATGGCTTTCCATTGAATGGAGTAGTCTATACCTGAGTCCTTGAGGGACCATACGTGGCTCGTATGGTCCCTCAAGGGGACTTTCTCACTTGCTACGAATGCGTTCTTTCCCTGGAAAGCATTCTTTCTGGAAAGCGTTCTTTCCCTGAGGAGTTCCTTGAAAAGCTGGTGTGCCTCACAACAATATTGCACATCTATAATGTGCAATTGTTGCAAACTGACCAGCGAAATTGTACAGTCAGAACTTTGAAGAAAAAATAGGTATATATCTGGCTATATATATATATATATATATATATATATATATATATATGAAGTATTTCCGCCGGAAAGGTACAGGAAAAAAGAGTGCTCTGTGTAGGCTACAGAGCTTATTAGTTATGTAATAAACAACATAATATAATTATTTCATTTACCAGTGGTTTCTTGAAGGCAGAAGTTATATCTGACGACTGAAGACAGATGTAAGTTCTGCCTTCAAGAAACCACTGGTAAATGAAATAATTATCTTATGTTGTTTATTACATAACTATATATAGATAGATAGTTTTAAAAGAGTCAAAGTCAGTGTTGCAGCATATATACAAACTTTATTTGCATATTACAATTGTTTTGTGATCGATCAGCTCAGAGTACAAAGAAGGTGATGGGGCCCGACTCTTTTTCGACATCTTGTCAGATATGCAAGCTTATATGTGCAAAGACACATCTAAAAGTTTAGATGTGTGGGCCCCATCACCTTCATTGTACCCTGAGCTGATCGATATCAAAACAATTGTTTTGATATCGATCAGCTCAGGGTACAATCAAGGTGATGGGGCCCACACATCTAATGCAAATAAAGTTTGTACATATGCTGCAACACTGACTTTGACTCTTTTAAATCTATTTGCACTCTGCACACTACAGCTGTAACACTGGAATACAACCCAAACGAAATGAACCTCGTAACAGCATTGAGTGCTTCAAACGGCACATCGCCTGTAACTGTTGTTACACACCTAACTAACAAAAGATGTCAACATGAATGGACCTATTATTTTTATCTAAAGACATTTTTTCCAATTCCATCCCCTTAATCTATTTTATTTCTCATTCTTTCTTCTGATGAAGGACTAGTGTCCGAAACGTTAAGACCCTCTTCCTGCTATATCAAGCATTAACCTAATATATACCTTCCATATACTGTACCGATTGTGTTGTTATATCTGTTTACCTTTTACATACATACATACATATTTATATATATATAAATCATCATCATCACCGTTTAACACCCATTTTTGCATGCTAGCGTGGGTTAGACGAGCTGTCACATTGTGAGACAGATCAAATGACCATGTCTTGCTCATATAGAACTGATTTGGGCTTGGTTTCTATGGCTGGATGCCCTTCCTAATGCCAACCACATTTACAGTGTGGACTGGGTACTTTTTGTCATGACACCTACATGACCACTTTAGAGTGTGGGCTGGGTGCTTTTTTGTCATGGCACCAAAACGACCACTTTACAATGTGGTCTGGGTTCTTTTTGTCATGGCACCAAAACGACCACTTTACAGTGTGGGTTGGAGGGGGATGCATGGGGATAGGAGACATAGATCTAGGGATGGGAGACTTACCAGGTTAAGGGTGGGATGTTTAGGACGTGGGTGGGGAAGGTAGGGGAAAGTTGTGCATACTCCAGCCTGTACATAGGGGAAGGCAGGTCTTCTGTATAACTGCATAAGGCCAGAGATCTTGACCCTGTGTCATCAACTTAGAGAGGTGCAATTGTGCAAGTTTAGTTTTTATCACTTCATCCCACGTCTTCCTACTCCATAGCTACCTTCAACTTTGAGTGCCCTGCACCTTATTATATAGCCGCCATGTTTCATAAGCATCAAATGTCCATACCAACGCAATCTCTTCTGGTTCAGTAAATTTGTCGTTAACAAGTCTGACGAGCAGATTGGGCTGGAGTCAGGTCTATAACATTAATATGGATCCTGAGCCGCTCATCTGTGAAACGGTCGTAACTGTATAAGAGGGTCTTGCTAGTGACAGGAGAAAAAACACTTAGTCCACCCTTTACAGGTGCACGTGCGGGTGACATGACAAAAGCACCCAGTCCACACTGTAAGATGATCGTGTCGGTGACACTATAACAAGTGCCCAGTCCACCTTGTAAGGTGGTCGTGCTGGTGACACGATAACTCCACCCAGTTAGATAGTGGTTTTAGTGCTACGATAAAAAGCACCCAGTCTACACTGTAACATGATTGGTGTTAGGAACGGGATCTAGCTGTAGAAACCATGCCAAAATACAGATTCGTATGTCAAGACGTGCTCACCTGACCTGACTTGACTTACAACGTGACAACTCGTCTAACCCATGCAATAGTGGAAAATGGATGTTAAACGATGATGATACACATACACACACACATATATATATATAAACACGCGCACACATATATATATATATATAAACACGCGCACACACACACATATATATATATATATATAAACACGCGCACACACACATATATATATATATATACACACACGTATGTATTTATGGATATGCACTCAAATAATCGTATAAAAGTCGCACGTTTCCTCATTAAAAACCAGCTTGCGACCTATCCACCAGTGCGACTTATCCACGAGAATAGACGGTGCACATACACACACACAGATTAGTATTAGTACGACAGCTGTGTTGAAATTTAATTGACTAATAATATACATATTTCTCTCTCTCTCTCTATATATATATATATATGTATGTGTGTGTGCGCGTGTATGTGTAGGTATGTGTGTATGTATATGTATATATGAATGTATGGATATGTATGTATGTATGTATGTATATATGTATACACATCACCCACGACCATTGTGTCGTATGTTATAATAGTACACAGTAACATTACTTCAATAGTATTACTTCAGTATTGAACAACTGATTATGTTACAATAAAGTAGTGGTTCTCCTATCGAAGACATAACGGCATCCACATATTACCACCTGTTTGGTAATTTCCATTTCCTTTCATGTTTTATTTAAATGTTTTAGAGGAATAAAGAGAATGTTCCATATATTTCGAATGATTAAAAAGAAAGACTAAATTTGTTGACAACTGCATTAAGTATAAAAATTGTATTTGTTATTTAGGAGTTTCGACATTTTAAAGGACGGCTAATTTATGACATAATTACTTGGATGGGTGGGGGTTAATTTCTAAGGAAACTGAATGAAATTGTATTTAATCTTTCTACAGAGATTTATCGATGTGTAAGAGGGGGAAGTGATATGTATTTTTTATCCCTATTTACCGTAATATGTTAATTATAGATAGACCCTGCAACTCACATGCAAGGAAAGCACTTCAAGCCATAGATGGGCTGAACATATTTATAGTTATCCCAAACATGGTTTATGGAAATAAAATTGTATTAAATTTGTAGAAATTTATCGATGTATAGAGAGGGGAGTGATAGATTTTATTGCCCCTTCTTATCGATATATATTAATTAATGACCCTGCAACTAACCACAAGAAAAGCACATCAAGATAAAAAATATGCGGTCAACCCAGACATGGTTTGTGTGTGTGTATGTGACGCACAGACAGATGAAATAAGCCTAGCTGGCCATTGCTTGCAAGAGCAAAAGCCGTAGAAATTATTTCCAATCTAAATCAAAATAAAGATAAAATGATTGATATATTTATTTATATATTTTCTGAAAATATGACTTGGTTTATCATTTTAAAATAAATATCTATATATATATATATATATATATATTTACAAAGGTACAGCCATCAATCGTAATAATAATTGCAGACATAATCTTCAGCAAAAGCACCATAAACGTGAGCCAATGTTTTAATCCGAATGGGAAAGAATAAGAAATAAACAATCACATTAGGAGATTAAAAAAGAAAAAAATATATATATAGTAAGAAAAGGAAGGTGGAGGAAGAGGCGGTAATGTTTGTGCATATATAAAAGAGAATCGTAAGGAAAGAGGAGATGAGAGAGAAGTCAAACGAACGAGTAAGCAGCATCGATAACATTCATACATAATTAGACTTGCATTTCTCCTTATTCTTTCTCCCCACCATCTTATACACTACATTTCATTATAAACAGAAATCTCTCCACATTGAAAAATATATAAATATAAATAAAATATATATATATATATAAAAGACAAACGAATGAAGAAGAAAGAAATAACAGCGTGAAAAGGGAGAGAAAAACCGTTCCATTTGATGTTTTATAAAAGAAAGAAATGAATTGGACACCCACCTCTAGCTTCAACGAAGTCTATGTTTCCATGAGATGATGACATTGGAATTCAGTGGTGATCGTTGAGGGAAAACTTGCTTTGGATCCCTCACTTTGTATCCGTCCACTAAACAATGAATAGGGAGTTGGCGGAATTCATCGTAATTCGTTCAATATATAGACAGACTTTCTTTCATCAATGAATTCTTTAAAAATACACACACACACATATATATATATTTATATAATTATAAGTACTTAGAAATGCAATTTTCTTTTTGCCTTAATTTTTCTTCTTTTTTCTTTTCATTTTAGTTAAATAATATCTGTGATTATTTTCACCTCAAGTTGAAAAAAATGACTTTTTTGGAAGATCAGCTACAGACACAAAGCCGGGCAATCTATCATAGACAACTTTTAAACATCCACACCGAAATATATTTTTGAAAGCTTTTCTCTCTTATAGTTTACCTCTTCCATTCTTCTCGGAGCAATAAATATATCATTATGTAATTTGTCTTTTAATTAATATATATATATATATACACACACATATATATATCATCATCATCATTTTACGTCCGCTTTTCCCTGCTTTTATATATATACGTATATATATATATATATAACGAAGGAAATGTGGTAAGGAACCAGGTGGACCATAACGCACCAAAGTACTCAATACTTAGGGTAGTAGAGTGGGTAATAGGAACGAGTAGGACCCCGACGGCTGAGCTCAAGCCGTTTCGACGGCTAATTCTGGACTAATTAGCCGTCGAAACGGCTTGAGCTCAGCCGTCGGGGTCCTACTCGTTCCTATATATATATATAAATTTTTTTTTAGCAAGATTCTTTTTCTGAAAACGTGGGTTGAAACCCATAATGCTATGCTTTGGGAGGGTCATGTTGCCAATAAGAAACACACGCACCAGTTGCTTTCACTCCAATTTATAATAAATTTCCGGTTGGTTAGTTCTATAACTGGACGGTTAATATATTGTCAAAGTTCTTTCGTCACACATTCTGTGACCTCTTCAGTGACTGGGGATTCTTTTCTTTGTTTTTGTGCCTCTCCTTTGTTCTGCCCTACGCCATCTTGAATGCGTAGGACAGAACAAAGGAGAGGCACAAAAACAAAGAAAATAATCCCAGTCACTGAAGAGGTCATATAATGTGTGACGAAAGAACTTTCACAATATATGAACAACCGTCCGGTTATAGAACCAACCAACCAACCGGAAATTTATAATAAATTGGAGTGAAAGCAACTGGTGCGTGTGTTTCTTATTGGCAACATGACCCTCCCAAAGCATAACAATATATATATATATATAGGAAAAGGTTTAACCCCAACGGCAGAGCTGAAGCCGTTTCGACGGCTATTTCTAGACTAAATTAGAATTTTCCTATTACACACTCTACTACCCTAAGTATTGAGTACTCTGGTGTGTTATGGTCCATCTGGTTCCTTACCACACCTCCTTTGTTATATATATATATACATATATACACACACACATATATATATATATATATATATATATATAAAGAAAGTGTGGTAAGAAACCAGGTGGACCATAACGCACCAGAGTACTCGATATTTAGGGTAGTAGAGTGGGTAATAGTCAGGACCCCGACGGCTGAGCTCCGGCCGTTTCGACAGCTAGATACGAACGGTTCTAGCTGTCGAAACAGCCGAAGCTCAGCCGTCGGGGTCCTGACTCTTTTCTTAGATATATATAAAATAAGAATTTAATTTCTCGCTTTAGCACAGCTGATACATAAAAGTAAGTATGCATACGCACACACACATATATATGGATACATATCTGTATATATATATATATATATATATACACACGCACATATATACACATATATGTACGTATGGGTTATATCGAACATTAATAATAATGTTCGGTTTGTTTGTAAATAAACGAGCCCGATCAGAAGCTGACCGATCGGCAAAGCCAGCCGCAACTCGCTCGGTATGCAAATGAGGCTACTCAGTCAATGTATACTTAAGAAAATACTATATATTTTCAACCGTTCAACACATTGACAGAGAGGTATACGGTCTTGATGAAGGGTAATGACCCAGAATATGTTGATTGTTCCTCAAAGCCAGTGTTGAACAAACAGGTGACGATTGGTCACTGGCACGGCACAGCTTCTAATTGGGCTCGTTTGTTTACAAACGAATCAAATGGTATCATTAATGTTCGATATAGCCTATACGTACATATGTGTGTCTGTGAATATAAATATATATATGTACGTATGCATACTTACTTTTATATATATATAAATGATGGCTGCCCCGTCGTTATCGAGTATGGCCATTGCACGAAACAAAAACATAATAACGACAATAATAACAATAATAATTGTTTCTACTTTTGGCACAAGGACAGCAATTATCCCAGTACATTACTGGTACTTTATTTTATCGCCCCTGTAAGGATGAAAGGCAAAGTGAACCTCGGCGGGATTAATAATAATAAAATATATATACACACATACATATCTATATATATACACACACACAGTAACAATTAACTATGCTGTGATCGAATGTGGCTTTTTAACCCAGCCAATGATCTAAAATGTCTTGCACAGAGTTGGCAACCAAAACATTCACTGGGAATAGCCGGCTGTCATTTGAGCCTTCCTGCAGATTTACACTCTCTACCACATGCTTGGCAGGCATGATTAGTAGCATCTCCAACAGCAGCCTGGTAGTCAACCCCTGGTCTCACTTTATGGCTACGAAGATGAGTTTTGAGTCCAGCTTTGCTGAGGCAGAGTCTTGCACAGATGCCCTTCCTCACATCCCTCTTTACTTTCTTGTATGTGATTCGAGATGCCTCAAAGGCAACTTTCCCCTCATATACAGTCTTTCTCCATTTATTATGATCAGCAGCAACATTTTCTCATGTATCAGCAGAGATGTTAGCGTCTTTCAACAAATCCTTATACCTCTTTTTTGGTTTATGTGGAGGTCGTTTTCCTTTAACTAACTCTCCATAAAAGAGTTGTTTTGGTATTCTAGAATCCTTCATCCTGACAAGGTGACCACTCCAATGGAGTCTTTGCTTAAACACACGAGCTTCTATACTGTCACACATAGAGCTTTCCAAAATCTTGACATCACTGATGTGGTCCCTCCAGTGAACGCCATGGATCCGTCTGAGATACATCTGATGGAGACGTTCCAATTGTTTAAGGTGGTGTTGATATGTGACCCAGGTCTTGCAGGCATAAAGAAGAGAAGAGAGCACACATGCCTTGTACACCTTTACCTTTGTCTTCTTGCATGTCTCACCAACCCCAGAGACGCCTTTCTAGCTTTCCGAAAGCATCACTTACTTTCCTGAGTGGAATTTCATTATCAAGGTTGCTGTATCGATTGACAGTGCTTCCCAGGTAGACAAACTGATCAACCACTCCAAGTCGTTTACCATACACATAGATATTTGGCTCACTGTACTGTTTACCAGGGGCAGGTTGGTACATGACAACAGTTTTCTTGACAGTCAATCCTAGGGCAATACAAGCATCAGAAAATGCATTCAAAATGTGCTGCATATCGCTGTGTGTGCTGTATGCAGATCATTGCGATCTTGTAAAACGCAATGATCTGCATACAAGAGGTCTCTTATGATTGATGTAAATACTTTTGTTTTTGCAGCAAAGCGCCTGATGTTAAATATGCTGCCAGAGGTTCGATATTGGATGTAAACACCATGCTCGCAAGTCCTGAATGCAATATAGAAAACCATTGCAAAGTATATGGCAAACAGGGTCAGTGCTGGAATATCCTCCTGTTTTACTGAGATAGGCTCCAACATGTTACCTCTGACATTAACCCAAGCCTTCATGTCGTCATGGAAAGACCTAACCAAAGCAAAGAACTTATCAGGGCAACCAAGTTTCTGGAGAACCTTCACAATGCATTTCTGTTAACAGTATCAAAAGCTTTTGTCAGCTCGACAAAAACCTGATACAGATCCAAACCTTGTTCCATGCACTTCTCCTGGAGCTGTCTAGCTGAGATCATATCAGTAATGCCGCGTCCATATTGTAAGAGCTCTGCATGTATGCCATCCATACCTGGAGACCGTCCACTGTTCAGCTTCAAGATAGCTACTGCAACCTCCACAAGTGTCGGTGGTTCTGCGAGAGCTACTTTCACAGGTTTTTCAGGAATGAGATTGAGGAAATCTTCATTGACGACAGACGGCTGATTCAAAAGTTCATCAAAGTGCTCTTGCCACCTTCACAGAATTCCTTGTGAGTCATGAAGAAGTTCCTTGCCATCCTATCATGACAACCTCCTCTGTATACTTGGTAGACCATGAGACTGTATGTAAGCAAGATCAGTAGCTCTGCTTCAGTACTGACTTAGTCTATGTAGACCTAGTCCAGCCCTTTCTAAGAGGTCACCAACCACTTTACAGTGTGTACTGCGTGCATTTATCATGAAGATAACACTAAAGAGGTTGCCATACCATGATATGAATAAAGGATCCTCTCAACCCCTATATATATAACCCAGTACAACCTGTTACATGGATGGGTTGTTGGTGACTAAACTCCCACCAAACTTGCTTGATGAGGAGGGTGACTTTTCTTTTGATAATCTGTGGATGAAAATCAAAACTCATCAAAGGAAGGAAGAACTTGGGTGAGTCAATGGCAATCCAATAGTGTAGAGCTAAACAACGGATCAAGAGGAGTCTAGCTCCAAGAGAAACAGGTAATTGTAGTTTATGTGGTGATCATTGGCAGACACTCAAGAAAAAACACATATACATATATATATACCTATGATCATCATTATCATTTAACATCTAATTTTCCACGCTTGCATGAGTTAGACAGGTTGTCATGCTATAAGATAAGTCAAGTCAGTTGACTGTGCCTTGCTCATATGGATCTGTATTTTCACTTGATTATAGCGAGATACCCTTCCTAATGCCAACCACATTTACAATGTGGGCTGGGTGCTTTTTCATCATGTCACCAGCTCAACCTCATTACAGGATTGACTGGGTATTTTTTGTCGTGTCACCAACACGACCACCTTACAGGATGGACTGGGTACTTTATATACTTATTCATATTAATAGAAAAAATTAACCCTTTAGCATTTAAACTGCCATGTCTGGCCAGAATTCTCTCACCTCTTTCTGTTCAAACTGGCCACAACCAGCTGCTCATACTTATGTTAAGGTATTGTTCTCAAAATAAATAATATCAAAATCTCATAGATTTGATATTATGTGAGATAATTATGTGAAATAAAGTGTTTACCATGAAAATACAATCATAAATATAGAATAATGTAAATGCTAAAGGGTTAAGGCACTTTAGCTGGTATCCACTGATTCATTTATTAAATACTGGACAGTCTTACACATGTTTCACTTCATTACGTAGTCTGCCGATGAAATCTGTATTATTAAATAATGCATTATCCCTCACTACTCGATAGTACTCAACATATCTGTTCAGGGAAAAATGATGTTATTAATGCGTAGAGACTAGCTTATAGAGCAGTTCTTACATGTATACCCACATACATATCCTCTCACAAATGCATACATACACCTTCATTTCCAAATGCATGCACACCTATATATGTATATATTCATTTGTATTCACAACCACGCATATAAATACACATCACCATACATGTAAATCTGATTTGGTCATTTCAGAATTGTGAGATGTTAGTGGGATGGGCAATGTGCCAATGAGTGGTGTGGACAGATTATTCAGTATATGGGGAGTGGTTACGGGTATAAACTTATACTGACATTAGTGGTCATAGAAATTTGATGAAATACAGTACATGGTAGGTGGATAGTTAATTAGTTGGCATTGGCCAATCAGTGGTCAGTCAGAGACATTAAACGCTCCCCTACTAGTCAAACATGTCAACAAGCACCACCTTGAATGTAGAAAAAATACAATCCTTCTTTAAGTACATGGGCCTAAAAATATACTTTGAGCACAACTATCAGGAGGGCCAAATTCCTCGATTTAACCCTTGAACTATATTCCAGTCTTTTCAAACCCTTCAAAAAAAAAAAAAAAAAAAAAAATAATGCAAACATCACATATGTTAACAAGAACTCTAATCACCCATGATCTATAATTAACTCTTTTGTAAAAAGTATATCTCTAAGGATCTCCAGACTCTCCGAGAATGAAACCACCTTTGAAGAGCACATGCACTACTAGAATGCTGCGCATCATAGGGCTTGATTTGATAGTACAATCAAATATGTCCCAGACACACATAAATCATATGGGGGTGCATATTCACTTTGGAAGTCATTAAAACCTGAAATAATAATGTATTCACATACCAACATAAGACACAAAGGAATGTGGGACATGTTCATAATCAAATAAATCCCGCAATCAATGGAACCACCAGTGATATAAATAAATAAAATTCCTAACCAATACCGTAACAAAATGGTCCTGCTCTAAATCATATCTCTCATATAACCCTCTACATATATATATCATCATCCTTTAACATTCATTCTTTCATGCTAGCATGGGCTAGACGAGTTGTCCGGTTGCAAGACAAGACAGATCAGATGACTGTGTCTTTCTCATACTTAACTGTTTCTACAGCTGGATGCCCTTCATAACGCCAACCACATTTACCATGTGGACTGGCAGTTTTTGTTGTGGCACCAAATGACCACTTTACAGTGTATACTGGGTAGTATATATATATATAGAAGAGATCTTAGTTTTTCTTGATTAACAAGTCCGATGAGCAGATTGGGGGTGCAGTTGAATCTATAACACAAATATGGATCCTGAGTCAACCATCTGTAAAATGTTTGTAACTGAGCCTAATCAATAAAAACCTCTGACTTGGTCTGTGATGATTTGTCCCAACACGTGGCATTAGGTTGATTGCAGCCTTGTGAGTGAAATTGGGTAAACTGAAACTGTGGGGAAGCCCGCTGGATATACTGCACCCATCCTTTGCCGTTTACCAACCAAAACAGTGTACCAGGTACATACATTCATACTACATGTATATGTTGGATCCTTAGTTGGTTTCAATGATAACTATCCAGTTGTCTGAGCAACTGAAGGTCTGACTTGTGAATTAATGTGTAAGAGGTTGAGTATTCCATAGGCATGTGTACCCTTAACTTAATGCACAGGCAGAATCAGTGTGACAGCATGTGACAAGACTTGAACTTTGAATTACAGGTACAGTTCATTTGATAGACTTCTACACAATTTTGTTTCATAAAAACAACACTACTTTTGGCTGAGTTGGTATCAAAAGGGTTAAATCACATGTAATTGGTTGGGGGACTTCTTTGTCTAAGTGGCTCACTACCAATCTTTAAAAGTTGGGCTTCACAGGATCAGAAACAACAAATTCACATCAGATAAATTAGCAAAAGTATTAAAATGTCTTGTGGTATTTGAGGCAGTTCCTTACATTCTGAAATCAATGCTAGTTTTGTTGGTACCATGGTAAGGTGTTCCAAGCAGTTATTGGAGAGCATAGCCAATCAAATAACACCACCATTCCCCAAAGAAGTCAACTACCTTCATCAAAGCTGAAGAGAAACCCTGTCCACAACTGTACTATCAGTTGAAGTCTCCATGGTACTGTTGATATTTGTGGAAAGTTCCAAACCTCAGCCTGATTATCAATGTGGATTCAATCTATGAATTGAAATAAATGAGAATCAAGGAACACACTTAAATGAAACAAAAACAAGCATGATAATCCTTTTGTTACCATATTTCTAATGAAAGACATTACTTATTGTTTTTAAACCATTTTGAAAATAATCCTTTTGTTACAATACATTTAGTAATATAACTGACTTCCTCATTAAGCTGGTGTTTAGAACATAAAGATTCTAACAAACCTATGATAGGTTTTTAGATAAATATAAACACTTTAACCCTTTAGCATTTTAAACGGGCTGTATCTGACTAAAATTCTCTCACCTCTTTCTGGTTCAAACTGGCTGCTCATACTGACGTTATGGTACTGTTTCAAAATAAATAACATCAAAATCTTGTACATTCGATATTATGTGAAATAATTATGTAAGATAAAGCCTTTACCACAAAAATACAATAGTATATATAAAGTAATGTAAATGCTAAAGGGTTGAAATCAACAGTTTTGCATTGTAGAACCAGGAGCAGTTTCAGGAGGTTTGGTATCAATGGAGTTATTTTTTCAGTCAAGACCAACCATCTGGGAGAAAATTGATACGAAACACTTGAAATATATCAATTGAACAAGGTATAACTTTTCTAGTTTTTGTGCCATAATAAAATGTGCCTGTAAAGTACTAGTGTTGGTGCACAATAAAATGCACCCAGCACATTATGTAAAGTGGTTGTAGTTAAAAACGGCATCCAGCTGAAGAAACTGTGTCCCAAAAAGTATTAAAAGGACTCTTCAGTTGCATCAAGCACAAAACAACCTCTTTAGTGGTTGTATCATGAGGAAATGCACCTAGTACAGTGCAAAGAAGTAATTGATAGGAAAAGACTCCAACTGTAGAAACCATACTAAAATGGAATCTATTTGAGTAAGACATGGTCACCTGACTCATCAGATTCAACAGATTCATTTAAATATTTACTTAATCTTTATCAACTTATCAAACTATTGCCAGCATAGATAAACGTTTCTAAAATGATAATTATGAATGGTCAGGTCACCTACTGGGATTATTAAAAAAATAATAAATAAAAATAAAAATGCATTCAATACCTTTTGGTTTAATTTTTTTTATCTCCCATTTTTCCCTATAAAAAAAACCGGATTAGATGACAATATAAATAAAAGTTACAAACATCATTACCACCATCATTTTTGTCTGTTTTTTATACTGGCATGGGTAGACTGTCTTCTCTAACACAATTTTCCTCAATTTATCATATTCCTTTTTCATCTCATCCGCAACGTCCAATGTTTTGAGATCAGCTCTCACCACTTATACCTTCCTTCAGTCTTCCTATTTTAATTCCTGGCACTTCTTCACCAAACAATTATGACATGTTCATACCAGTGCAAATCAGCTCCACAATTCCTCTTATACCCAGTTTTTCTACTTTGTTGCTCATGTACAGTAGTATTTCATATCCAGAGTAGTATGCTAGCCACATTTTATTCTAACTTTCACACATCCTCTCCACATTACATTTTCATAACTTACTATCATACAACATCACACTTTATAAGCATGCATCATATAATCTACTCTTCTCGCTCATGTAATATATATATAAATATATTTATAAATACATAGAATAAATAGATTTCGAAATGTTCACATTGTTGAAACTTATCTTTATTCAATAATTATTTTAATAATTTTTCTTAATTATTAAACATTTAAAAATCTAAAAAAATACTTCTAAATTTGCATAGTCTGTCAAGTATTCTAGCACACTTGACAGTCATGTCACAAGGTTTTGGGAACTTAGAAAGAATCAACATTGATACAACAGCCTGGTTAGCTTTTTTTTTTATTCCTGTTAGAGTGATATCACCACCTGTAGAAGGATAGCTCTGATGTAAAACTAAAAATTGTTTTTTTAAAAGTTATGTTTTTTTTTGTTTTGAAAAATATGTCCCATTGTAAGCTGATATGATTAAACTGGCCACATTTGAAACATAGAAGACAAGATAAAAGAACTGATGGTTGTATTTCTGTGTAATAATGTTTTCATATCTTTGGTGCATGTTGGATAATTCTTCAACTGTCCTAACTTCCAGTGACAAACCAATACACATTTAAACAGATGGAGGGGGTGGTGGAGAGGTTAAAAAAAACAAAAACAACAACCTTAAGTCATAGGCCAGGATTTATTCATGTTTAGTAGTAGTAGTAGTAGTAGTAATAGTAGTAGTAGTAGTAGTAGTACTGTAGTTTTCAATGAGTTTCAGATTGTTAAAAGAGGGGGAGGGGCAGGGCTAATAATATCAATCAATAAATATTGCATATATGTCAAATGTGAAAATATATTTCATAAATCATAAAAATCAATAATAATAATAATAATAATAATAATAATAATAGATAATTAGTTATAAATCTTGTTTGATTCTTTTTTTTTTGTTTTATAAATCTTAGCATTTGCACAATATCAAGAAATAAAAAATAAAAATAAAACAAAAATAAAGATATTTAGCTTCAAAATTTTGAAGAGCTTATTTTTTCTCTAAAGAGAAAATTATATATATATGTATATAATAAAAAAAAGAAGAAATTAACAAAAAATAAAATGAAATAAAAAGATCAGAAAGCAAATGAATAATTAATTCATTATAATTTAGTCTACATAAATTGATAAAATAAAACCATCAAAACCTCAGTAGAGACCAGCTAATTACATGAAGTCTTAAAAAAATAAAAGTGAAGAGCGGCCCACATCTAAAAATTAGCTAATTGTGGCGAGATGTTTTTTTATTCAATAATTATTTTCTTCTGATCTGATCTGACTAGTTTGGACGAGAATCCTTAAGTTTGTTTAATGGTTGCATTCTAAGTATAGATGACTGAGCAGATAGTCGGTGGAGTTCTTCAACCATGCGATTCGTCGCTGATGAAGTTTGTGCAGACATTCTGTTGTTAAAGTCCTCTTCTGCTGTTGTTGTTTGGCATACGTTAGTTGGGGTAAACCTATGAGGCGTATCTGTCATACGCCTAGAAGATTGAGAGTGCTTCATTAGTTCCAGTGTAGGCATGTGAACACTGGAGGCAGGTGGTGAACTTAATGGTGTAATTGTTGAGGAGTTGGACAGTGAAGATAGCTTTTGTAATTCTTCAACAGTGCGTGCAGCTGTGGCGCTTGCTGAAGATAATGATGATAGCTGCTGTAATTCTTCAACTGTACGTGCAGCAACAGAATTGGAAGCAATGTTAGATGAAGAGAGAGTAGAGGCTGGCTGCCACGTTAATTGCGAATCTCTTGGTTGCTCCTTTTGTTGTTGTGGTTGTTGTGGCTGTTGTTGTTGTGGTTGTTCTTTCATATTTGGATCAGTCTGTTGATGTTCAGAAGAACCATCAGTACTAGAAGCCTGCATCAAGGCACCAGCAGCTGCAGCAGAAAGCCTCTCAAGTTCTTCTACAGTATTAGAAGCACTCGACTGACCTACCAGCATTACATAATTTTCTAAAGATGCATGAGTTTTCTGGTGGTTTTTCAAGTTGGTCTGGTGACTGAAAGATTTACCACAATGAGTGCAAACAAATGGTTTCTCCCCAGTGTGCGTTCGACGATGATTTTTCAAGTTAGTCATATGACCAAAACCCTTTCCGCAGTGACCACAGATATATGGTTTTACTCCAGTATGAGTCCTCTCGTGATTGCGGAGATTGGTTAGATGACTAAAGCGTTTACCACACATTCCACATACAAATGGTCTTTCTCCTGAGTGGACTCTTAGATGATTTTTCAAATTAGTTTGATGACTAAATGCTTTAGGACAGACAGGGCATTTATGGGGTTTCTCACCAGTGTGAGAACGTTCATGGTCACGAAGACGGGCTCTTACAGGGAATGCTTTCCAGCAGTAGGTACAGTGGAAATGTTTACGCTCCGCTGGAGTTTCCTCATGGTGAGATAAATTTGATTGTCGGGAAAATGCCTTGCGACACGTCTCACACTTATATGGTTTGTCTTTGGTTTTATCTGCTGGTGGTGGAGTCAACATAGAGAATGGAAGTGTAGTTTTATTTGCTAGAGCTGTAGTTGTTGTCGGAGGAAGTGTTGCTAGGGGGGTAGCTACTGATGATGTCACAGCAGTTTTACTAGAAACATTCGAAGGTGCTGTTGTTGTTGTAGTTGTTGTTGTTGCTGCTGCTGCAGTCAATATTGCTGCTGCTGTAGTCAATATTGGTAACGGTGTAGGAGATTTTCTGCTGTTTGGTTGAAAATTTTTCTGTCGACCAATATTATTTTTTGGTATCAAATGATGATTAAAATGTTGATGTTGATGTTGATGTGGATGCGGATGATGGTGATGGTGATGATGATGGTGATCGTTGGGGGGCAAAAGCTTTTTACCATTATTATTACTAGTATTATTATTATTATTATTATTATTATTATTCCGACAGTTATTTATGGGAGCAGTATTGCTGTTGTTGCCACAGCTGTTGTTGTTGCCGCAGCTGTTGTTGTTGGTGTTGCAACTGTTGTTGCTGCAACTGTTGTTACCACAGCTGTTGTTGCTGCAGCTATTGTTGTTGCTGTTACTGCAGCTGCGGTTACAAATATCAAAATTCATTTGATGATGATGATGATGATTGGGAGGCATATTGTAATGGTGGTGGTGTGGCGTATTCATTTTGAATGGAAAATTGGGGGCACTTAAATAAAAAGGGTGCGGATTTAAAAATGAACAGGCATCACCGTTTTTCTTTGGGTCTTTTTGTTTATAAAGAGAGGAACACATGAAGCCAAGAACTGTGACTACTTGAATTACAAAGTCATACAAAGAAATAAAAATGAAACAAAAATGCTGCAATCTTTTTTTAAAAATTTGTCTGGCTAATTCCACCTGCAAAAAGACTTTTGTTTGGTTGTTTAATAATCCAGTTTGACTTGTATTTCAAAGGACTGACATAGAAAGGAGAAGAAGCTTCAGTAATGAAGTTGAATTAAACTTGATTTCAAGTTGGTGGAGCACGCCATGTTCACTTAATCAGTTGGAATGTTTACTTATTCTGGGGATAGTAAATCTGAAAAAAAAGTTAGAAGAAATTATTTTAAAACACAATATAGTTATAGAAAAAAAAGTCAGTTAAGGCCAAGAAACAGGTATGGAAAGAATAGCAAAAAGGGGAAAGCAAAGAACATTACGAAAAAGCTAAGTGATAAGTATACTTTGCAAGGAGGGAAGCAGAAAATAAAACGTTTATGCATGTTTTAAGATGTGAGGACCAAAGACATGAGGGGTTCAGGATTACAAGGTAGTATGTCCAAGATGATAGTGGAAGACATGCCTTCGTTGATGCTGAAAAGAAAGTAACATGGAAGTGCCATTACGAGAGAATGTTGAATGGGGAGAATGCATGGGAGGAAGACAGTCAGTGCCCCAAGTCAACTCAACAGAGAGACAATCAGGGATAGTTGCTGAGATGCTGAAAGCATCTGGGATCGTAGGTCACACTTTCACCACACATACCGTAAACCAAGTAATACAAAATGGTGTTGTACCCAATGACTGACATAGCAGCCTCATTATCAACACTGATAAAGGCAAAGGAGATGCAATAGACAGAGGAAACTACAAAAGCATCAAGTTGATAAACTAGGTTATAAAGGTCACAGAAAAAGTTATTTATAGCACAGCTGATTAGGGATCAAGTTAACCTAGATGAGATGCAGTTTGGATTTGTGCCAGGTAAAAGTACCAGTGATGCCCTCTTCCTTGTGAGGCAACAGCAGAAGTACTTAGCTAAAAGTAAGCCACTCTACTTGGCAGTTGTTGACCTGGTGAAAGCTTTTGACAGAGTACCCTGCTCCATAACCAGGTGATCTCTTAAAAAAACTAAGGGTGGATGACCAATCAGCAAGGTTAGAATTTACAATGATTATTG
>OZ024741.1:317794488-317806988 GCA_964016885.1 Eledone cirrhosa | reverse complement strand
CATCACTGACATCATCAAACACAGCAACATTAAAATTTTCGCTGATGATTCCAAGCTCCAAAAGGTCATCAATGGCGTGGATGACCGGATAAGCCTTCAGTCAGACCTACTGGCTGTTACCCAATGGGCAGAAAAGAACAACATGTTACAGAACGAGGACAAAATTCGAACTGATCCACTTTGGAAAAGAGGATGCTCTGAAACTCCCGTACTCCCTTCCCTCCGGGGAAACTCTCGTGGCATCTAACAACATCAGAGACTTGGGAGTAACCGTGGACAGCAACATAAGCTGGACCACGCATATAAGCAGCAAAGTTGACATGGCCCGCAGAATGTGTTCCTGGATCCTCAGAACCTTCCAGTCGAGAGATTCCCGCACCATTATCCTTCTCTTCTCTACTTTCGCCCGACCACACCTTGAATACTGTTGTCCACTGTGGTCTCCCCACACGAAACAAAGTATCATGAAACTTGAAGCTCCTCAAAGGGCAATCACGAAAAAGATAGATGGCATGTCAGACCTTGACTACTGGGGTCGATTGGAAAACCTGAAACTTTACTCACTCCAACGTCGCCGTGAGCGTTATATTATCTGCATGATGTGGAAAATGTTCCATCATCACTGCCCAAATGATGTTGGCATCGCCTTCAAGATACACCCAAGGCTTGGGCCCCGTGCTATCCGTCCCATTCAAAAATCTAAATCGCAACTCATAACAACAATACGGCACAATTATTTCACCTCAATCGGCCCTGCTCTCTTCAACATCACACCAGGACACGTCAAAACAGAAACTGACCACTCAAAATTCAAGAAGTCTTTGGACAAATTCCTCCAAGTAATCCCGGACAAATCACCCACACCCGGATATGTCTCCGCAAACAGTAATTCTCTTCTCGAATGGGCCATGGTGCCCAAATCCTGAATTGAAAGACTTCGCCAGGTGGTGCTATTAAGTTAGACATGGCCTGGGCCAATACTGGCCAAAACATTTCAAAGTTATTCAAAGTTATATATATATATATATATACATACATATATATATATATACATATATATATATATATACATACATATATATATACATACATATATACATACATATATATATATATACATACATATATATATATATACATACATATATATATACATATATATACATACATATATATACATATATATATATACATATATATATATACATATATATATATATATATATATATACATATATATATATATACATATATATATATATACATATATATATATACATATATACATGCATATATATACATATATATATATACATATATATATATACATATATATATATACATACATATATATACATATATATATATACATACATATATCATCATCATCATCATTTCATTTTACGTCCGCTTTTCCCTGCTTGCAAGGGTGGGACGGGAACTGATCCTGGCTTGATTTCTACAGCTGGATGCCCTTCCTAACACCAACCTCATTTACAGTGAGTGCTGGGTGCTTTTTTGCCGTGGCACCTCCACGACCACTTTACAGTGGAATGATAGGGACCCCAGTCCCTATCATCTCATTTCTACAGCTGAGTAAACTGGAGCAATGTGAAATAAAGTGTCTTGCTCAAGGAAACAACACATCACCCGGTCTGAGAATTGAACTCACAACCTTTCGATTGCAAGGCCAATGCTCTAACCACTAAGCCATGTGCCTCCATAATATATACATATATATATACATATATATATATACATATATATATACATATATATATATACATATATATATACATATATATATATACATATATATATATATATATACATATATATATATATACATATATATATATATACATATATATATATATATATATATATACATATATATATATATACATATATATATATACATATATATATATATATATATATATATACATATATATATATACATATATATATATACATATATATATATACATATATATATATACATATATATATATATATATACATACATATATATATACATACATATATATATACATATATATATATATATATATATATATATATATACATACATATATATACATATATATATATATATATATATATATATATAATATACATATATATATATATATTATAAAATTATAAATTATAAAAATAGACAAAGAAGCCTTCAATACATCAAAAGTCTTTATTAGCCTACAATGTTTCGTCCCATTAATAAGGACTCATCAGGGCAATTAAACAGATAAGAAGCATTAACGGCCAGAACAAGCCAAAACTCAGAATAGGGAATTCATATCCATGAAAGCTTATGAGAGATATGAAGGAAAAGCATGCTAAAGCTAAAAGTGTGCAGTTACAAATATAGACTATAGGGCAAGAAAGTGAGTAAAATGTCAAACCAACGTTGAAATTACAGTATAATACAAATACATTAAATGTATTTGGTGTATCTAATGGTGTATCTAATAGAATCTCCACACTCTCTAAGGACATAGGAATCTTTAATTCACATGCAGAGTATTATAATAACGCCCTAGCTAACTCAGGTTACTCTGGTAAAATACATTATAAGGAGGACAACCTTGGAATGACTCCGATTACCCATAATAACGTAATATCCCATAATATGGCCTTGAATGGGAGTAGAAAATATAGGAATCATAGAAATATTATAGATATATCCAAACCGAACCCTAAGTTTAGCTACCGAAATAGTAGTTGGATTAGTGAGTCTAATGGTACGCATATCGAGATCAGTTCTAGGGAACAGGATAGGCGCTCTGAACGTTCACCCAGTGGTAATGTTTTAACTGCTTCTAATAGTGTGAATTCAACTGGTCCTCATATTAACCCTGATCCTATTAATAGGATACCAGATTACGGTAGAGATAGTAAAGGTAAGAATAGGAGGAGACTCAATACTTACTTTAACCCGCCTTTTGATCATGAAGAATTGACTAATATCCCTAGGTCTTTCTTTTCTATTTTAGAGAAAAATTTCCCTCCTACTAATAAATATCATGGTATATTTAATAAAAACGTAATTAAACTCTCCTTCTCTACCACCCCTAACATTAATTCTCATCTAGCTAGCACTAACAGTAGGAAAATTAGGGATAGCTACTCCTCTTTGCGTACTGCTAATCTAGATAGCTCTATTGATAACTTTCCGCCCGAGCAGATCTTATCTTATAATAACCCTAGGAATAATGCATCACGTAATCAGCTAGTCACTAGTACCCGGAAGTGTAACTGTAGAGTAAGTAATAACTGCCCCTTAGATGGTCACTGCCTCTCTAGGAACATTGTTTATGCATGTGAAGTTAAGACTAATTCTTCTTGTAGCACATATATAGGCTCCACATCTAATACTTTTAAAACTAGGTTTAATTCACATATTTCTAATTTTAAGCATATCAAGTTTAAGAACTCTACTTCTTTGGCACACCATATCTGGGATTTAAAAGGGGCTGGTATACCATATAGCCTAAATTGGCGAATAGTAACACACTCTAATCACCTATTAACACACACTAAATTCTGTAATCTTTGTATCCTAGAGACCCATTCTATTATTTTCTCTAGGAGCATATTGCTTAATAGAAAATCTGAGATATTTTCTTCCTGTCCGCATGCCATTTCTAATTCTTTCTTCTATTATAGACCTAAAAATTCCGGTAGTTTAAACCGTATCCATTAGCTGCTATATTTCCCTATCTCTTTGGTTTTAGTTCATTTTTATTACCATTATTATTAATTTTCTACGGTTGTTTCGATTTTCGAATTTTAGTTTTCATAGTCGTATTAGCTACCTTACCATATCTATCATCTTAAACATTATTACATTTTTACTCAATATTATCGCCTTGTAAGTTTGTATCTTATTAAATAGTTTAATTTTGAGTCTCCTACATCTAAAACTAACGAACCTCCTCCTTGCCACACTTCATATTCGCCCCTTTTTATTATATTATATATAATTTCTACTTTTATACTCCTTTTTATTATATTTTATATTATATTATATATTAATTTTTACTTTTATGATCCTTCCTATCCTCCATAGTTTCACTTCTTTCTGTTCCCATTGGTCTACCATAGTTTTATTTAGAGTTTTTCTTTGATAACGTAATTCATCTGATCGGATCGTAATATTACGTAGTTTTTATTGAAATATCCTAATTTTATACGACTTTGATGACTTAAACTTTATTCCATTTAGAGTAACTAATAATATCTTTTAGGCAATTTTAATATTAATTAATTTAATAAGGTTTTCTATTCAACTCTTTAGTTTAGAATAATAATACCTTCTATATTTACATAATGAATCGTTATACCTACGTAATTGTGCTTGTTTTTGTTTTTTGTTTTTGTTCTTCGTTTTATTTTATTTTATTTATTTTTTACTACCACTTGATGTCTGTCTTCCTATCATCATCATCATTACTTCTTTACTACCACTTGCTGTTTTGTCTTCCTATAATATGCTTTGCATCATAACATGCCTCCCTATATTAATATATTAATCGCGTAAATATCTCTCAAACATTTTCAATTGACTCTGTCTGTCTGCTTTTATATTTTTATATTATTATATTATTTATTATTATAATATTAACATTTATATATCATATTATTTCTATGTAATGGAATTATACGTATTAATATATGTCTGATATTTAAGGTACTGTTTTGTAATATTTTGTAATATTTTGTAATATTTTATGAATGTAAACTGCATATACCCCTATATACTTATTATCAATACTTTATGTATTTATGTATATATATATTTTTTCAACATACTCCAGTTTTATTATGATATTTTTCTTGCCCTGTGTAAAACTTTATATACAACTTGTTGACATTAAGTGATATGTATGATGTAGTTTTGTATATTTTTGATGTCAATATATTATTCTATTATTTTCTTGTATAGCTTATTTTGTATAGTTTATTTTTTGTATATTTTATGCGCACCATCAGGGTGATTTTTATATTATAAAGAATATATTTATACTTATTAAGTGTTAGTATGTGTTTGTGTAAATGTGTATATATATATGGATATATATATATATATATATACATATATTAAGCCTTATATTTCTTATTATCCATTATAGTGTATTGTAATTCTCATATTATATTACCATGTTGTATTTAATGTATTTGTATCATACTGTAATTTCAACGTTGGTTTGACATTTTACTCATTTTATGCGACCATTTCTGTTGGAAGCTCCCGGATAGTGGGGTTATAAGTTTATTTATACTACTATGCAAATTAGTGTTGGATATTTTTAAATCACAGTAGATTTAAATAAGCCGTTGGGTTATGGAGAAAGAGAAAGAGAAAAAAGAGCAAACTCTAAGAGGAAAATAAGAAAAATAAGAAAAGGAGAAAGAGAAGAAAAAAGAAAAGAGAAAAGAGAAAGAGAAAGCGAAAGCTCTAAGCGATAGGTTGTTGTATTAGCTTAACTTTTGAGATGAAGTGAAAAAATAAATATTTAATGGATGAGTAAAGAAGAGTAAATAAGCGTGAATGGAAAATACATAAATAATGGAAGAATTTTAACCATTGTTTAAATATGATTAAATGTTTAGATTATTGAGATCTATACATTAAAAATTGAAATCAATATATTATTTTAAAAAATCCATATATTATTAAGACTATATATTATAAAAAAATCTATATATTATTAAAAGAATATATTCATATATATACATACGCGCGCACAGATATATATACATATAAATATATATACACCTACATATATGTACATATACATACATACATACATACAATAAAGGACTTTTTAATTTAAGATATAGGAATTTTCATAAACTTATAGATTATTCGGAGAAAATCGTAGAAATAAACTTATAACCCCACTATCCGGGAGCTTCCAACAGAAATGGTCGCATTATTTAAGGGTATGTCAATATTTATTTATAAAACTGCTCTATATTATATTTTATCTGATGAAAGCACACCATAATTTTACTTGGTGTCCTTGAAATATGTATAATGAAATAAATATGGTTTTATAAATATAGTTTCCATTTGTTAATATATCGTATTTTTACTCCAATAATTTGTTGAGTGCTTTATATCAGTTATAAAAATATTTGCTTGTTGTATCCGAAGAATTTAAATAGAACTTCTACATATATTCTGCTCCTTTATTGTCGAGCGCTTTATATTATAACTGAAAAATGGAATTCTTTAAGATCTCTTCTTCTCTAAAGGACATACCTTTACCTAGGAATAAAGACTTTATTAAGCAATTAATAGAAAAATCAGACTCTTTTATAAGAAGAATCAGGTGGCGTGCTTTCCACTTCGATAAATCTGATGTAAATGAGAATGTCTCCAATCTTGATAAAATCTTCAAATCTAAAAAAGATCCACCCTCCAACAAACTACTAATGGATTTTGAAAATGAAATCATATCTATCATCCAAAGCATCAAATTCAAAAACAACTTCAAAGGCTAGGATTACCTAAGAAATATAAAAAATAATATTGAAAACTTGGAATTTAAAATTTTGGAAAGGAACTAGTGAAGTTATCGATTGGTTTAAGGAAATTAAATATAACTATAATAATAAGTTTATTCAATTGGATATTGCATACTCATCCATCACTCCTAATCTACTTAATAAAGCACTAACATATGCATTTAAACAAACAGACTTAACTAGTAATGAAATGCACATTATCTTAACGGCACGGAAAACATTAATAGAATTTAATAACTAACTCTGGACTAGAGTAGATAGAAATAATACTTTTGATATAACTATGGGATCATCCGATTCCGCTCAGGTAACGGATCTCTATAAATAATTCTCTACATAGGAAAATACCTGAGATAACCGGAGGTTTATATCGTGACGACATGCTATTACTTATCGAAAATAATAACTGTGAATTAAATAGGAAAAGAAAAGAAATTATACAATTCTTTACCTTAATCTAAAAGTAGAAATAGAGAATAACCATAAAATAGTTAACTTTCTAGATGTAACATTAAACCTTAACACATGTCTTCATTATCCATTTCACAAACTAAACAAGAACTTAAACTATGTTAATTTTAACTCTAATCACCCCAGATCCGTTAAAAATACTATAGTGAATTCTGTACAGCAACGCATTTCTAGAATTTCAGCTAATAAGAATATATTTGATGATAAAGCACATTATTACAATGAAGCGTTAGGTAGAGCTGGATATAGAAATAAAATTAAATACATTGATAATAATAATATAACAACTAACCATAATCTTAACAATTTGAACAACTATAATAGAAAACCTTACAATAATTCGGAAAACAAAAAAAGAAATAGAACTAGGAATATATTATGGTTCACTCCTCCTTTCTCATTAAATATTAAAACTCCTATTACTAAACTATTCTTTAAAGCTCTTGACAAATGCTTCCCTAGAACACATAGATATTACTCAATTTTTAATAGACATAGTATAAAATTAATTTATTCATCCACCAAAAATTTAGCGCAGAATATTAATAGAATTAATAATAGAAATTTAAAACCTAACCAAAATACCACTAATAACCCCAGCAATATCCAATTTGATAAATGTAACTGTAGAAATAAATCTAACTGTCCGTTAAATAACAATTGCTTAGCTAAAAATATAGTATATAATTGTAATGTAAAAACTAATTTAAATTCATTTAATTATGTAGGATCTACTTCCACAGATTTTAAATCTCGTTTCAATAGCCATAAAAACTCTTTTACACATTTAAACAAAAAATCTTCAACTTCTCTATCTAGCTTATTATGGGACCTCAAATTAAAGAACGTTAAATATTCATTGCTTTGGAATATTATTTCAAAAGCTACTCCTTTTAACTCCTCTTCAGAAAATTGTGATCTTTGTATAGAGGAAATATTCTTTATATTAAAGACCAAAAATTCCCTGAACCTAAGGAGCAATTTATTCAGTTGTTGCAGACATAGATTGAACTCAACGTTTAAATATAAATTTAAAATGTAATATATAATTAATTAATTCTATTAATATATTGAACCTATCGATAAATCATTAGATTCCTTCATTTGACTGCTTAAACTCTCAAGTTTAAAAATAAAAAATAAAAAAAATAAAAAAATTTTTCCTAAATAAAAATAAAAAATTCTTCTAGAGAAACATACTGAAAGCTCTTAAAAGGGGAAAATATTTTATTTGAAAGTTTCTCCTATTTTTGAAAGTTTCTCTTTCTTTTTCTTATGGCTATAAAATTAAGTTAAACATACTGAGAACTAGATATATAAAAAAAATTTAAATTTTTATACTGAATCTCTTAAACATATTCTTATTTTAAAATTATATCTTGAAATATTCTATAATATTTTTTTAAAATTATATTGCTTAAATTATATTACGATTTGGAAATATAATTATATTTTATTTTATATTGTATATATTATGTACTTTAATTATACTATGTACTGTATTTTTATATCTCTCTCTATATATATATGTGTATATATATATATATATATATATATATGTATATATATATATATGTGTGTGTATGTATATATATGTGATGCATATCTACCTGTATGTGTATCTATGTGGGGATTGTGTGTATATATATATATGCATACAATTCGAATGCACTCGTTTATAAGGATTTTCGTGATAAACAAACTTATATAACAGTCACAACTACATAACAGGTGGATTTATTAGATATAAAACTTATAAAAAAATTTATTAAATAATATAAGATTTGTATAATAACATAAGGTTTGTATAACCTAAAATTTCCTTTACTATCTTAACATTTATAACATTTAATATAAGTAAATAACTTAATTTCCTTCATGCTGTTTCGCTATTACATAGAAATGATTTTCTCCATTTTTTTCTACAATTTTCTCAGAAAAATCTATAAGTTTATGAAAATTCCTATATCTTAAATTAAAAAGTCCTTTATTGTATGTATGTATATGTATGTATGTGTAGGTGTATATATATATATTTATATAAAACCCGCCAGACAGTCCTATGCGAGCAAGACAACCACTCTTGCCTCAAGTGGGAAAATTCCCGTCCAAACCCATGCAAGCGTGGAATAGGGACGTTAAACGATGATGATGATGTATATATATCTGTGTGTGCGTATGTATATATATGAATATATTCTTTTAATAATAAATATATTTTTTTAATAATATATAGTCTTAATAATATATGGATTTTTAAATAATATATAGATCTCAATTTTTAATGTATAGATCTCAATAATCTAATTGATAAACTAAACATTTAATCATATTTAAACAATGGTTAAAATTCTCCCATTATTTATGTATTTTCCATTCAGTTATTTACTCTTCTTTACTCATCCATTAAATATTTATTCTTTCACTTCATCTCAAAAGTTAAGCTAATACAACAACCTATCACTTAGAGCTTTCGCTTTCTCTTTTCTTTTTTCTTCTCTTTCTCCTTTTCTTATTTTTCTCATTTTCCTCTTAGAGTTTGCTCTTTTTTCTCTTTCTCTTTCTCCATAACCCAACGGCTTATTTAAATCTACTGTGATTTAAAAATATCCGACACTAATTTGCATAATAGTATAAATAAACTTATAACCCCACTATCCAGGAGCTTCCAACAGAAATGGTCGCATTATTTAAGGGTATGTCAATATTTATTTATAAAACTGCTCTATACTATATTTTATCTGATGAAAGTACACCATAATTTAACTTGGTGTCCTTGAAATATGTATAATGAAATAAATATGGTTTTATAAATATAGTTTCCATTTGTTAATATATCGTATTTTTAATCCAATAATTTGTTGAGTGCTTTATATCAGTTATAAAAATATTTGCTTGTTGTATCCCAACAATTTAAATAGAACTTCTACATATATATATATATGTATACATATATATATACAAACACACACATATATATATATATATATATATATATGGTGGCTGCCAACTCGTTTTCGAGTATGGCCACTACTTTATATCCATGTAGGAGAACCCCTACCGATGCGCTGAATGAATGTGACTTTTTAGTCCAGCCAGCGACTTGAAAACTCTGGCACAAACACTACACTTGTGACAATTATCGACACAGTGCTTTGCCCTTGGTACCATGTGACGACAAGTGCAGAGAGATCTCCAGATATAAAGCAATGCCTGTGCCGTGAAGCTTTTATAGTGAGCAAAGGCACTGCACAAAGCCAGTCCCACTCTCTTAACCAAGATGATATTTACCAAAAAGAAGAACAAGTCAACATCATTGGATACCATCAGGGTTGCAGGTGTTATATCAGAGTTTTCCTTCTCCTAGAATTATGCCTTGACAAAGGCTAAGGGGTCATCTCTCCCGGTGATTTTGGATGGCCATTGACTCTTAAGAGCTCCTTTGCCCTTTGACAGGTTTTGTTTTTAGTCCTGCAGGATGTCCAAAGTCACCCTCCTCACCAAGAAACCTTGGTGGGGTTGCCAGTTTAGTCGCCAACGACCCGACCATGGGACAGGTTGTACTGGGATACATGTTACCAGTAGCACCAACTGGTGACCTGACAGATACATATATATATATACACACACACATATATGTATATATATATATTTTTGCTAACTGGGAAAACTTAGCAAAAATATTCTAGACAGGGTAATACAACAAATTATAAACTTACCTAATTTATCTAACTTAAAATTATGGAAAGGGAGTAGTGAGATTATTGATTGGTTTAAAGAAATTAAATATAACTATAATAATAAGTTTATTCAGCTGGATATTGCTAACTACTATTCATCTATCACTCCTAATCTACTGAATAAGGCACTAAATTACGCATTTAAACATACTGACCTAACTAGCAATGAAATGCACATTATATTATCGGCAAGGAAAACATTGATAGAATTTAATAACCAACTCTGGACTAGGGCAGATAGAAATATAATAATAATTTCGACATAACTATGGGATCATCAGACTCAGCTCAGGTAACGAACCTTATGGGCCTATTTATAATTAATTCGCTACATAGAAAAATACCAGGTGTAACCGGAGGATTATATCGTGATAACATGCTTTTACTTATAGAAAATAATAGCTGTGAACTAAATAGAAAAAGAAAACAAATTATACAATTTTTTAATTACCTTAATCTAAAAATAGAAATAGAGAATAACCATAGAATAGTCAATTTTCTTGATGTAACACTAAATCTCAACACATGTCTTCATTATCCATTTCACAAACTAAATGAGAACTTGAATTATGTCAACTTTAACTCTAATCACCCCAGATCTGTTAAAAATACTATAGTGAACTCTGTTCAAGAACGAATTTCAAGAATTTCATCTAATAAAAATATATTTGATGAAAAAGCGGAGTATTACAACGAAGCGTTAGGTAGAGCTGGATATAGAAATAAAATTAAATACATCGATAATAATAATAATAATCAAACTAACCAAAATAATAACAATTTCAATTACGGTAACAACTTTAACAACTATAATAGAAAACATTACAATAATTCCAAAAGCCGAAAAAGAAATAGAACTAGAAATATATTATGGTTTGCTCCCCCTTTCTCACTAAATATTAAAACCCCTATTGCTAAACTATTCTTTAAAGCTCTTGACAAACGCTTCCCTAGAACACATAAATATTACTCAATTTTTAATAGACACACTATAAAATTAACTTACTCGTCCACCAAAAATTTAGCACAAAATATTAATAGAATTAATAATAGGAATTTAAAACCTAGCCAAAATACCAATAATAACCCAAACAATATTCAATTAAATAACTGTAACTGTAGAATTAAATCTAACTGTCCGTTAAATAACAACTGCTTAGCTAAAAATGTTGTGTACAATTGTAATGTTAAAACTAATTTAAATTCATTTAACTATGTTGGTTCCACCTCTACAGAATTTAAATTTTGCTTCAATAATCATAAGAATTCTTTCACAGATCCAAACAAAAAATCTTCAACTTCGCTATCTAGCCTACTATGGGACCTAAAATGAGATAATATTAAATATTCGATGAATTGGAATATTATTTCAAAAGCTACTCCTTTTAATTCCTCTTCAGAAAATTGTGATCTTTGTATTGAAGAAATATTCTTTATATTAAAGTCCAAAAATTCCCTTAATCTAAGGAACAATTTATTCAGTTGCTGCAGACATAGGTTGAACTCAACGTTTAAATATAAATATAAAATTAAAATTAGTATAATTAATTAAGTAATTTAGTTAATATATGAAACCTGTCGATAAATCATTAGATTCCTTCACCTTTTTCTTTTTAAACTTTCTTCCTAAATATAAACATGGATATAATAAACTACTCTAAAATGTCTATACTTCCAATGTATTAAATAAAATATACGGAAGATAAATTTCTATACTAAATATAAGGTTAT
>OZ024741.1:317774488-317791988 GCA_964016885.1 Eledone cirrhosa | reverse complement strand
CACTTTACAGTGTGGGCTGGAGGCTTCACTGGATGTATACTTCTGCCTGTCCTCGTGGGAGATGCATGAATGGGTGGGGGTGGTACATATATATATGCTTCAGCTTCGGCCTGTGCTTGTGAGAAGTTGGATCTTCTATATTACTGCGTAGTGCCAGAGATCTTGGTCTTGTGTCATTGCCCTTGAGAGATGCAATTGGGCAAGGTCAGTGGAAAAGCGGATGTAAAAATTATGATGATGATGACAATGATATACATTAAATATTCCTAAAAAAATTTCATTAAATTCTTTTTTAAAACAGTTCTCAAAACTTTTCCTTAAAATTTATCAAACTTTTAACAAAATGAAATTTCTAAAAAAATCCTCATATTATTTTATTTTGATGATTTTTTTTCCTATTATTTTGGGGAATATTTTTTTGGAGTGTGTGTGCGGGGGGTGGGGTGGGGGACTTAAATTCTGGAAGAAGAAAAACTGAAAAGGTTTTGACAAAATTTCAAGGAAATTTTCATGAAAATTTTAATGAAAGTTTTGGGAAAAGTTGTGAAAAACTGAAAAACATTTTGATGAAAATTTAACTAAAAATTTATATTTAAATTGAAAGTGTGAAATGATTCAACAGTTAGGGTTTTTATTATTGTGAATCTTTTTTTATGAAAATTTACTCAAAAACTTTTCAAAAGGATTTGCCTCTATTTGGTTTAAAAATTCATGAAAATCTTTCCGAAAAAAATTCAGTAAAAATTTTCTCAAAAATGTTCCTAAAAAATTCACCTTACATAATTTTGAAAATTTTTCTCAATTTGTTCCTAAAAATTTTTTCTCAGAATTTTCCATTATTATTATTATTACAACAAATATTGTTTCTACAGAGTGTAGTAAAATTTTTCATGAAAGTTGAATTTTGAAGAGAATTTTGAACAGAATTTTAATGAAATGTTTTGAAACATTTGATGAAAATTTTTGGGAAAATTTTCAAATATTTACTTTAAAATTTTTCTAAGATTTAAAAAGTTGCTATGATTCTTGAATTTTCAAAAATTTTCATAAAATTTTTCTCAAGAATTTCATAAAAAATTTCCTTAAAACGATTCTCAAAAATTCTCCTCAAAAGCTTTTTGAAAAATTCTACAAAAAATTCTCTCCGAAATTTTACCAAATTTCTCAATCATTTTGAAAATTATACTCAAAATTTTCAGAAACTGAAGATTTTTGAAAATTTAGAGTAAAATTTTAAACAATTGTTTTGCAATTTTTTTCAAGAACTTTGGAAACTTTTGATGAATGTTTTTTTTTTATAGGAAACTTTTGAAATTTTTTCGAAAATTTTTGAGATAATTTTGACTAAAATATTTCTTTTAGGAAAATCTTGTTTAGACATGCTTAAAACATGTTTTAACAAGTAAAAAAAAAATGCCATTATTTATGGGATGACATAATATATATATATATATATATATATCTAGGGAGTGTAACTTGGAGTTACTTTGTTGAACATATCACCCCATCGCCACCACCACTACCACACACATCGCTATATATTCACAACCTTGTTTTACCCGTGTTCCCTATGTCACTTTTTAACCTGTAACCCAATGTATAATTCGATCCTGTATATTTTTTGTCGCTCACAACACCACCACTGCCACCACAAGGCACATCTCCATGCTCCAACAATCATTAACATCATAAACATTGCCAACACATACTTTCCCCCCCTAAACAACGCAAGTGTGTGCGTCTGTGTGTAAGTATATATATATATATATATATATATATATATATATATATATATATATAAAAAGTCAGTCCATAGAAACATTAGATAAAATATATACAGTATTTCTTTTCCCAATCAGCATAAATTAACCACACAAAAAATCATTTAAACGAGGCTATAGGTTTAAAATATACCTATGAAGAAATAGTAGATAAATGATACAGCTCTTTATCCGCGATTCACAGCTATAGAAAATTTACCCATTATTTCTGATAGCCTGTAGACATATAGTTAACCATACATATATATATATATATATATATATATATATATATATATATATATATATATAAAATTAGTCCCTCGTCAGTGATTTGCCAACCATCATTGGTATTTCATCGCATTAAAAATCATATACCTCAGATTGGTGAGAGCAATAACTAAAAAAAGCTATTGGGACAAGTGAATTGCGTAAAGTGAGTGAGACAAGTAAACAACATAGAAGGATAAAGGCAAACCGAAGATAGGAAAAAAAACAAGCAACATGGTTATCCGGTCAGCATAAGCTGGGTGAATTTCATGAGCGTTCAGAATACAGACCGTCCGACGTGAGTGAGATGTGAGAAAGAAGGAAAGAACCCCACTACCAACGAAACAGGAGGAAGTGAGAATCTTCGGTTTGCCTTTATCCTTCTATGTTGTTTACTTGTCTCACTCGCTTTACGCGATTTACTTGTCCCAATAGCTTTTTTTAGTTATTGTTCGCACCAACCTGAGGTATATGATTTTTAATGCGATGAAATACCAATGATGGTTGGTAAATCACTGACGAGGGACTAATTTTATATGTAACTCATGTGCAACCACGCAGTATTTCTCTTTCTTCTAATGTTTTTTATATATATATATATATATGTACAAAGCCATCTCCATTGGCTCTCCCCCTCCCTCTATGTACTACGCCATCCCCACTGACACTCCCCCTCTCTCTATACACACACACGTGTATATATATGTGTATGTATGTGTGTGTGTATGTGTGTCTATGTGTATGTATACAACGTTTTTGTCAGACTAAGTGTGTCTAGCTATGTATCTCCTCATTGTATTTGACACCACCAACACATCCACCACACCTACACCACACACAATAATCAGCCACAAATACACACCAATCTGTCTACCGACAAGCCCCCCCCCCACACACACACCCACACCCACAGCCCATCTCAACCTGAGACAGTCACCACCATCTTATCATCACATCCACCCCCACATACACTACAGGCAAAAAACATCCCTATGATCTATTCCACCAATCAAAACAAGCCTTATTGACCAACATATGAACTTCTGACTTTATCATATAGCATGTATTCATTTTCTACAAGCATTTTAATTCTTTGAGTAGAATTCTTAATTCTTAAATAATTGTACAGTCAACAAAATATATGACAATGTTTTTCATATTTTTTTTTTAAATCTTTCCATTTCAATGAAATTTAATGTGTATGTATTCGAACACAAGCACTTTTAGTTTACACTTGGCGCAATCAAAATCAATTTCATATGCCCATATAAGCATGCGCACACTGTGACTCGCGCGTTATTGATTGGACGGCCTGTCTATACCACAAGCAGTATGTTTTCTCAACGATAGATACACAAACAGGAATCCACGAACGTGCGAACCGCCTTTTTTTCTTTGTGTGTATCCGCTTTTTGTGAACAACAATATATCCGGCCGTCTCACTAAACGGACCTTTACAGAATTTGCCCATTACTTATCGGTGAGTTAGTGCTTATTATTTACTAAATAATACTTTGACCAAGTTGTATTGGACACATACAAAGTTGTAAAAAATGTTACGTCCGTACCAATTTTTTCCTTTTTTAAACAAAAGGTTCTAAAAAATTAATTCATAACACTACTGTCACAGCCTTTTGCACAGGAAGTGAGTAAGTTTTCGGGTTTTTAAACGTAAGTTCACCAGGGTTTGTGTCTTTTCCATTATTAACCCACCTCTAATGGCATTTTTTATTCTGTTTACGACTAAATGTTATGAGCGTATTTGCAAATTGCTATTGTTCTTTAATTTTTTAATTAGTTGTCATAGACCATCTGCATGCAGTGCAATTGATTGCGCACACAAACACACCTGCATGCAGATAAACACTGACAGCTAATAAAAAAAAATCGATAATTTGCTTATTAAGACATCGGTGGTACTTTAGAAAATTTTTTGAATATATTGTTCTTTTTGGCATATGTCAGAAATATAGCTACTATTCACTTTGGTTATTTTTTGTAACTAAGAAACGGTTCCCTTTGGGTGGATACTTAACGAGAAAGATCCCAGGGTTTTGGACAAGTTTGTTTCAGGCACTCTATAGACGCCAATTTTGTCACACCTTGGTCATGAATTCGTATTCTTTTCCAATAGATACCGTATTTTCCACTCTATAAGGCTCACTGGGATATAAGGCGTATCATTTAAAATCAGGTCCGCGCAACAGCATGTAAGGCCAACCAGGAAAATGCTATCTTCTTTACTTTTAGTCTAGATCTATTACTTCTGTTAGAGCCGTGATTGATTACCATTGTATTATTTATACATAAGGCTCACCGGAGTATAAAGCGCGGAGCTGTTTTTTTAATGAAATTTAGGTATTTTAAGTGCACTTTATAGGCTGGAAAATTCGGTAAGTTATTATAATCATATTTCCAAACCTTCCCATTCACCAGTAACCATGCTAGCGAATCTAGTGTCACCTCTCTCTGTACTTAAGCACCCCTCTCTAACCTAACAGCTTCATTACACGTCGTTATGCCCACACGGAAACGTTCAAGACTTACTTCCAAAAAAGATACAGCTACTGCTTTGAGACTACGAATTAGGCATTCTCAGGTATGCGCTCATTCACAATTGGTTAATCCTTTATGCAATATTCTCCCTTAATGTTAGCAAGCACTGCGTTTATCCTAACTGTCACCACTTTTAAGCAACTACAACATTCTAATCGTAGTTATATTAAATTTATTGTCTTACCTTGATTCCCTTTTGTTCATATTACACTTTTCTCATTTACTATTGGCACAGTGTCTTTGGCTTAGCTAACCAGTAGCATTAATTAACTTTCTCTAGGAAACACCTGCTGAGTGCGAATCTCGACTCGCTGATAGACGTCTTTCCCAGCTAGTTGAGTCACCAACATCCCGTACGACGAGGCTTGCTGATGTTCGCCTTCGTTGCCAACAAGCGCTTGTGGAGGAGCCACCAACATCCCGTACGACGAGGCTTGCTGATGTTCGCCTTCGTTGCCAACAAGCGCTTGCGGAGGAGCCACCAACATCCCGTACGACGAGGCTTGCTGATGTTCGCCTTCGTTGCCAACAAGCGCTTGCGGAGGAGTCACCAACATCCCGTACGACGCGGCTTGCTGGCGTGCGCCTTCGTCACCAACATCCCGTCAAACGAGGCTTGCTGGGGTTCGCCTTCGTAGTCAACAAGCGCTTGCAGAGGAGTCCACGGCAGAGAGAGACAACAGGCTTGCTGCTAAGCTTTCCCGGCATACATTAGCTACTGCTGCCAAGAGCTCAGGCTGGGTAAAAGCAGCCTTCAGATATAACCCCTCTGAGGATTACGGACTTCTGCCTACAGTTTCCATTGGCAAAATGGATGTCTGTACATCCTGCAAGGCAATGAATTGGTCAGGCAAGGCGCCCTCTATGTGCTGTGCAGGAGGTAAGGTGCAACTAGAGGCATTGGCTGAACCGCCAGACGTTCTTCTCAATCTACTTACAGGTGACGACAGGCTACAACATTCCGCCGTAACATGTGGAAATACAACTCCTGTTTCTTGATGACCTCCTTTGGTGTAGACAATAACAACACCAACAACAGCGTGAACCCCAACAACAATGTTGCACCTGTGATGCGCGGGAAGTAACTTGCACACATTTTAACAACAGAGCAAAGGTCGACTTACACCAGGGCAACGCCGGGTACTTCTGCTAGTATATATATATATATTTATATGTACAACACCATTGTACATATTTATATGTACAATCTCCATTGGCTCGCCCTCTCCCTCTATCTATGTACTACGCCATCCCCACTGACACCCCCCCCCCCCCCCCACCCTCTATATATACACACACACACACACACACACACACACGTGTATATATATATATATGTGTGTATATGCTTTTGACAACAGCTGGTGATATGCATGTAAGTAAATATTCTCTTTATCTGATATTTAACTAACCTTACATAGATCGATAACAAAGTATAGTTACAATGTATTATCATTACCTAGAAACGATCGTAAAGAAGTGAAGTATATTTCTAATGACTTGATTTTTTATTTCATTGTTTTAACTTATATCATGACTGTTTTCGTTTTAATGTTTTATTGTTTTTCGGGATATATGTGTATATATATGTGTATGTATGTGTGTGTGCGTATGTGTGCATATGTCAGTGTGTATAGGTATGTATCTCCTCATTGTATTTGACACCACCAACACATCCACCACACCACCATAAACACCATTACCATGAACAACAACACCACACCCACACCACAAAATCAACCACAAATACACACCAATCTGTCTACCGACAATCCACCACCCCCACACCCACAGCCCATCTCAACCTGAGACAGTCACCACCATCTTATCATCACATCCACCCCCACATACACTACAGGCGAAAACATCCCTATGATCTATTCCACCAATCAAAACAAGCCTTATTGACCAACATATGAACTTCTGACTTTATCGTATAGCATGTATTCATTTTCTACTAGCATTTTAAGGGGTCTGCCGAGCTGCGTATTATAGAGTCGGGTAAGATCGATACAGATCGAACCTTGAGCTGATCAGTGGCGAACCGCGCATCACCTACCAATAAATGTAATGAAGGAGTAACCAATCGTCCTTGTTATCTTTTCTCTATATATATATATACACACACATACATATATACGTACACACATATATATATCATCATCATCATATTTTCACATGGGTTGGACAGGTCCTTTTCAGCACAGCATCTCTCCACCTGTCACATTCCTCTGCGAGTCTCTCAGATTTGAGATCAGCTCTCCCCACTCGACCCTGGTCTTCCTTGGTCTATCGCTACTGCGGCTTCCTACCACTTGTATTTCCTGGCACTCCATCACCCAGTGATCATCATCCATGCGCATTACATGTACATACCAATGCAGACTTCTCTCTTGCACACCACTTTTTCCCTCAGTTAATCAAAACTCTGCCTTTCTCTCACATTTACATTGCACATCCAACAAAGCATAGTAGTTTAATTTCTTTCTAGCCTACGCATGTCCTTCGCAGTCACTGCCATGTTTTGCTACCATGCAGCATTGCACTTTGCATATATATATATATATATATATATATATATATATATATATATATATATACTAGACCATGCGTGACCTGTTGGGTCACGTTCACTTCAAATATGTTTTTAAAAGTCATGTTCGCTTAAAAATAATTTTTTATATAATTAAAATATATACAGACATGTATATAATGTGAAATGAAACTGGAAGGCCCATATATATACATGTGAGTATGTATATATATGTGGGTGTCTGTGATCTATATATACTGGTCATAGACACACACACACACATACATATATACACAACACCACCAGCTCCCTTCCATTTTCCTTATCTTTCTCCTCTCCCTATGTCTCTCTTTCAATCTACTCTCTCACAACCACTACCTCTTTCTCTCTCTCTGTTTATAAAGATACGCAGAAAAATCCCATATCTCGGGAACCAGTGGTCCGATTTACGCGAAACTTATTTTATTCCATTTGAGGGACAACTTTCTTTCAAAGTATTTTCCCATTATGCGCCCTTTTGGCTGTATTACATTACAGACAAGCAAGCAACCAATCACAGACTTTTAGTAGAATATATATATATATATGTATATATATTTTTTACTCTTTTACCTGTTCCAGCCATCCGGCTGAGGCCATGCTGGGGCACCGCCCTTGTTGCTACACATTATATCTCCAGCCTGTATTGGTTGCCCACTGGTGCAAGAGGGAGTTCGTTGCTGCTGCTCTTAGGTTTCCCTCATGCCTTGCTGTGGGTTCATCCGGGATCCTGGAGAGCAAGGTGTTGAGATGTTTCTTGAAGACATCCACCTCCACACCATGCAGATCTCTCAGATCCCTCGACAGCTTGTTGTACAGTCTTAACAGCAAATCCTACCCCAGCCTCTCTTCTGGTTCCTTCATCTCTTCCTTTCCAGAATAATGTATATTCTCCACAAAATTCTGTAGGATGACCATCTCCAGCTAACCTCGTCTCAGATAAAGCCACGATGTCAAGGTCGTAACGTCGAAGCTCCTTTGCAACAAGAGCGGTCCTTCATTCAGGACGCTCCAAGGAATCCCTGTCAAGCAGCGTCCGAACGTTCCAGCAGCCAAGACTAAATGCCTTGTTTGGCTCTATTACAATGGCACGATGACGAGTGGCCCCAGGCTGTGATAACCTGGGGCCCCTACCCTTATTGCCAATTATCTTTTTTGTTGCAGAACCTAAATTTCAAATTATCTCTTTTATATTGTTCTGGAACATCATTGAATTCGAAAAAAAAAAAAAGTAATAATAATAGTAATAATAATAATAATAATAATAATAATAGTACACTATTAATAATTATTAATATTTCTTCACTCCCAGTGGTTTAACTGCGCGATCGGGCATCCAGCCCGATTATTTCTATGTCCCCGCGCAAAAAAAAAAAAGAAAAAAAACTCACTTATATACATACATATATATATATACATATATATACATATATATATATATATATATATATACACATATATATATACATACATATATATATATACATACATATATATATATACATACATATATATATACATATATATATACATATATATATATATACATACATATATATATATACATACATATATATACATATATATATACATACATATATATACATATATATATATACATATATATATACATACATATATATATACATACATATATATATACATACATATATATACATATATACATACATATATATACATACATATATATACATCATCATCATCATCATCATCAACGTTTAACGTCCGTGTTCCACGCTTGCATGGGTTTGGACGGGGGTAGTCCCACTTGAGGCAAGAGTGATTGTCTTGCTCGCATAGGACTGTCTGGCAGGTTTTCTACAGTTGGATGCCCTTCCTAACACCAAGCACATTTACAGTGTGGGTCTGGGAGGTTTTTACCGTGTTGCCTACACGGCCACATTACAGCGTGGACTGTGTGTTTTTTTGTCGTGACACCTACACGATCTCATTTGTTTCAGCCTGGATGGCGCGGCACCAACATAACTTTACATAGGACGGGGTGGTGTGGATGGGTGGGGGTGGTGGCGGGACGGGGTGTATTTTGTTAGAGATGCCTACTGGCAAGGCGGGTCTTCTCTGTTACTGAGTACCGCCAAAGGTCTCAGTCCAGTGACATTGTCTTGGAGAGGTGTAAGTGTGTGAGGTCGGAGTTTATCAGCTCGTCCCAGGTTTTTCTAGGTCTGCCTATTCCGTGGCTACCGTCTATCTTTATTGCCCTGCACTTTGTTATACAGCTATCGACTTTCATGCGCATCACGTGTCCATACCAACGTAGCCTTCTCTCGAGTAAACAACATCTGATCCCTCTTATCTCTAATTTTTTCCTTAGTTCGTTTATGCTTTGCCGTTCACGTATATTACTGTTACACATCCAGCGGAGCATGCAAGCTTCGTTCCTCTCTAGTCTGCGTATTATATATACATATATACATACATATATTCATATATATATATACATACATATATTCATATATATATATACATATATATACATACATATATTCATATATATATATACATATATATACATACATATATTCATATATATATATACATATATAACCAACAGTGACTATATAATTATTGCAGGCGACCTAAATGGTCACGTTGGACAACATTGTGACAGCTACAACGAAATCCATGAAGGCTATGGGTTTGGTACTAGAAATGAGGAAGGCTCCAGAATCCTGGAATTCTGTGACGCAAATAACCTAACTATCTGTAACACTAACTTCAAAAAACGTGACAATCACCTGATCACCTATAGATCCGGGGAACACACAAGCCAGGTAGATTATATCCTTACCAGAAGACGTGACAGAGTGTCTGTTGTAAACACTAAATCCCTCCCCCATGAAGAATGCAGCTCCCAACATAGACTGATAATTAGCGACCTCATAGTCAGGACGAGACGGACTAGACAACAGAAGAGGACTATCCTCAGGAGAAAAATATGGAAGCTAAAGGACCCCACAGCCAGAAATAAATTTAAAAGCATACTACTTGATGCTTTCGACAGTAAGGAAGAGCAATTAGAGTCGTACAATATAGAGGAGCAGTGGGAATTCCTGAAAGCAAACCTGCTGATGGCGGCAGACGAAGTCTGTGGCTGGAGCAGGCCTGTAGGCAGGAGGAGAGTAACATGGTGGTGGAACAGTAAGGTGGAGGGGTCAATTAAGGCCAAAAAGCAGGCTTGGAAAGTATGGCGGGATGGGGGAAGTAGAGAAGACTATCAAGTGGCCAGGAGGGAAGCTAGGAGACAAGTGTACTTCGCAAGAAGGGAAGCAGAGGAAAGAAAGTTCAAGCATGTTCTACAACGCGAGGACCAAAAACGTGAGGTGTTCAGGATTGCTAGGCAATGTGTCAAGGAAAACCGTGATATTGTCGGGGAGAAGTGTGTACTTAATGATGACGGCATACTTGCCATCACCGACGCTGATAAGAAGGTAGCTTGGAAGTGTCACTATGAAAGGCTACTAAATGAGGAGAATAAATGGGAGAAAGACAGTCTCCCCCACATCGACCCAATAGAGGGACCAGCAGTGTTAGTTGAGGGTAGTATAATAAGTAAGGCAATCAAGGATATGAAGACGGGTAAGGCAGCTGGGCCTTCGGAAATAGTTGCTGAGATGCTGAAGGCATCTGGCACGGTGGGACACACCATGGTCACCCGGATAGTTAACCAAGTCGTACATAATGGGGTTGTTCCGAAGGACTGGCGTAGCAGCATCATCGTTAACTGTTATAAGGGTAAAGGAGATGCCCTAGATAGGAGTAACTATAGAGGCATTAAATTAATCGACCAGGTCATGAAGGTCACGGAAAAAGTAATAGCGCAACTAACCAGAGAGAGAATTGACCTCGATGAAATGCAGTTCGGGTTTGTGTCAGGCAAAAGTACCACAGACACTCTTTTCATTGTACGACAACTACAGGAGCAGTACCTAGCTAAAAGTAAACCCCTAAACTTAGCTTTTGTCGACTTGGCGAAAGCCTTCGACAGAGTCCCCCGTTCCATTATCTGGCGGGCTCTTAGAAAACTAGGTGTTGACGAATGGCTTGTGAGAGCTATACAAGCCATGTATAAAGAAACAGTCAGCAAGGTTAGAATTAACAACGAATATAGTGAAGAGTTTAGCGTAAAAGTTGGCGTCCATCAGGGCTCTGTTCTCAGGCCCCTACTATTTATTATTGCCCTTCAGGCTATAACAGAGGAGTTCAAGACCGGCTGCCCATGGGAACTCCTATACACAGACGGCCTAACACTCATAGCTGAATCAATGGCCGAGCTAGAGAAGAAATTCCAAACATGGAAGCACGGCTTAGAATCAAAAGGCCTTAAAATTAACCTGGCTAAGACCAAAGTTCTAGTTTGTAGGAAAGAAAATAAGGCGGCGGTCCCTTCCGAGAAGTGGCCATGCTCAGTGTGTAGGAAAGGCGTAGGTAGAAACTCCATTTTGTGTCAGAAATGCTAAGTATGGGTGCATAAAAGATGTAGTGGGATCACAGGTAAGCTAACTAAGAACATAGATTTCACATGTGGCCGGTGCTCTGGTGCAATAAGTAGCAGCAAGTGCCCACAAATACTAGCTCTTTCAACTGCGCAGAGGGCTCTATAGAAATAGTGGACAGCTTCCGTTACCTGGGTGACAAAATCAGCAGTGGGGGAGGGTGCTCTGAAAGTACAGTAGCTAGAGTCAGAACTGGATGGAAAAAGTTCAGAGAGCTTATACCACTATTAGCCTCTAAAGGGTTCTCCCTAAAAATGAAAGGCAGGTTGTATGATGCCTGCATACGAACAGCAATGTTGCATGGCAGTGAGACCTGGGCATTGTGTGCAGAGGATATACGCAGACTAGTGAGGAACGAAGCTTGCATGCTCCGCTGGATGTGTAATAGTAATATACGTGAACGGCAAAGCATAAACGAACTAAGGAAAAAATTAGAAATAAGAGGGATCTACGTTGGTATGGACACGTGATGCGCATGAAAGACAATAGTTGTATAACAAAGTGCAGGGCAATAAAGATAGACGGTAGCCACGGAATAGGCAGACCCAGAAAAACCTGGGACGAGCTGATAAACTCCGACCTCACACACTTACACCTCTCCAAGACAATGTCACTGGACCGAGACCTTTCGCGGTACTCAGTAATAGAGAAGACCCGCCTTACCTAAATACATAGTAGAACCTACTACAGTCAGTAGGCATCTCTAACAAAATACACCCCCGTCCCACCACCCCCACCCCATCCACACCGCCCCCTTCTATGTAAAGTTATGTTGGTGCCACACCATCCAGGCCGAAACAAATGAGATCGTGTAGGTGTCACGACAAAAAAACACACAGTCCACGCTGTAATGTGGCCGTGTAGGCAACACGGTAAAAACCTCCCAGACCCACACTGTAAATGTGGTTGGTGTTAGGAAGGGCATCCAACTGTAGAAAACCTGCCAGACAGTCCTATGCGAGCAAGACAATCACTCTTGCCTCAAGTGGGAAAACCCCCGTCCAAACCCATGCAAGCGTGGAACACGGACGTTAAACGTTGATGATGATGATGATGATGATATACATATATATACATATATATATATACATATATACATATTTTTCTCGATTCTTCTCTCCATTCGAACCCATTCATTCAATCACTATTCTATGTCCTAATTTCACACTATATCATATTTTCACCATTCTATATCATATTTTTTTCTCTAAAAATCATATTTTCCCTATCACCGCATTTTCTCTATCGTATTTTCTTAAACAAAACAAATCTTGTATTTTCGTTTATTGTTAAATTATGCCCAAAATACGGCGATCTTATCTTAAACCTTACATTCTCGCTAACAACCCGTCATCCCTCCCACCCGCCCCCACGCACCACCATTATTACGTGGACCAATCATAAGTCAGAGGCCCATACTATCGCTTAACTGGCTGCTTTTCGATATGATGGATGGACTACGGAATTCTGGAGAGTTGAAGAGAGAAAAATGTGGACGCTCAGCGACAATGCCAAAGATAAAGCCAAATTCACCTCGTGGACGAGAATGCAAGCACTCCTCCTTGTTTCGGCCCAGGATGGCTAACATAACCCCCCCCCCCACCAACGCCCCACCGCTCCCACCCTCCAAACGCAATCCAAAACTTCAGAGTTGGTACCATGAATGTAGGCACCTTAAAGGGTCGCTCTAACGAGGTTGTAGAAATGCTTGAACGTAAGGAGGTCGATGTTTGTTGTATTCAAGAGACCAGGTGGAGGGGAGGGTCGGCTAGATTCATCGTGGGTAAAGAACGATGCTATAAGCTTTTCTGGGTGGGAAATGACAATGGGTTGGGTGGGGTAGGAATCATGGTAGCAGAAAAGTGGGCAGATAAGATAATAGACGTAAATAGAGTGAACGACAGAATAATTAAAATAAGACTTGTCCTCAATAAAACTACGGTGACAGTAATATCTGCGTACGCACCCCAATCCGGACTGCCCGGCGCTATAAAAGACAGATTCTACGAGACACTGATGCTCACTACCTCCCAAATAACCGACAGTGACTATATAATTATTGCAGGCGACCTAAATGGTCACGTTGGACAACATTGTGACGGCTATGACGGAATCCATGGAGGCTATGGGTTCGGTACTAGAAATGAGGAAGGCTCCAGAATCCTGGAATTCTGTGACGCAAATAACCTAACTATCTGTAACACTAACTTCAAAAAACGAGACAATCACTTGATCACCTATAGATCGGGGGAACACACAAGCCAGGTAGATTATATCCTTACCAGAAGACGTGACAGAGTGTCTGTTGTAAACACTAAATCCCTCCCCCATGAAGAATGCACCTCCCAACATAGACTCATAATTAGCGACCTCATAGTCAGGACGAGACGTACTAGACAGCGGAAGAGGACTATCCTCAGGAGAAAAATATGGAAGCTAAAGGACCCCATAGCCAGAAATAAATTTCAAAGCATATTACTTGACGCTTTCGACAGTAAGGAAGAGCAATTAGAGTCGTATAATATAGAGGAACAGTGGGAATTCCTGAGAGCAAACCTGCTGACGGCGGCAGACGAAGTCTGTGGCTGGAGCAGGCCTGTGGGTAGGAGGAGAGTAACATGGTGGTGGAACAGTAAGGTGGAGGAGTCAATTAAGGCCAAAAAGCAGGCTTGGAAAGTATGGCGGGATGGGGGAAGTAGAGAAGACTATCAAGTGGCCAGGAGGGAAGCTAGGAGACAAGTGTACTTCGCAAGAAGGGAAGCAGAGGAAAGAAAGTTCAAGCATGTTCTACAACGTTAGGACCAAAAACGTGAGGTGTTCAGGATTGCCAGGCAATGTGTCAAGGAAAACCGTGATATTGTCGGGGAGAAGTGTGTACTTAACGATGATGGCATACTTGCCATCACCGACGCTGATAAGAAGGTAGCTTGGAAGTGTCACTACGAAAGGCTTCTAAATGAGGAGAACAAATGGGAGAAAGACAGTCTCCCCCAGATCGATCCAATAGAAGGACCAGCAGTGTTAGTTGAAGGTAGTATAATAAGTAAGGCAATCAAAGATATGAAGACGGGTAAGGCGGCTGGGCCTTCGGAAATAGTTGCTGAGATGCTGAAGGCATCTGGTTCGGTGGGACACACCATGGTCACCCGGATAGTTAACCAAGTCGTACAGAATGGGGTTGTTCCGAAGGACTGGCGTAGCAGCATCATCGTTAACTGCTATAAGGTAAAAGGAGATGCCCTAGATAAGAGTAACTATAGAGGCATTAAATTAATCGACCAGGTCATGAAGGTCACGGAAAAAGTAATAGCGCAACTAATCAGAGAGAGAATTGATCTAGATGAAATGCAGTTTGGGTTTGTGTCAGGCAAAAGTACCACAGACGCTCTTTTCATTGTACGACAACTACAGGAGAAGTACCTAGCTAAAAGTAAACCCCTATACTTAGCTTTCGTCGACTTGGAGAAAGCCTTCGACAGAGTCCCCCGTTCCATTATCTGGTGGTCTCTTAGAAAACTAGGTGTTGACGAATGGCTTGTGAGAGCTATACAAGCCATGTATAAAGAAACAGTCAGTAAGTTTAGAATTAACAACGAATATAGTGAAGAGTTTAGCGTAAAAGTTGGTGTCCATCAGGGCTCTGTTCTTAGCCCCCTACTATTTATTATTGCCCTTCAGGCTATAACAGAGGAGTTCAAGACCGGCTGCCCATGGGAACTCCTATACGCAGATGATCTAACGCTCATAGCTGAATCAATGACCGAACTAGAGAAGAAATTCCAAACATGGAAGCACGGCCTAGAATCAAAAGGCCTTAAAATTAACCTCGCTAAGACTAAAGTTCTAGTTTGTAGGAAAGAAAATAAGGCGGCGGTCCCATCTGGGAAATGGCCATGCTCAGTGTGTAGGAAAGGCGTAGGTAGAAACTCCATTTTATGTCCCAAATGCAAAGTATGGGTGCATAAAAGATGTAGTGGGATCACAGGTAGTGGGATCACAGGTAAGCTAACTAAGAACATAGATTTTACATGTGGCCGGTGCAATAAGTAGCAGCAAGTGCCCACAAAATACTAGCTCCTTCAACTGCGCAGAGGGTTCTATAGAAATAGTGGACAGCTTCCGTTATCTGGGTGACAAAATCAGCAGTGGGGGAGGGTGCTCTGAAAGTACAGTAGCTAGAGCCAGAACTGGATGGAAAAAGTTCAGAGAGCTTATACCACTATTAGCTGCTAGAGGGTTCTCCCTAAAAATGAAAGGCAGGTTATACGATGCCTGCATACGAACAGCAATGCTGCATGGCAGTGAGACCTGGGCATTGTGTGCAGAGGATATACGCAGACTAGAGAGGAACGAAGCTTGCATGCTCCGCTGGATGTGCAATAGTAATATACGTGAACGGCAAAGCATAAACGAACTAAGGAAAAAATTAGAAATAAGAGGGATCAGATGTTGTTTACTCGAGAGAAGGCTACGTTGGTACGGTCACGTGATGCGCATGAAAGACGACAGCTGTATAACAAAGTGCAGGGCAATAAAGATAGACGGTAGCCACGGAGTAGGCAGACCCAGAAAAACATGGGACGAGCTGATAAATTCCGACCTCACACGCTTACACCTCTCCAAGACAATGTCACTGGACCGAGACCTTTGGCGGTACTCAGTAATAGAGAAGACCCGCCTTACCTAAATACAAAGTAAAAACCTACTACAGTCAGTAGGCATCTCTATCAAAACACACCCCCGTCCCACCACCTCCACCCCACCCACACCGCCCCTTTCAATGTAAAGTTATGTTGGTCCCACAACATCCAGGCCGAAACAAATGAGATCGTGTAGGTGTCACGACAAAAAACACACAGTCCACGCTGTAAATGTGGCCGTGTAGGCAACGCGGTAAAAACCTCCCAGCCCCACACTGTAAATGTGGTTGGTGTTAGGAAGGGCATCCAGCTGTAGAAAACCCGCCAGACAGTCCACGCTGTAATGTGGCCGTGTAGGCAACACGGTAAAAACCTCCCAGCCCCACACTGTAAATGTGGTTGGTGTTAGGAAGGGCATCCAACTGTAGAAAACCCGCCAGACAGTCCTATGCGAGCAAGACAACCACTCTTGCCTCAAGTGGGAAAACCCCCGTCCAAACCCATGCAAGCGTGGAACACGGACGCTAAACCTGATGATGATGATGATGATGATATATATATATATAAATTAATAAAAATAATGAATAAAAACAAAGAAACAGTTCCTTATATTAAAAAATTCATCATTTTACGATCGTTTCTAGGATATATATGTGTGTGTTGGTATGTATATCATATAGATCTATGTAAAATTTTTACAAACTATCAGAGGGAATATACATACCTACACATATATATGCTGTCTTCAGAAATAATTGTTTCTACTTTAGGCACAAGGCCAGCAATTACCCAGTGCATTACTGGTACTTTATTTTATCGACCCCGTAAGGATGAAAGGCAAAGTCAACCTCAGCGGGATTTCAGAAATAATGATATTTGTTTATTGAAAAAAACCAACAAAGATTTAATATAATAGGTCTGTTTGGGAACAGGTTTTGAATTGACCAATAGAAAGGTAGTAAGTGGTGGAGATGGTAGAATAGTAGTAATGGAACTTTAATTTAGGGGTAGAGGAAGGCAGATTTCAGTTTTGAATGGAAAGAGTATAATGAATGAAAAGATTATTTTGGGGATGAAACTAGGTCAAGTGGGTAAAAGGTACACGAAAATTTGAAGTTATAAAAGAATAATGCTAATGTAAATATCTAAGGAGAATAAAATTTACGA
>OZ024741.1:317761988-317769488 GCA_964016885.1 Eledone cirrhosa | reverse complement strand
CTGGTATTAATAAACTTGGGTCTAGTAGGTTTATCCAGTTTGATATTGATGCCTATTACACGTCGATTTCACCTATCCTCCTTAATAAAGCCTTAATTATGGCCATGCGAGTGTCTAGCCTTACACGACCGCAGATTGATGTTATACTAGCAGCCCGTAGGACTATCATCAAATTCGAGGATACACTTTGGACGCGTAAAAACACACCCAACAATTTCTACGTTACAATGGGTTCGAGTGATTCGGCCCAGGTAACTGATCTTGTTAGGCTGTTCCTCCTAAATGAACTGTATGTTACCTTTCCGCACCTTAAAGGCGGACTTTATCGTGACGATGCATTGTTTGTGATAAACTCTAGCACCAACAATATTGAGCATAATAGGAAGAAACTTTATAAATTTTTAAAAAGTTTTAACCTTTCGATCACCATTGATAGAAATGATAGAGCGGTCAACTTTTTAGATGTGACTTTGGACTTGGTCACTAATAGTTATAAACCCTTCCATAAGCCAAATGAAATACTCTCTTATGTTAATCCCAATTCTAACCACCCCAAATCTATGATTAGCTCTATAATTAACGGTGTATCTAATAGAATTTCCACACTCTCTAAGGATATAGGAATATTTAATTCACATGCAGAGTACTATAATAATGCCCTAGCTAACTCTGGTTACTCTGGTAAAATACGTTATAATGAGAACAACCTTAGAAAGTCTCCGTTTATCCATAATAATAATAACGTAATTTCCCATAATATGGCCATGAATGGGAGTAGAAATCCCATAGGTGTATCCGAACCCATCCATAGGTTAAGCTACCGTAATCGTAATAGTGAGTCTAATGGTACACTTTTCGGGATTAGTTCTAGGGAACAAGTTAGGCACTCTGATCGCTCACCCAGTGGTAATGTTTTTACTAATTCTAATAGTGTTATTTCAACTGATCCTGGTAGTAACCCTAATCCTATTGATATGATTCCAAATAACAGTAGATATACTAAAGGTAGAAACAGAAGGAGACTCAATAGGGTTTTGGCTGCTTCTAATAATGTTGTTTCAACTAGTCCTCGTAGTAACCCTGATCCTATTAGTGGGATACTGGATAACGGTAGAGTTCGTAAGGATAGAAATAGGAGGAGACTCAATACTTATTTTAACCCGCCTTATGATCATGAAGTATTAACTAACATCCCTAGGTCTTTCTTTTCTATCTTAGAGAAAAATTTCCCTCCTACTAATAAATACCATGGTATTTTTAATAAAAATGTAATTAAACTATCATTCTCTACCACCCCTAATATTAGTTCTCATTTAGCTAGCATTAACAATAAGAAAATTAGGGACAGCTACCCCTCTTTGTGTACTACTAGTCTTGATAGATCCATTAATACCTTACCACCTGAGCAGACCTTATCTTATAATAACCCTAGAAGTGATGCATTACTTATTCAGCCGGTAAATAGCACCAGAAAGTGTAACTGTAGAGTAAGTATTAACTGCCCTTTAAATGGTCACTGCCTCTCTAGGAACATTGTTTATGCTTGTGAAGTTAAGACTGATTCTTCTAATAGCACGTATATAGGCTCCACATCAAATAATTTTAAAACTAGGTTTAATTCTCATATCTCTAATTTTAAGCATGTTAAGTTTAAGAACTCCACTTCTTTAGCACACCATATCTGGGATCTTAAAGGGGCAGGCATGCCATATAGCCTTAAGTGGCGTATAGTAGCACGCTCTAATAACCTATCAACACACTAAATTCTGTCATCTCTGTATCCTAGAGACCCACTCTATAATTTTCTCTAGGGAAGTTTTGCTTAATAGAAAGTCTGAGATATTTTCTTCCTGCCCCCATGCCATTTCTAATTCTTTCTTCTATTATAGACCTAAAAGTTCTGGTAGTTTAAATCATATCCATTAGCTGCTATGTTTCCTTATATTTTTTGTTTAGGTTCATTTTGATTACCATCATCTTTATTATTATTAGTTTTTTTACAACTTTTCAATTTTAGTTTCCATAGTCTTTTGGCTACCATACCCTATCTATCATCTTAAGCATCATTATAGTTTCCCTACTAACACCTTATGGGTTTATATCTTATTAAATACTTTGGTTGGAGTCTCATTCAACTAATGTACCTCCTCCTCTACACACTTAATATCCGCCCCTTCTATTATACTATATATAAATTTCACCTTTATGCTCCTTTTATGATATTATATAATATATGAATTTACTTTTATGCTCCTTCCTATCCTCCATAACCTCTCTTCTTTCTGTTCCCATTGATCTACCATAGTTCTATTTAGAGTCCTTTTATTTGATAACGTTATTCGACTGAACGGAGCATATTTTACTCTATTCTTGATAATTTTATTGAAATATCTTAAACTTATACGTTTTTGATGACTTAAACTATAACCAATTTTGAAGTGACTAAATATGTATTTTAAATACTTTTAATATTAATTAATTTGAAAAGGTTTTCTAGTCAATTCGCCGCTTACATTTCTATCTCTTCCTTTACTTAACCGCCTGTGACACCTAAGTAAATATACTTGTTTTTGTTTTTCGATCTTCGGTTTATTTTATTTATTTTTTTTACTCCCACACGCTGTTCATTAATATATGTCTGTCTATCTCAACCACGTAAATATTTATTAAGCATCTCCTTAGACTCCGTTTGATATTTGATATTAATGTTGTTATATCATATCATTTTTATGTAATCGTATTATAGATTTTAATATATGTTGTTTGAAGTATTATATTATATTTTGTAATATTTTGTGATATTTTGATAATGTTTATGCTAATGTAAAACGACTTCACCTCCGTGTATGTGTTGCAGTGGTATAGATATTTTTTTTCAACACAATTTTTTCAACACTATTTAGTTCTATATGATTTTTTTCTTACCCTGTGTAAAACTTTATACTATTTGTTAACCTTGAATTATATATATGATGTAATTTTGTATATCTTTTGATGCCAATATATTATAATATTGTTATTATAATGTTATTATAATGTTTTTATATTGTTTATACACACTGACAGGGAATTATGTATTTTATTTTTATTTTTATCTTTATTATTATATTATACTGTAAACAATATATATATATATATATTTAAATACTTAATAAGTGTTAGTTTGTGTTTGTACTAATGTATATATGTATAAATATATATATATATATATATACATATATTAAGCTTTTTATTATCACCATCTATTATATTATATTATATATTATTATATTCTATATCGTACTGTAATTATCGCATTTATATTACCATTTGTGTTTCAAGTTTTTGCATTATACAATATTTGCAATGTGGGTTCAACATGTTAATCACTTCCTTGCTATTTGGTCTATATCTATGTTTGTAACTGCTCGCTCTTAATCTTAGCCTACTTTTCCTTGATATCCTTCCTAGACTTTAATAGATGTATACTCCATATTCTTCAGAGTTTTTGGCTTGTATTGGCCGATAGTGCTTCTTGTAGCTTTACTTGCCCTGATGAGTCCTTAATAGGATGAAACATTGTTGGCTAATAAAGACTTTTGATGTATTGAAGGCTTCTTTGGTTTATTTTTTATAATGACATATATATATATATACATATATAATCTTGTATTTTTGTTATCGCTTGTTAAATACGAGGACCTCATTCAATCCTTACCTTCCTCGCTATCCACCCAACCTTAATTCCTTAATTCTATCGTATTTTCAAAACAAAACAAAACCCTTGTTCTTCTTCTTCTTATAAATTCTTTTAAATATATTTGTTACTTCGAAAACTCTAAACTCCCGCTCCTACTATCTCCGCCCCCTCCCTCTACTTCATGAGGGCTCGCGGCCAGCCACCCCAACATCTACATCATGCGGCCAAACCTATCCCCTCCCCCCCATCTCTCTCTCTCTCTCTCTCTCCCTCTCTATCTATATATAAGATAAACCCTTCAAGTAAATCACATTCGCCAAATTCATAGCTGCTTTCTTTACGGTATATCATGTAACGTAATGTACACATTTTTCTACCACTTTCCACACTCCATCCGTATCCAGTCCAACCTTCCAATCTTGCCAAATCCTAATGTAGTTTGTCGTATTTCAAAAAAACAAATTTGTATTTTTTTGTTATTGCCTGTTCAATACGAGGGTTTTTGTCGTATTAAACAAAAACAAATCTTGTATTTTTGCTATCGCTTGTTAAATACGAGGACCCCATTCAATCCTTACCTTCTCGCTATCTACCCAACACCCCTCGGTTTATTTTATTTATTTTTTTTACTCCCACACGCTGTTCATTAATATATGTCTGTCTATCTCAACCACGTAAATATTTATTAAGCATCTCCTTAGACTCCGTTTGATATTTGATATTAATGTTGTTATATCATATCATTTTTATGTAATCGTATTATCCTTACCTTCTCGCTATCTACCCAACACCCCTCCCTCCCGCCCCCACGCACCACCATTATTATTACGTGGACCAATCGTAGGCCAGAGCCCCCACGCACCACCATTATTATTACGTGGACCAATCATAAGCCAGAGGCCTATACTATCGCTTGCCTGGTTGCCTTTCGATATATGATGGATGGATGGACTACGGAATTCTGGAGAGTGGAAGTGAGAGAAAAATCTGGACGCTCAGCGACAATGCCAAAGATATAGACAAATTCACCTCGTGGACGAGAATGCGAGCACTCCTCTTTGTTTCGGCCACGGATGGCTAACATAACCCCATCTCTCCCCGCTCCCCACCGCTCCCACCCTCCAAACGCAATCCAAAACTTCAGAGTTGGTACCATGAATGTAGGCACCTTAAAGGGTCGCTCTAACGAGGTTGTAGAAATGCTCGAAAGTAAGGAGGTCGATGTTTGTTGTATTCAAGAGACCAGGTGGAGGGGTGGGTCTGCTAGATTCATTGAGGGTAAAAAACGATACTATAAGCTTTTCTGGGTGGGAAATGACGATGGGCTGGGGGGAGTAGGAATCATGGTAGCAGAAAAGTGGGCAGATAATATAATAGACGTAAATAGAGTGAACGACAGAATAATTAAAATAAGACTTGTCCTCAATAGAACTACGGTGACAGTAATATCTGCGTACGCACCCCAATCCGGACTGCCCGGCACTATAAAAGACAGATTCTATGAGACACTGATGCTCACTACCTCCCAAATAACCGACAGTGACTATATAATTATTGCAGGCGACCTAAATGGTCACGTTGGACAACATTGTGACGGCTACAACGAAATCCATGGAGGCTATGGGTTTGGTACTAGAAATGAGGAAGGCTCCAGAATCCTGGAATTCTGTGACGCAAATAACCTAACTATCTATAACACTAACTTCAAAAAACGTGACAATCACCTGATCACCTATAGATCCGGGGAACACACAAGCCAGGTAGATTATATCCTTACCAGAAGACGTGACAGAGTGTCTGTTGTAAACACTAAATCCCTCCCCCATGAAGAATGCAGCTCCCAACATAGACTGATAATTAGCGACCTCATAGTCAGGACGAGACGTACTCGACAGCAGAAGAGGACTATTCTCAGGAGAAAAATATGGAAGCTGAAGGACCCCACAGCCAGAAATAAATTCCAAAGCATATTACTTGATGCTTTCGACAGTAAGGAAGAGCATTTAGAGTCGGACAATATAGAGGGACAGTGGGAATTCCTGAAAGCAAACCTGCTGATGGCGGCAGACGAAGTCTGTGGCTGGAGCAGGCCTGTAGGCAGGAGGAAAGTAACATGGTGGTGGAACAGTAAGTTGGAGGGGTCAATTAAGGCCAAAAAGCAGGCTTGGAAAGTATGGCGGGATGGGGGAAGTAGAGAAGACTATCAAGTGGCCAGGAGGGAAGCTAGGAGACAAGTGTACTTCGCAAGAAGTGAGGTGTTCAGGATTGCTAGGCAATGTGTCGAGGAAAACCGTGATATTGTCGGGGAGAAGTGTGTACTTAATGATGACGGCGTACTTGCCATCACCGACGCTGATAAGAAGGTAGCTTGGAAGTGTCACTATGAAAGGCTATTAAATGAGGAGAATAAATGGGAGAAAGACAGTCTCCCCCACATCGACCCAATAGAGGGACCAGCAGTGTTAGTTGAGGGTAGTATAATAAGTAAGGCAATCAAGGATATGAAGACGGGTAAGGCGGCTGGGCCTTCGGAAATAGTTGCTGAGATGCTGAAGGCATCTGGCACAGTGGGACACACCATGGTCACCCGGATAGTTAACGAAGTCGTACAGAATGGGGTTGTTCCAAAGGACTGGCATAGCAGCATCATCGTTAACTGTTATAAGGGTAAAGGAGATGCCCTAGATAGGAGTAACTATAGAGGCATTAAATTAATCGACCAGGTCATGAAGGTCACGGAAAAAGTAATAGCGCAACTAATCAGAGAGAGAATTGACCTAGATGAAATGCAGTTCGGGTTTGTGTCAGGCAAAAGTACCACAGACGCTCTTTTCATTGTACGACAACTACAGGAGCAGTACCTATCTAAAAGTAAACCCCTATACTTAGCTTTTGTCGACTTGGAGAAAGCCTTCGTCAGAGTCCCCCGTTCCATTATCTGGCGGGCTCTTAGAAAACTAGGTGTTGACGAATGGCTTGTGAGAGCTATACAAGCCATGTATAAAGAAACAGTCAGCAAGGTTAGAATTAACAACGAATATAGTGAAGAGTTTAGCGTAAAAGTTGGCGTCCATCAGGGCTCTGTTCTCAGCCCCCTACTATTTATTATTGCCCTTCAGGCTATAACAGAGGAGTTCAAGACTGGCTGCCCATGGGAACTCCTATACGCAGACGACCTAACACTCATAGCTGAATCAATGGCCGAGCTAGAGAAGAAATTCCAAACATGGAAGCACGGCCTAGAATCAAAAGGTCTTAAAATTAATCTGGCTAAGACCAAAGTTCTAGTTTGTAGGAAAGAAAATAAGGCGGCGGTCCCTTCCGGGAAGTGGCCATGCTCAGTGTGTAGGAAAGGCGTAGGTAGAAACTCCATTTTGTGTCAGAAATGCTAAGTATGGGTGCATAAAAGATGTAGTGGGATCACAGGTAAGCTAACTAAGAACATAGATTTCACATGTGGCCGGTGCTCTGGTGCAATAAGTAGCAGCAAGTGCCCACAAAATACTAGCTCTTTCAACTGCGCAGAGGGCTCTATAGAAATAGTGGACAGCTTCCGTTACCTGGGTGACAAAATCAGCAGTGGGGGAGGATGCTCTGAAAGTACAGTAGCTAGAGTCAGAACTGGATGGAAAAAGTTCAGAGAGCTTATACCACTATTAGCCTCTAAAGGATTCTCCCTAAAAATGAAAGGCAGGTTGTATGATGCCTGCATACGAACAGCAATGTTGCATGGCAGTGAGACCTGGGCATTGTGTGCAGAGGATATACGCAGACTAGAGAGGAACGAAGCTTGCATGCTCCGCTGGATGTGTAATAGTAAT
>OZ024741.1:317754488-317756988 GCA_964016885.1 Eledone cirrhosa | reverse complement strand
AAATAGTACATGTAGCAACATCAACAAAAACAAGAAACATAATAATAGTAACAACCACAATGGTAGAAATAGCAGTAACAACAACAATAACGGTGAAGTAAACAACAATACATCTAGCAATCATAACAATAATAATATTAATGCTAAGGATAGAAACAACAACAACCACCATGATAACAATAATAGCAACACACACAACTATGACGATAGAAATAACGACAACCCCTTAGAGAAACTATTTTTCAACCCAGCTGACAAAACATATAAGATGGGTAATATCTATCCTACGAGGTTACCCTTTAATAAAAGAGTTTGCATACCACAACAAATAGATGACGAGACGGAGGCACAGTTCACCATAGCTAGAAATAAGATTAGACAAGTAGTAGACAGGTACACTATGAGACAGAGCAGACCAGAGGCCCAACAACTTGGGATAAAACCTGTAGAAGGCTTGGTTAGCCTCAAGCAGCGCACAAGGGATGGTGAGGTAGTGTGTCTACCCACAGATAAGTCTGGTAGGATGTCAATAGATAGCATGCCGAACTACATCGAGGCAATGCAACCCCACATCACCAACACGAGCGAAGTTGCACAACTAACACACGATGGGAGAGAAAAAATCCTCAACGCTCACATGATGATGTGGACTGACATCCTAAAGCCAAGCAGACGCACTGCCAACAACTTCCAGGCGTCTAACAATGGCATACCACCCTTGTATGGGCTCCGCAAAGACCACAAGACAGTCGACGACCCGACAATAGGACCACCAACAAGACCTGTATGCGGAGCTAATATAGCTAGCAACTACAGGATCTCCTACTTCCTCTCAATGGTTATACGCCCCATAATCAAGATGTCCCCAGATGTATGTGAAAGTACAGAGGACCTCCTCAGCAGAATCAGTGAGTGCAACAAAAACAGGAGCCTATCCAACTGCATAATAGGCAGCATGGATGTGGTGTCACTGTACCCATCCATTAACATTGATTTTGCTGTGAAAAGATGTGTGGAGATGATCATTGAGAGTGAGGTGGAGTTCTGCGACGTCGACACAGACGAACTGGGCCTCCTACTTAGACTTACCTACGACACTGACTACCTAGACAGCCATGACCTTAGATGTTTCTGCCCTAGTAGACCTATAAGAGGTAGACCCCCCACCATAACCTCAATGGCTAAAAAGACTCCCATAGGAAGGTGGATTGGGTGGACCAAAGCTATACGGACCCCCCAAAACACTGATCAGGTAAGAAAAATGGTCGCACATGCAATAGGGGCTAGTATCAAAACTACCCTAAAGGGCCACATATTTAAGTTCAATGAGAAAATCTACACCCAAAATGAGGGAGCAGCCATCGGCGTCAGCATAGCTGGCGATGTTGCCAACCTTTTTCATGGTATGGTGGGAAAGGAGACTTAAAGATCTCCTTAATGAAAGCTCCATAGACCTCATCATGTACTCTCGTTATGTAGACGATATCAATATAGTTATAAGAACACCCCCACTAGAGAGCACTAACAAGTTTGATTTAGAACGTAGCACGATGGAAAGCATCCAGCAGATAGCTAATTCCATACACCAGAGTATAACTGTAACTATAGACTTCCCTTCCAAACACCCTAACAATAGACTACCTGTATTAGACACAGAACTCTGGATTAACACTATAGACGAGAGAGCCCAAATTCTCCACTCACACTATGCTAAACCCATGGCCTCCAAATACCTGATACTCAAAACTCAGCAATGTCCAGTAGTGCTAAGTTTAATATTCTGATCGCAGATTTGGTACGAGTGATGAAGAATGTGTCCAGCATGTGCGACCCAACAGAAATGGAAGGACACATCCAACACTTCATCAACCGCATGCAGTTCTCTGGCTACAACCAAAGAGACAGAGTCAGAGTATACGAAGGAGCCATGGAAAAGTATAAGACCCTCATAGAACTGGACATGAAAGGAATTTGCCCACTATACAGGAGCAAATCATGGAATAGCTTAGATAGGGCTAGACATAAGATAGGGAAGGCCACATCATGGTACGACAACCAGAGATATCAGAGTGTCATGTTTGTGGACGCCACCCCTGGAGGGAAATTAGCTAACCAGTGTAGAAAGGCCCTGAGAAAGACCCACTTAAAAATAAAGGTGGTAGAAAAGCCAGGAACCACCATAAAATCCCTGATCAGCAAAACCTACCCTTTTAAGAAAACCCACTGTACCAATAGGAAATGTATCATATGTAAGGTGAACCCCCGGATAAACTGTAAAACTAGAAACGTAGTCTATAGCATAAGATGTACAGAGGGTACTTGCAGAAACACGACAACAACATACATAGGTGAGACAGCTCGTAGCATAGGTGAAAGGATAGACCAACACTGGGGGGAACTAAAAGGACGAAAAAACGGGTCAGTACTATACGAACATGCTAGACAACATCATGACGGTAACATAGACAACATAGAAATTAGAATAATATCTAAACATAGG
>OZ024741.1:317714980-317734980 GCA_964016885.1 Eledone cirrhosa | reverse complement strand
CAAAGTCTATCTTTCCAGGTGACCGTCTCTTGAGCATTAGTGATGCTAAGTGCACCGGTGTCATTTTGAATACACTTTTCTCCAACAACATCCTGATCCACACTGACACTGCTTTGCAATGCAGAACATATCCCATGTCTCATATAAACTTCCATTTGTTCTCTATGTCATGTGTCTCTAACTCTTCCCTCTTGCCATAAGCATCCCAGAGCTTTCCTGAATCTATATTTAACAGAAAGGTCTGTTAGCTTATAAACTTTCCTCCTCCAGATTTTCCTGTTTCTTGTTCCATCTTGTACTTATTCTAGTATCACTAACAACTAACCTATGTTGCGTAGTGCATTCTTCTCCATAACCATCTGTCTATATCTCGTTTTCTAACAAGTAAGAAGTCAATCACCTGATTGGTAGGTGATTAGAAAGCTGGCTGGTTTCTTGAAGTCAGTGTTGCAAATGGTTTGTTCATTTGCATCACCAATTTCTAGGAGCCTCGCTCCTTCTTCTTCTTCACACTATAACCATAGCCACCATGTACTCCAATTTAGCCATCCAGGATTTGACCAACATGTTCTGTGAAGTTACCAGCTTGTATGATGTGGTCTCTGCATTCTGTAACTGAAGTTGTCTGTAAGAGTTCTTCATAGAAATGGTCCTTTTGTTCTTAACTTAGTCTTGCTTGTGATGTACAGTTAGAGATAACTGTCATCATTTTATTGGCTAAAACAACTCTGTCACTCTAACTACATCAATTACCATATCTATCCATTATCTAGTAGAATGCCTACTCCACGTAGCGCATTGTCGTTTCCAACCCAGAAAAGCTTATATTTGCATTGTCTTCTTGTGTGTAGTAATGTTGAGACACCCTTCCTGCTCACCTCTTGAACACTGCATTCATACATACGTCTCCTCTCAAGCAACTCCACAATTTCTCCAGATCTGTCTTTCAGTGTCCCCACATCCAGAGTGGCAGTCTTGTGATGTTACCCGTCAGTGGTGGTTAGGTCGTCCTTAACCAGTTGCTCTCTCTCTCTCTCTACATACTCGCATATATATAGAGATAGACAGACAGACAGAATAGAATGTATACATATATGATAGACAGTCAGATAGATAGAACGATAAACCGGCAGACAGAGATAGATAGAATAGACAGACGGAGCGACGAATAGATTGATAATTTACATTAGTCTGAATGTGTGGCTTCAATACATGTCTAAATCACACGTACACACACGCGCGCATACACACACGTCCACACACGCATACATACATACATTCACACACACACGCATACATACATACACACACACGTACATAACATACATACAGGTCTTTTAAAATAAAATTCGCAGACGGCACCGTATTAACTTTAAACGTTGTATAGTAGTATGGTAGAATATTATATTTTACGCTCGTATATAAACTATATTCACATGCAATATACATTGTATACATTACAAGTAATATTCAACATTGAGTATATATATATAGATATAAATACAAATATATTTCGGTGAGCATCAGACAGTTATAACACCAACAACAACAACAACCATACAAAATCCATACGAAGTAGACATATCTGAATTATTAGCATAAACAAGTAATATATGCAATTATTATTGTGGTTGTTCAACATTTTTTACGATGCAAGCTCTAGCAAGACGGTATCATTCCACTGACACTAAACATGATGTACCACTTACCATTAAGACTGGCAGAAACACCAACAACTACCCTCTATCTTGGGTGCAGATTTTCTCACTGTTTGCACACTAACACTAACACATATACACACACATTAACATAGAGAGACGCACACATACACATTAACATACGCAGACGCACACACGTAAGTACACATACACATTAATATACATGCACGTGTACACACACACACATTAATATAGATAGACGTACACACACTAACAAACACAGACGTACGTACACATACACATTAACATACATGCACGTACGCAGACATTAACACACGCACGCACACACAAACGAACGTACACATACACATTAAAATACATACACGTACGCACAATTAACACACACTCATGTATGTACACATACACATTAACATACACACGCGTTTACATATGTATTTACGTGTGTACATTGATATACATACCCATACACACACGCGCATATACAGACACGCACACATACATCAGTATATGCACATACGTACATGCATCCATATACACATATGCCTTATGTAAATGTATGCATATTATTTTGGTAAAGAGTGAGAGGGGGAGAGATAGACAGACTGACAGACTGATAAATAGGTAGGCCGATTGATAGATAAATAGATAAATATAGTGAGTACCAAACTGTATTTCCCAACATTATACACTATATCGTTGATATTTGTATGTTAAGAAAAATTAAAATCACAATACCATTTTACGTTAGAATATATATACACACACACACATCGACATACGGACACTTCCATTGAGATACACCCACTCTCATTTCTATATAGCTTTTCTTTCTCTCATTATATATATATATATATATATAAATGAAAATATATATATATATATAAATGAAAAAAAAATATATATATATATATAGGTTTAGCTGTGTGAACGGGAGATAAACTACTCAATTACAAGTCATTAAACACGAAACTCCTGTCGTTCGAGTCGCTGATATAGCTTCGCAGCTATCACGAAATAAAATACATCCATACACACACACATACACACATATATATATATATATATAACGATGTTACTAATTAAAGACGAATAAGACCATTATTCAACGTAGTATACCATACACACACATTTATGTGCGAAAAGTGTGTGTTTGTGTATGTGACCCTTAGTTAAGCATCTTTCATCCTCTATTACACATTACATGCACACACGCAACAAGCTATATTATAGATTATATACACACACATATATACATATATACACACATTATATATATCACATAGTCAGTCTCTACCTCAGTTGCCTGTATTACTGCTGCTGTTTGGTTTCCAACTCCACGATACAGCTCTCTTTCTGTCTGTCTCTCAGTTTCTCTGTCTGTCACTCTCTCATTTTATGTCTTTGTTTATCTGTCTCTCTCTATCGCGCTTTCTCTGTCTGTCCCTCTCTCTTTCTATCTCTCTGTCTCCTTTTCTCTGCCTGTCACTCTCAATTTTCTGTCTTTGTCTGTCTCTCTATCTTTCTTTCTTTTTCTCTCTGTCTCCCTCTCTCTTTCTGTCTATCTCCCTTTCTCTGCAAGTCAGTCTCATTTTCTGTCTTTGTCTGCCTGACCCTCTCTTATCCCATTGCTAAAAAGGTGGTCTTGTTTCTCTCTTTCTCTCCTATCCCATTGCAGTAAAAACGGTACTCTTCTCTCTCTGGGACCCACATTATTATATACGTTATCAGACACAATCTGGTGTCAGTAGTTATAAAACGAATGTTCTGCTGCTGTTGGTGTGAAATGGTGATGGTGGCGGTGGTAGTTATAGTGGTTGTGGTGATATTGGTAGTTTTAGTGGTAGTAGTACTTGTTAGTATTGGTGTGTAGTGATGGTAGTTGTTAATATTGGTGGTAGTTATAGTGGTGGTGGTGGTACAGGTGGTTGTTGGTGCTGGTGTGGAGTGATGGTAGTGGTTGTTGGTTTTGGTAGTTAGTTAAAGTGGTGTTGGTGGTTGTTGGTTGCGAGGGTAAGAGAGAGAGAAATAGGGGGAACAGAATATTTGAAGTGGTGCTAGCCATTCCGTTATTTTTGGCTACATGATAAATAAGCAAAGCAAACCCTTCTTTTTAAACTGATTCTACTTTATCTATCTTCATATCTTATTACATATATGCAATCCATATTATATAATATATCTTCATATCTTATTACATATATGAAATCCATATTATATATTTGCACAACTTATTACATATATGAAATCCATATTATATATTTGCATAACTTATTACATATATGAAATCCATATTATATATTTGCATAACTTATTACATAATATGCAATCCATATTATATATTTGCATGTTATTACAAACATGCAATCCATATTATATAATATAGTATATATTTACATATCTCATTACATATATACAACTGACTTTATGTATTATATATTTACACATATATACATTATAATCGATGTTACATTTGTATCATTATATATTTTGCCTTTCACCCTTACGGGGTCGATAAGATAAAGTACCAGTATTGTACTAGGTATTTGCTGGCCTTGTGCCAAAAGTAGAAACAATTATATATTTAAACATATTACATATTTACAATATATGTTATATATATTTTCATGTAATTATATACATGTATTACAATCCATTATCATACACACAGACTCTCTCTCTCTTACACACGTGCACATTCTCTCTCTCTCACACATGCATGTACTCTCTCTCTCTCAGTCTCTGACACACACACGCACACACACACACACTCTCTCTCTTTCTCACTCAGGCACACACTCACTGTCGTCATTGACTTTGACATTTCTAATAATCATTATCATCTCGACATAAACGACTCATCATCATCAGCATCATTGTCATCCCCATCATCATTGTCATCATTATCATTGTCGTCACCATCATCATCATTGTCATCATCATTATCATTGTCATTACCATTATTATTACAACCACCCCAATCGTCGACATCATCCCTTTCCTTATCTTCAGCATCATCAGCGGCACCAACATTACCTCCACCGCTACCCTCACAACCAACACCACCACTGCCACTAACACCACCACGGCCACCAGCACCTCCACCACCCACAACACAAGCATCACCACCACCACCAAAACCACCTTTACCAACACCACCACCATTATCATAATCTCGGGCACCACCATCATAATCCCTATTATTCTTGCCAACGAGTTTATTGTAGGTCTTCTGCCAGGAAGATTCTCCTCCAAAATCCCAATATTAAAACAGAGAGATAACTTAATGAAATATCTGCTCAATTTACACACCTTTACCTGATTCAAAACACCCATAGCCCAAACAAATCTCTCTCTCTCTCTCTCTCTCTCTCTCTCTCTCTCTCTCTCTCTCTCTCTCTCTCTCTCTCTCTCTCTCTCTATTTCCCTCCCTCTTTATTTCGTTCTCTTAGACACTCTTTATATACACACGCACATACACATAAAATACATACCAAATTACATAGAGTGAATTTGAAGGAAGTTTATGCTGCCAAGGAATAATAGTTTCAGGCTAAAATGTCATTTTAGAGAGAAACAGAAACACAGAAGAGAGGTTAGATTCTTTAAAGAATAGAAGACTTAGGAATATATAATAATATAGAATACTAACACGGAGCATATATAACAATATAAGACAGAATCGAATTCGTTCAAATTATTTTAAATGATTTAAATGAATTAATTTCTGTCGTGTATGTACACACACACAAACAGCCAGCAGATCTATAGTCTTATGCCAGGAAGTCAGTGGATTTATATTCTTATAACAGTGTGTGTATATATATATATATATATATATATATACATTGACAGTCGATCGACTTTCGTCAAATCGGGCCGAGGAAACAATGTTTCCATTGGTCTTTCCAATTGCTAATACTCTATCGGTCGCAACTCCAGGTAGAAGGAACAACGTGAAATGAAGTGTCTTGCCCAAGGACACACACACACATATATAAAGGGTGTCCCAAAATAATGTATACATATTTTGATTACCTGTACAGGCAATATTTATTAGAATGCTGTTGAAGTGTGTATACTATATTATATAATAAACAACACAATATAATTATAATTGTTTCTACTTTTGGCAAAAGGCCAGCAATTATTCCAGTGTATTATTGGTACTTTATTTTATTGACCCCGTAAGGATGAAAGGCAAAGTTAATCTCGGCGGAATAGTGAATATACACATACAGATTGTCAATAAGTCCATGTTATTGTGGGAGTATATATATACACACACCTTTACCTGATTCAAAACACCCATAGCCCAAACAAATCTCTCTCTCTCTCTCTCTCTATATATATATATATATTTCCCTCCCTCTTTCTCTCGTTCTCTTAGACACTCTTTATATACATACAAACAGACAGATGCACACGCACATACACATATAAAGTATATAGAGACAAATAGACAACCCGTAAGCCTATATTGGGGAGATTTTACAAGCTACAGCCATTTCCACAAGAGAAGTCATCTCTCACCCATTGCAATGTAAGTGGGAGACCTCGCTGTCGGACGCGGAGAGTTGACAGGTCTGCTGCACGTCAATATATATTGTACACTTAATATATATCTTAATTGACTACCAAAATGAATGCTAATTATATGCAAATTAGAATTCTACTAAGGGCAAATGGGTATATAAGCCCATCAAATACATGTTTCTTTGTGGTTATTTAGATGATATATACGCCTTCTGATGAGAGCCTAACTAGTTCCGAAAATCGATTAAACGTGTTTATTATTTTTTCAATTTACAGGGAAATTCGTATTTTCTGGCAGGCTTACATGCCTACATATTAAAAATAGGTATATTTATATACACATTAGTGTAGTCTTGGTTACCTACTCATTATATATGCAGAGATATGTTTATTGTACACTTCAACAGCTAGCACACATCATATATCATCATCATCGTTTTAATTGTCGCTTTCCCTGCTAGCAAGGGTTGGATGGGTCCATACAGACCAAGTCAGTACTGTAGCAGAGCCACCAATCTCCCAGGCAAGCCAGGAATCTGTCGCACAAGGAGAGGATGTTATGTCTTTGATATGACTGAGGGTCCTCCAAACCCATTGTTTGACAAGATTTCTATGTTTGGATGCCCTTCCTATCACCAACTCCTTTACAGCGTGTACTAGATGCATTTATCGTGTAGATCACCAACACTTGGTAGGTGTCATGTCCTTGATACGACTGATGGAAGCTCCCAACCCTTTCTCTGGCAAGCTTTCTATAACTGAATACCCTTCCTATCACCAACCACTTCATGTGGGGGAGGCAACTGCTAGGGATGTGGGGTGGGGTAGAAGTAGTGATGTTGAGAATAAATGTTAAAAAGTGCCAGAGGAATGGGGGTAGGTCAGGTCACATTGTATGCTGCGTATATATATATATATATATATATATACAGGGTGACCACAAAAACACGCCTTGTTTTCAAATACTTATAATATCAAAACTTAAATGAATATTCTTACAATATTGTTGGTTACAGTTGCATAAACTAACAAAGTGTCTTTCCTCATTTGCAGAATTGATTCAAGCCGCTAGATGGCAGTGTAATTCAAGATGGCATTCACTCCACACCAATGTAGCAGGTGTGTTTTGTGGTCACCCTGTATATCACAATTCTCTGAAGACACAAGAATGTACAGAATTAATGTTTAATACTGAATTCTTCAAGTTAATGTTCAGATTATAATGTATATATGACTATTGCAGCAATGTTTTTCAACATTTTAATTTCTCCCTTATATTTTTTCTTCTCATCCTTGTAAAAACACACATTAGAAAAATAAGATGTCTTAATGTTTTCATCTAGGCTATTCATGCATTATAACCCAGCAAAAGTACCAACTATGGAAACTGAGAGTTATAGGGTCAAAGAAGCTATCAAAGAGATGAAAAGTGGTAAAAACATGAGACCATCAGAGATAGTCACTGAAATGCTGAAAGCTTCTGAGGAAGTAGAAGTTGAACTAGTTACCCGCATACCCTCATAGTCAATCAGATAATACAGGATGGGGCCACATCCAATAACTGGTGCAGAAGCATGAATTGCTACAAGGAAAAAATACAACTACAGGGGAATAAAACTAACAAATCAAGTTATGAAAGTGATAGAAAGAGTTCTAACAACTAATTAGGGAAAGAGTCAAACTAGATGAGATGTAATTTAGTTTCATGCTAGGGAGAAGCACCACAGATGCCCTCTTTTTAGTAAGACAGCTACAAGAGGTTCTTGGCAGAGTTTTCCTGTTAGAGAACAGGTCGCAGGTGGCGGACAGCGATACGGTCACCAGATACAATAGCTAATTTCGATATAAGCGAGCACCTGCCAGACGAATATGCAACCCAGAACCAACAGCAGTAAACTATTACGGGATATGAAGCAATGGGTGACACCTTTAGCTCCCAAGAAAACTTTCACAACCCAGTGATGTAGCTATGATGAGGTGAGTAAAGGCCACCTCTAAAAAAGCCTAGTCTTTGCAGGTCTGAGAAAAGTACCAGATTGGTAACTGGTGTGAATAAGACCACCAAAAATCACTGCAATATGACACAACAAAGGCAGTCATATCGTATCGTCCTTCACACAGGTTAACAAGGGATGCATTCAGGTCTTAGATAATGGGGCCTGTTTGAAAAATATATTGCAGTCTCCATCTCATGCTGTAAAAACTGTCAATGGGCCTGCAACCTGTCTTGGGCAGCAGGGGATGCATATTCAAAGATTGCTTATCCTGAGACCTCAAAGTGGGTTCAAAAGGGAGCAAATCATAAATATTGGAACCTGGAATATCAGAATCCTTGCAGGTAAGGAGCAGAAACCAGTGGAGGAGGCTAGAAGCTACCAACTAGATATAGTCAGGGTGGCTCTTGTACTGTAGATTTGGATGGAAGATGTAAACTCCACTATTCAGGTGTAGCACCAGAAATGACTGCATAGGTGGGTGTAGGGATACTCACAAGCCCCCAGCTGTCAGGATGTGAGGGAGGATTTACCTCTTGAAGCTTAGACTGAAAGATAGGTCTCTGTGGGTGGTGCAAGTTTATGCATCAAAGAAAGAGTCTGAATACAATCCTTCCTTAAGGAAGTCACTACAGCATTAGATGTAGTTAAGACTGAGTCATATATTTTAATGGGAGACTTCAATGCACATGTTGAAATTGACCATCTGACTTAGAAGGAATGACAATCCCTATCTAAATACGAATGGGGAGGCCTTATTAGACTTCTGTTTTAGCAATGGTCTCTCGATTATAAACACCTTCCAGCACAAAGATATCCATAAATATACATGGTATAAAGGAAACAGTGACAGAGATCAATAATTGATTTTGTTATTGTCTCTGATCTCTTCAATTATCTGCTTGATGTTTGTGTCAAGAGAGGGGCTGAGCTGTCAACTAATCACCATCCAGCTAAGGAAACCCACAAAACTGGCACATCCAAGTCAACCTGCAGGATAAAGTGGGAAGCTTTGGCAGAAGTCTGGACCAACCCTCACTAATCAACATCGCTCAGCTATGTAAGATCCCCCTCAAGATCCTAAAAACAGACTGGTTGTCAGTGGTCAATGCCCTCATAGCCTCAATCTGCAAAGCCTTAGACTCCGATTGACACAATGATTGGGAATGATTGTTTTATTTCGCTCCACATGCCCTCGGCCTCCCAACTCTAGTGCCAATCGAGATGGCTTATCAACAGCGGCCCTGGTCAAGGCCAACATCTCTACCTTCAGGCAGATTCCTATGCGCTGTGTGTCTGAGCAGGCCTCACTCCACACATTCATGTCCCCACAGTCCTCCATCCCTGATACTAGCTCAAAGTGTTTACATGCCTGTGTAAATGTCAAATTTACCGATGGTGATGTCTTAGCTGCTGTCAGAGTAGTCGCCTCTGACGACACTATCCTCTCCCCCTCCGAGGAGGTCTTGGCTACTCTTTGGTTCAAACATCCCAAGCCATCTGTAGACTTCAGAACCACCTGACCCCAACCACTTTACCTGGCCTCCGAGGAGGATATTATTTCTGCTCATCAACAGGGTTCTCTACAACACAGCTGAATCTTCTGTGATCGAGGAGTGTGAGGCGGCCTACACAACATGGAACTAGTTTGACCTCTACCCTGTGAACATCCATCCCCCTTTCCACTCCGTAGACATCAACACAAATGGGATCCCATCCTTAGCAACATGATTTCAAACAGGTTGGTGTGCTGGCTTGACAACCACCATCTGGCATGTTTCCACTTGGCCTCCAAAACCCACAGTGGTGCCTGGCTCAATAAAGTTCCATCACTTCTGACTGGCACTCAGCTGGATAGCAACTGCTTGCACATTGGTGTTTCTCTGAGGCTCAACCTCTGCATCTGTGAGCCTCACAAATGCATCTGTGGTACCACTGCGTATCCTTTCGGTCACCACCCATTGTCATGGCATTATAGTGCTGGCCACATCCCACACCATGCTACCCTCAATGAGATTGGACAGCACAGGTTTCCCTTCCAAGCTCAAGCCAGTGAGGCTGATCCAAGGGGATGGCAAAAGGCCAGACGGCATGACAATCTTCCCATTCCACGAGGATAGGCTCTTCATCTGGGATGCCACATGTTGCGATACCTACTCTAGTGGCAACCTAATGCATTCAGCTACCAGCCCAGACTCTGCTGCCGGCCAAAGCTGAAGGGGGCAAACTGTCCAAGTATTGGCTGCTCACTGATAGGTTTATGGTAGAGCCTATAGCAGCGGAGACATCCAGCATCCTTGGCCCCTGGACCACATCCCTACTCACTGCTATCATGCTATCAGAGCAGAATTGGCCGCTCGCTTGTGCGAGGCCCATGAGGTGGAGTGGCTGTTTTTCTCACCATCCTCGGGGGTAATGTATTTTCCATCAGTAAGTTAGTTAGAGGTGGAGGATACACGTTTGGATGTCACTTTCTGTCTATTTCTTTAAAAATCTCTCCTAGTATTTGTGTTCAGATAAATGGTGCGATGTCGAAACCATTCAATGTGGGAGTCAGACAACACCAAGAGTGCGTACTCTCACCTCCCCTCTTCATAATCTTCATGAACTGGATTGACATGCGCAGCTGGGTTAGAAATGGTATCATGACTGGCGGGTGTAAGATCAGTTGGTTGAAATTTGCAGTTGACATGGTATTACTTAACTCATCTGAAGGGGATCTCTGACATGCATTTGATAGGTTTGATGCCAAGTGGTGCACAGCTAGAATGAAAATCGATGCTGCAAAGACTGAGACTCTCATCCTCTCAAGGAAGCTTGTGCAGTACACTCTACATGTGCATGTGCATGGAATTCCATTGAAACAGGTGGAGAAGTTCAAGTATCTCATTTTTTCAAGTATCAAAACCAACCTGCAGGAAACCAACCTGCAGGAAACCCAGGGGTAGACTTCGAGCAAGTTGTTTTGATAATATCCATGAGCTCAGCTGTTCTTGCTTGGGGAACCACCGGGATCAATTGGGAATGGTTGCTTCTGACAGGACTTGTTGAAGGAGTGTTTGAGGACTCTGCTCCATGACACTCCCAGGAAGGAATAAGTGGGTGAAAGAAGAAGTTCTTAGGTAAGAGTAAGCCACTATATCTAGCTTTCATTGATCTAGAGAAAGCCTTTGACAGAGTATCCCAATTGGTCATCTGGTGGTCCTTAAGGAAACCAGGTGCAGAAGAATGGCTTATAAGAACAGTGCAAGCCATGTACAGAAGAGCTATCAGTAAAGTGAGAATAGTGAGGAGTTCAAGGTACAGCTAGGTGTTCATCAGGGTTTGGTTCTTAGCACACTGCAATTCATCACTGTTCTCCAGGCTACAGCAGAGGAGTTTAAGGCTCACTGTGCATAGGAGTTTCTCCAAGCAGATGATCTAGTCCTTGTAGCTGAATCCATAAAAGAACTAGAGAATAAGTTCTGACTATGGAAACAGAATTGGAATCAAAAGGGCTTAGAGTAAATTTAGCAAAAACCAAAATGTTAATAAGTCGGAAAGAATATAGGGCACCAATTTTGTTAGGGAAGTGGCCTTGCTCAACATATAGAGAAGAAGTAGACATAAATTCTATATGATGTACACAATGCAAATAGTGGGTACAGAAGTGGTAGTGGGATAACATGCAGACTAACAGGATAGCAAGAGTGCCAAAAATAATAATAAAATAAATAATATAAACCTTTTCCAATCCCCAAAAGGATCCATAAAAGTGGTTGATGGCTTCTGTTACCTACGTGATATAGTTAGGAGTAGAGAAGAATGCTTCGAGAGCATAGTAGCTAGAATAAAGATATGATGGAAAAAGTTTAGGGAACTGCTACCCCTGCTAATAACAAAAATGTTCTCCCTATGAACAAAAAGTCAGCTATATGACGCCTATATGTGAAGTGCCATGCTGCATGGTAATGAAACATGGCCAATGAACACGGCGAACATGTGAAGGCTGGAAAAAAATGCAGCAAGCATCAGAGGTTGTGTGCAGGAGAGGAGACTGTGTTGGTTTGAACATGTCATGCGTATGGATGAGGATCACTGAGTGAAGAAGTGTCAAGTAATCCCAGTGGAAGGAGGGCGTGTTAGAGGAAGACCTGGATGGATGTGGTGAGAGCTCATACAAATACACATAAACACACTAATAACAGCATAAACTCACTCAAACATGCACACTAATAAACCTATAAATACAAACACACATGTATACTCATAAAAATAGACCAAAAATTCAGACACATGCACACCCACATCCATCAATGATACACAAAACACATACTCACAAAATGCACTCCATCTGCACATATGTTGGTACAACAGTACCGATGATATATCTGGACACTCCACCTCCCCTCGGCATTCCTGCCCTCCTCACTCATCTTAAAAAAGGTCTTTTTTTCCAACCTTCCAACCTCCTCTCTCTTCAAACTTGGCTCTTTTCTAATGAAGGACTAACGACTGATACATTGAAAAATTTATTTATCATTCCCAAGCATGAAACTAACAAGACTATAAATATAAAAAAAAAAAAAAAAAAAAAAAAAAAAAATATATATATATATACGTTATTCCGGGTTGAATCGGAGGTAACCACAGTAAGTAAGGTACTCAATACATAGCAGAGTATAAAAGTATTAATATAGAAGAGATTCTACAGGACTAGAACTGTTTCATTCATTAGAAATCATCAGGAATCCCAGGGACTCCTGATGATTTCTAATGAATGAAACAGTTCTAGTCCTGTAGAATCTCTTCTATATATATATATATATATATATATATATATATATATATATATATATATATATATATATATATATATATATATATATATATATATATATATATATATATATATATATATATATATATATATATATATATATATATATATATATATATATATATATATACAAAAGAACACTTGTGGGTCATCGGTTAACGCTCTAGATTACGGGACTAGAGGTCACATGTTCGACTCCTGTCAACCTCGACATGCTTCAGCTTTATAGGGCGGTGGATTGGCAGTATCGGTAGAGGGTCGGACGCTATGTTCTGAGTTCAAATCTCTCCATGGATAACTTTGTCTTTCGTCCTTACGGGGTCGATAAAATAAAAGCACCAGTAATGCACTGGGATAATTGCTGGCCTTGTGCCATTCAGAGGACATCCGAATAGTTGGACTTGTCTAAGAAACCAGCAGTAATGCACGAATTAGTCAAACTGTTAATTTTCAACTTTCACATTGTGTATTGATTGCTCTCTTTTCATTTTCCATTCCTGTGTGTGTGTGTATATATATATATATATATGTATATATATATATATTTTACACACACAATTGATTCGTTGCCTCTGACATTTTAAAAAACATGTACACGCAGAAGATATTTTCTACACGTGTATAGATATCGCTATATGTGTTGAAATAAATGATTTTATGATAATATAATATATCTTAAAGACTAGATTTCAAACTCAATCTGCCTTAATATGTAGCAGAAGAGGACATGATTTTATCTTGAAAAAAATACGGTGTTTATAGATCGTAGTCAAAATAGTTACACATGCACAATATGGAATATTTTACACACAAATTTATGTATGTATTCAACACATTCAGTGTTGTGGAGAAGTGTAAGTCCATCTGTGTGTACACGTACACACACACAGTTAACACGGAAGCAGCGACACACAGACAACATAATTTATTTGCTAAAAAAACTGGTGCTGTGTGCTGTAATCTGGACCAGTCTTACATATGTCTGTCGACCTCTCGAAAGAAAAAAATATATTTCTCTCTCTCTCTTATTTGTGTATCTTTTTTTCTCACTTTCTCACACACGCACACATACAGACTCACACCGGCCTGTCGGACGAAGAGAATATATTGTTAGCTACTAAGTCATCTTGTTTTTTTCACTACTGATCAAACATTTTCACTATATATTTCCTTCTCATATGTATATAAATCCAGGAAGGAATCTCTAACTATATTTAAATGCAACATCATTTTTTGCACCTTTATTTTTTTATTCCATGTTCACGCAGTTCAGCAGGACAAAAATTGAGAGGCTTTCCTCTCTATCACAAATAATCAGACATTTTTTACAGAAGTGATCGGAGTACAGACTCTTTCTATCTCTCTTCCCATTTCTCTCTATCGCCCTCACACACACACTCTCTCTCTCTCTTACCTTTCTCTCTCACAGACACGCTTAATTGGATGAATATATATAAAAGCTATTAATTTTTTTTCCCAAACACGATCCACAATTTACTATCAGATTGTGTTTGTTGCGTATGTGTGTGTGTGTTATTTTGGAGTAAATCGAACCATAATGAGTACGTATAACCACAAAATACAGGCCTGGGGACTAAAATAAACCCAGAAAATTTCGGCGAAACGTTTATCCCGCACCTGCTATATGTAATAACAAACAAATCTACAGAGTGAGTAAACAACAACAACAAGATAAGAAGGAATGGAAGGAAGGTGTTGGCAGGACGACTGAAGGCAAGTATCTGGATCTCGCACTCTCTCTCTCTCATTCAATGATGCTTATTTTATTTATTATTTTTTAAACATTGTACATTGGTTAATAATTTCTGCTGTTGTTGTTTTAAAGCCAACATTACGAGATGGCTGCACAGAATTTCTTTGTTTCTTTCGCAACGCTCATTTGATAATTAACACTTTCTTATATATATATATATATATCTTTGTTCTTACAACGCACATAACTTTGTTTATTTATATCTACATTATATATAAAGTTTAAAATCTATATATAACACACATACACACACATATGTGTATGTGTATATGTACTATGTTATATATATATATATATATTATATACATATATTATGTATTTATCTATATATATTATACATTATATATATATGTGTGTGTATATATATATATATATATATATATATATATATATATATATAATGTACAGTGTGCTAGATAAGGGCTGGTCATGATTGTTATAGACACGTTACTTGCTCGTGTTTGTGTATATATATATATGTGTGTGTGTGTATGTATAAAATGTGTGAGATAACTATATACTTCACCCTGTGTACAACACATCCACACGAAATATAATGGAAGTGATGGTTAAAACTAATTTTAGATCTGTCAAGCTAGTGTCGGAATATAAAGTTTTCTGATCATCATTATCATCTCTTTCTCTCTCTCTCTCTCCCATCAGTGTGTATTTAGAAGTAGGTATGTAAAGAAAATATATATACAACCCCTCTCTCTCTCTCTCATATATATATATATATATATATATATATAATATACACATACACACAAACACATATATATGTATGCGTGTGTTGTTGTTTATATCCCAGGTCAGCCTTAATCGTGCTTCAGATCTATGATCAAAGAGGCTTTCTGACTGAACATTCCTACTTATTTTAGTTCCAGTGTGCTTGCCCATTCTGAACCATATTATTATATCTAATGTGTTCCTTTTCCATGACAGTGACAATGTGTGCTATTTCGGGGTGATTTGGCTGCTATTTCTAGCATGCTCGTGTGTTATGTGTTGATGGAATAATGGCATATATATTGAGTGAGTCTCTCTGCTCCATAAATGAACATGTTGAGGAAGAGAGAGTGAGAGAGAGAGAGAGAGTATAAAAACATGTCTGAATGCCAACTGATCTGGTGAAAAAAGTTTGTCAGTGATGGAGGAGTTGGTTCTGTTGTTTGTGTTGTGTGGTGTTTTAGCCCAAGTCCCTCAATGAAAAGACGATTATGAGCAAAAGCTTTTCAGTTATGACCATCTCGTCTATTTTTATTTTTATTTTGTCAGGGTATAAGTGTATCACGGACTACACGACCTAATGTGTCCTTTGTTAAGACTGTCGGGTCGAATGTGGTTTGAGGGAGATTTGCCTGTTATTTTTAACAGGTCCAACGACCACGTAGATGCCTGTTATTTATTGGAGATGTTTTTTATATTTGTTTTAGCCTTTTCTTTTTATTTTAGGTCAGAGCTGGGATATCATTTGTTAAGATCTCGAATGAAGAGAATGAAAACATTTCGCTTGCCTCGCTTATATATATATATATATATATATATATATAATAGGTATAAATTGAAGTTGTAGCCACATACGCATACACTCACTAGCCTTAACCCTAACGAATTTTAATCCTAACCTTAACTCGAACGTGTATATACGCAATGAATGCGGTGAATCGGCGGAGATATTGGTAAATTTATAGAAAGACACCCCCACCGGTTTCAGTTGGAAATATTTTTTCTTCTGTTTTTTTCTCTCTTCGTGTGCTATCAATTAAACTCACCTTCTAATATGGAGCATAGGTCTTTTTTTCCAGAAAAAGGGAGGGAGAGGGGTTCCTCGGAATTTTCTCTACCATTTTTTTCTCAGGGGTTTTTCATGTGTTACCAACTAATCTTACCTCCGAATATACTACAAAGGACTCCCCTCCCCGGAAAATGGACAGGGCAAGGGGGACCTTAGGACCTGCTCTTCTTCCCAGAGCTTTCTTTATCCCCTAACTCTAACCCAAACCTCTGGGGTATTGCAGCATTTTAAAGTAAGATTAGTTGGAAAGCACATGAACCCCCCCCCCCCCCCAAAAAAAAAACCCATGGATAAAAAAAGGTATAGAAAACTCCTTTGGTGGTGAGGGGAGTCAAAGGTTACCCTCTCGCTTCCCTCCCCTTTCCGCGGAAAAAGTCCTTTGCATCATATTAGGAGGTAAGTTTAATTGGTAACACATACAAAACAAAACAAAAACAAAGAAAAATATTTATTCCACTGTGATCGGAGGTGGGATTGGGGTCTTTCTATAATTTTAACGTGCAAACGCACTTCATATATATATATAGAACCGATCGTGAGTTCGGATCAGGGAAACAACGCTTCCATTGCCGAATATTTTCATTTTTTCTATTCGTGGTCTATTATCAGTGACACTCCATACTCGATGAAAGACACTAGCCTTTCCAATCTTGGCCATTTCGTTTTTCTTCAAGGATAATGTTTCTAGGTCAAATCTTTTGTAAGATGTTTCTGTGTGATTTGAGGAGGCTTCTTATGTGTATCGAACGACCACATAAGAAGCCCTTTCGTGTTGGTTTCTTATTTGGACACAAGGCCAATAATTTTGGAGGAGGTGAAAGACGATTATATCAACCCGTGTTTAAGTGGTATTTTATCCCGCCGAGGTTAGCTTTGCCTTTCATCCTTACGTGATCGATAAAATAAAGTACCAGTAATGCACTGGATCGATTTAATCGACTTTTCCTTTCCCCCAAAGTTGTTGGTATTGTGCCAAAATCAGAAACCATTTTATTTCATCAACACCTGAAAGGATGAAAGGCGAAGTTACGACCTCGGCGGAATTTGAACTCAGAATGTAAAATGCCGCTCTACAGATTCTGTCAATTCATAAATGTTAAATGTTATTTGTAGTATTAGGGTTGATAGGTTATCAAAATAGAGGTGGATCTCGCCTCTCCCACAGGATAAGACTCCTCCCAGTTACCACTCATACTACCACAGTAACTGACCTCCTCCCCAGTACCCTCTTACTACCACAGTAACTGACCTTCCCATTCCCTCCTACTACCTCAGTAACTGACCCCCTCTCCATTACCATTCTCACTGCCACAGTAACGCCTCATATTACCCTTTCTACTACCTCAGTAACTGACCTCCTCCCCATTACCCCCCACTACCTTAGTGACTAACCTCCCATTACCCTTCCTACTACCACATTAACTGGCCTCTTTCTCCCATTACCCCTCCCTCAGGATAAGATTCCTCCCCGTTACCACTCATACTACCGCCATAACTAGTTTCATCCCCATTACCCCTCTTACTACGACAGTAATTATCCTCCTCCCATTACTCCTACTACCACAGTAACTGTCCTTCTCCCCATTACCCCTCACTACCACAGTAACGCCTCCTCCCATTACTCCTACTACCACAGTAGCTATCGCAAACACCTCTCCGTTACCCCTCCTACTACCACACTAACTGACCTGCCATTGCCCCTCTTACCACCACAGTAACTAACCTCCTCCTCATTACCCCTCCTACTACTACGGTAATTGACCTCCTTCCATTACCCCTCCTCCCAGCACAGTAACTGACCTTCCATTATCCCTTCTCCCACCACTAACTGACCTATTACCCCTCCTCCCATCACAGTAACTGACTTCTTCCTCCCCATTACTCCTCCTACCACTAAAGTAAATGTCCTCCTCCCCATTCCCCTTCCTCCTACCACAGTAACTGACCTCTCCATTACTCCAACTACAACAGTAACTGACCTCCTCCCCATTACCACTCATACTACCACAGTAACTGTACTCCCCATTCCTCCTCCTACTAACACCTATCCATTACCCCTCCTACTAACACAGTAACTCTCCTCCACCTCATTACCGCTCCTACTATCGCAGTAACTGACCTCCCACTACCACAGTAACATCTCCTCCCCATTACTCCCAACCCCATCCACCATCACCACCACAGACGTGAGTGTTTGTGTGAAATACTAAACAAATGGCTTGACACAAGAAATGTCTAAAATGATTGATATGGAGAGAGAGGGGGGCGGAGGGCAAGGCAAGCTTATTTTTTGTTGTATTCTCGGTTGTTTCTTACATTTTCTGTTTTCAATGAGAATGATAGATAGGATCAAGTTAGGCGTTAGACATATCTATATGTTCACCGTATCTGTTGCCCATTTCACTATATATAGGTGCATCTGTGTGTAAGTATAGGTGTACGTGTATATATATATATATATATATATATATATATATATATATATATATATATATACACACTTATATATATATACTTATATATATATATATATATACACACACACACACACATATATACATATATATATATATATATACACATATATACATATATATATATATATATGTATATACATATATATATATATACTCACACATATACATACATATGTATGTGTGTGCGTGCATATATATATGTGTGTGTGTGTATATATATATGTATATATATATATATATATATATATAAGTATATGTGTATATATATGTATTTGTATATATATATATATATGTGTGTGTATATATGTGTATATATGAATATATGTGTATATATAAGTGTGTATATGTGTATATATATGTGTGTATATATATATATATATATATCTGTATATATATATATATGTGTATATATATGTATATATGTATATATGAATATATATGTATATATATATGTAAAGTTATGTTGGTGCCGCGCCATCCAGGCCGAAACAAATGAGATTGTGTAGGTGTCACGACAAAAAAACACACAGTCCACGCTGTAATGTGGCCGTGTAGGCAACACGGTAAAAACCTCCCAGACCCACACTGTAAATGTGGTTGGTGTTAGGAAGGGCATCCAACTGTAGAAAACCTGCCAGACAGTCCTATGCGAGCAAGACAATCACTCTTGCCTCAAGTGGGACTACCCCCGTCCAAACCCATGCAAGCGTGGAACACGGACGTTACACGTTGATGATGATGATATATATATGTGTATATATGTATATATGAATATATATGTATATATATATATGTGTATATATGTATATATGAATATATATGTGTATATATATTTATATATGTATATATATATGTATATATATGTATATGGGTATATATATATATAACCAAAGATTAGTATGGTTCGTTGATTACTCAATGAATAC
>OZ024741.1:317697480-317707480 GCA_964016885.1 Eledone cirrhosa | reverse complement strand
TTGAGAGTAAATGTAACTGCAGTTTAATCCTAGAAATTAAATGAAAATTAAAGAATAGTGAAGATTTTATAAAGAGAATATCATAATTAAATAATTTGAGTAATATAGGATCTAAATATATTATATGTATTGATGATGATTTATGTATGGTATTAGATTTTAATACATATGTAATAATTATTTAAATATGCTTTATAAATTAATTCTTTTAAAGTTGTAACAAAATATTTATAGAATATCTTACCTTAAAATTAAAAATAATAATCTATAATGAGTTAAATTAAATTATATAAATTTTTAATTAAACGATATATGTGATTGCTATAGAAAATAATCTATACTGATTAATTTTGATATAATATATAAGTATAATTAGCTAAAGCATAATCAAATACTAAAGATATTCAATTGTTTAGTTGAATTGATTGGATGTCCTACTTGATCTAGCATTTGAAAACAACGTTTTTTTTCTCTATCTCCCTCTATTTGATGTTTCCTTTATTTTCTTTATTTTTTTTTACTCCCGTCTTCCCTTTACTTTCCTTACACCTTCCATCTTTTGTCGTTATTCCTCTTTTCTTTTTTATATATTTCTTTTACTCATTCATTCTTTTATCTATTTATGTATGTATTTATATATGTATTTATTTATTTTTTCTTGCCTTTCCTCCTATTTACACCCTCTCTCATATCTCTAATTTGCTCTATGTCCTTTTCTTCTTTAAGTTTATCATATTATTTGTGGTATATAAACATTGAGATTTGATGAAATAAATCACTGCCAATACTGGAATTGTATAATCAAGACCGTAGCGGTATGCCATATATCAAATCATATATTTTATCTGATGAAGACGTACTAAACAACACAGTACCTTTGAAATATATATAATAAAGCATATATTTTGATTATGTGAATATCTTTCATTTGTTAGTATTTTGAATAATATTGTATACATATATATATATATACACACACACACACACACACATATATATATATATATATATATATATATATATATATATATATATACGTGAACGGCAAAGCATAAATGAACTAAGTGAGAAATTAGGAATAAGAAGGATCAGATGTTGTTTGCTCGAGAGAAGACTACGTTGGTATGGTCACGTGATGCGCATGAAAGACGACAGCTGTATAAACAAGTGCAGGGCGATCAAAATTGATGGAAGCTACAGAGTAGGCAGACCCAGAAAAACCTGGGACGATTTGATAAATTCCGATCTTACACACTTACACCTCTCAAAGACAATGTCACTGGACTGAGATCTTTGGCGCTACGCAGTAATACAGAAGACCCGCCTTGCCTAAGTACAAAGCGAAATCTACAGTAAGTAGGCACGTCTTAACCAAAAATACGGCCACATTACAGCGTGGACTGTCTGGCGGGTTTTCTACAGCTGGATGCCCTTCCTAACACCAACCACATTTACAGTGTGGGGCTGGGAGGTTTTTACCGTGTTGCCTACACGGCCACATTTACAGCGTGGACTGTGTGTTTTTTTGTCGTGACACCTACATGATCTCATTTGTTTCGGCCTGGATGTTGTGGCACCAACATAACTTTACATTGAAAGGGGCGGTGTGGATGGGGTGGGGGTGGTGGGACGGGGGTGTGTTTTGATAGAGATGCCTACTGACTGTAGTAGGTTTTACTTTATATATATATATATCATCATCATCACATCATCACCGTTTTACGTCCGTTCTTCCACGCTAGCATGGGTTAGACGGGTTGTCCTGTTGTGGGCAGTGTCTGGTCGGCTGACCATGCCTTGCTCATACAGGTACTGATTTGGCTTGATTTCTACAGCTGGATGCCCTTCCTAACATATATATATGTATATATATATATATATATATATGAAAAAATGGGGAGAAGAATACTGCAGGTTGCACATGGATAACATGTTATAAAATGAGTCCCTCATCAGTGATTTGCCAACGATCATAGATATTTCATTGCATTAAAAATCATATACCTCACGTTGGTGCAATAATAACTAAATTAAGTTATTAGGACAATTAAAACGCGTAAAGCGAGTGAGACAAGTAAACAACAAAGAAGAAAGCTAACTGTAGATAGGAAGGGAACAAGCTACATAGTTATTCTGTTAGCATAAGCTAGGTGAATATATGAGCGCTTAGAAAAAAGACCTTTCGGGATGAATCCAAATGTAAGAAAGAAGGAAAATGTATTCGTCGCGAACGGGGTGAAGTGAGAAGGGGAGAAACAGTGAGTGAGTGAGTGGAAGTGTGAGGAAGAGTTAACTGACATGACAGAGGGGGCGAAAGAAAGTAGGAGAAACAGAGAGAACGAGGGAGCAGTAAGAGAGAGAGAGAGAAAAACAGAATCGCAGTTTAGGTAAATATATGTGAAAAAATGGGGAGAAGAATACTGCAGGTTGCACATGGATAACATGTTATAAAATGAGTCCCTCATCAGTGATTTGCCAACGATCATAGATATTTCATTGCATTAAAAATCATATACCGCACGTTGGTGCAATAATAACTAAATTAAGTTATTAGGACAATTAAAACGCGTAAAGCGAGTGAGACAAGTAAACAACAAAGAGGAAAGCTAACACATATAGATATACATATATATATATACATATATATATATATACATATATATATATATACATATATATATATATACATATATATATATATACTTATATATATATATACATATATATATATATACATATATATATATATATACATATATATATATATGGTGGCTGCCAACTCGTTTTCGAGTACGGCCACTACTTTATATCCATGTAGGAGAACCCCTACCGATGCGTTGAACGACTGTGACTTTTTAGTCCAGCCAGCGACTTGAAAGCTCTGGTACAAACACTACACTTGTGACAATTATTGACACATAGTGCTGGGCCCATGGTACCATGTGACGACAAGTGCAGAGAGATCTCCATATATAAAGCAATGCCTGTGCCGTGAAGCTTTTATAGTGAGCAAAGGCACTGCACAAAGCCAGTCCCACTCTCTTAACCAAGATGATATTTACCAAAAAGAAGAAGAAGTCAACATCATTGGATACCATCAGGGTTGCAGGTGTTATATCAGAGTTTTCCTTCTCCTAGAATTCTGCCTTGACAAAGGCTAAGGGGTCATCTCTCCAGGGGATTTTGGATGGCCATTGACTCTTAAGAGCTCCTTTGCCCTTTGACAGGTTTTGTTTTTAGTCCTGCAGGATGTCCAAAGTCACCCTCCTCACCAAGAAACCTTGGTGGGGTTGCCAGTTTAGTCGCCAACGACCCGACCATGAGACTGGGATACATGTTACCAGTAGCACCAACTTATTGCACCAGAGCACCGGCCACATGTAAAATCTATGTTCTTAGTTAGCTTACCTGTGATCCCACTACATCTTTTATGCACCCATACTTTGCATTTGGGACATAAAATGGAGTTTCTACCTACGCCTTTCCTACACACTGAGCATGGCCATTTCCCAGAAGGGACCGCCGCCTTATTTTCTTTCCTACAAACTAGAAACATATATATATATATATATACATATATATATACATATATATATATATATATACATATATATATACATATATATATATATATATACATATATATATATATATATATATATATATACATATATATATATATATATACATATATATATATATATATATATACATATATATATATATATACATATATATATATATACATTTTTTCTATAATTCTGTCTCACTGTTCTAAAAATCTTCTCCACGCTTGTTCTAATCTTCTCGCTACCATTTTGGCCGAAAAAGTTTTCCAGGATTCATAAAAATGGCTTCTCTCTCTCTCTCGGCCCTCTAAAAACCCCCACTCTCTCTATCATATATGTCGCTCTCTCAATCTCTATCTCACTCCTTCTCAATCCCTACGCACCAAATATAAATAAGCCTGCTCCTCGCTAACTACCCCATACCCCTCCCTCCCGCCGCCACTCTCCACCCTTATTATTTGGACCAATCACAAGTCAACGGCCTATGCTATCACTTCTGGTTGCTTTTCGATATGATGGATGGACTAAGGAATTTCTGGAGAGTCTGAAGAATCTGGACACTCAAAGACAAATGCCAAAGATAACGACAAATTCATCTCATGCTGCCGGACGAAAGGGCAAGGCCCCCTCCTCTTTGTTGCGGCCGCGGATGGCCAACATAACCCCAACCTCTGCGCCCCACCCACCAAACGCAATCCAAAACTTCAGAGTTGGTACCATGAACGTAGGCACCTTAAAAGGCCGCGCTAACGAGGTTGTAGAAATGCTTGAACGTAAGGAGGTTGATGTTTGCTGTATCCAAGAGACCAGGTGGAGGGGCGGATCTGCTAGATTCATTGTGGGTAAAAAACGATGCTATAAGCTTTTCTGGGTGGGAAATGACAATGGGCTGGGTGGGGTAGGAATCATGTTAGCAGAAAAATGGGTGGATAAGGATATAGACGTAAATAGAGTAAATGACAGAATAATTAAAATAAGACTTGTTCTAAATAGAACTACTGTGACGGTAATATCTGCGTACGCGCCCCAATCCGGACTGCCTGGCGCTATAAAAGACAGTTTCTATGAGACACTGATGCTCACTACCTCTCAAGTAACTGACAGTGACTATATAATTATTGCTGGCGACCTAAATGGTCACGTTGGACAACATTGTGACGGCTATGATGGAATCCACGGAGGCTATGGGTTTGGTACTAGAAATGAGGAAGGCTCCAGAATCCTGAAATTCTGTGAAGCAAATAACCTAACTATCTGTAACACTAACTTCAAAAAACGAGACAATCACTTGATCACCTACAGATCAGGGGAACATACCAGCCAGGTAGATTATATCCTTACCAGAAAACTTGACAGAGTGTCTGTTGTAAACACTAAATCCCTCCCCCATGAAGAATGCACCTCCCAACATAGACTCATAATTAGCGACCTCATAGTCAGGACGAGATGTACTCGACAGCAGAAGAGGACTATCCTCAGGAGAAAAATATGGAAGCTAAAGGACCCCACAGCCAGAAATAAATTTAAAAGCATATTACTTGATGCTTTCGACAGTAAGGAAGAGCACTTAGAGTCGTACAATATAGAGGAACAGTGGGAATTCCTGAAAGCAAACCTGCTGATGGCGGCAGACGAAGTCTGTGGCTGGAGCAGGCCTATAGGCAGGAGGAGAGTAACATGGTGGTGGAACAGTAAGGTGGAGGAGTCAATTAAGGCCGACAATATCACGGTTTTCCTTGACACATTGCCTAGCAATCCTGAACACCTCACGTTTTTGGTCCTCGCGTTGTAGAACATGCTTGAACTTTCTTTCCTCTGCTTCCCTTCTTGCGAAGTACACTTGTCTCCTAGCTTCCCTCCTGGCCACTTGATAGTCTTCTCTACTTCCCCCATCCCGCCATACTTTCCAAGCCTGCTTTTTGGCCTTAATTGACCCCTCCACCTTACTGTTCCACCACCATGTTACTCTCCTCCTGCCTACAGGCCTGCTCCAGCCACAGACTTCGTCTGCCGCCATCAGCAGGTTTGCTTTCAGGAATTCCCATTGTCCCTCTATATTGTCCGACTCTAAATGCTCTTCCTTACTGTCGAAAGCATCAAGTAATATGCTTTTAAATTTATTTCTGGCTGTGGGGTATATATACATATATATATATATACATATATATATATATCATCATCATCAGGTTTAGCGTCCGTGTTCCACGCTTGCATGGGTTTGGACGGGGGATTTCCCACTTGAGGCAAGAGTGGTTGTCTTGCTCGCATAGGACTGTCTGGCGGGTTTTCTACAGTTGGATGCCCTTCCTAACACCAACCACATTTACAGTGTGGGGCTGGGAGGTTTTTACCGTGTTGCCTACACGGCCACATTTACAGCGTGGACGGTGTGTTTTTTTGTCGTGACACCTACACGATCTCATTTGTTTCGGCCTGGATGTTGTGGGACCAACATAACTTTACATTGAAAGGGGCGGTGTGGATGGGGTGGAGGTGGTGGGACGGGGGGGGTGTTTTGATAGAGATGCCTACTGACTGTAGTAGGTTTTTACTTTGTATTTAGGTAAGGCGGGTCTTCTCTATTACTGAGTACCGCCAAAGGTCTCGGTCCAGTGACATTGTCTTGGAGAGGTGTAAGCGTGTGAGGTCGGAATTTATCAGCTCGTCCCATGTTTTTCTGGGTCTGCCTACTCCGTGGCTACCGTCTATCTTTATTGCCCTGCACTTTGTTATACAGCTGTCGTCTTTCATGCGCATCACGTGACCGTACCAACGTAGCCTTCTCTCGAGTAAACAACATCGGATCCCTCTTATTTCTAATTTTTTCCTTAGTTCGTTTATGCTTTGCCGTTCACGTATATTACTATTGCACATCCAGCGGAGCATGCAAGCTTCGTTCCTCTCTAGTCTGCGTATATCCTCTGCACACAATGCCCAGGTCTCACTGCCATGCAGCATTGCTGTTCGTATGCAGGCATCGTATAACCTGCCTTTCATTTTTAGGGAGAACCCTCTAGCGGCTAATAGTGGTATAAGCTCTCTGAACTTTTTCCATCCAGTTCTGACTCTAGCTACTGTACTTTTAGAGCACCCTCCCCCACTGCTGATTTTGTCACCCAGGTAACGGAAGCTGTCCACTATTTCTATAGAACCCTCTGCGCAGTTGAAGGAGCTAGTATTTGTGGGCACTTGCTGCTACTTATTGCACCAGAGCACCGGCCACATATATATATATATATATACATATATATATATATATACATATATATATATATACATATATATATATATACATATATATATATATACATATATATATATATATACATATATATATATATATACATATATATAAATATACATATATATATATCTATATATACATATATATCTATATATACATATATATCTATATATACATAAAAACAAATAACGAAACGAAATTAAATTTCGTTTCGCTTCTAACTCACTTTTGTATGACTGACGCTTAAACAATTAAGTTAAAGTGTACATCTACATATGTATACGGAAGTACTAGTATGCATATAAATACACACATGTATACATATGTACATGTACTGAGTTTTTCACTAGACACTTTACAGTGAGTGTCCAGCTAGTCTGTATGTAACCACACAGACGGACCGGGTTTTAGAGTCATACGAGTTTTCAAGGAAACACATTTCCTCTATTCTCCAGAGAGCCAGACAGGAATATTGGACTAGTTTCGATGTTATTACATCTCATCAGCAATATATACCCATCTTCCGGCTTCTCTAGAGAATTGTAAAAGCACATATCGTTATATGCTTTTTCTATGAAAATTAGTAGTGGGTAGACTAATTTGCATAGAACGTGAGTCATTGTACGCACTGGTTCAGCGGAAACGATAAAAACAAATAACGAAACGAAATTAAATTTCGTTTCGTTTCTAACTCACTTTTGTATGACTGACGCTTAAACAATTAAGTTAAAGTGTACATCTACATATGTATACGGAAGTACTAGTATGCATATAAATACACACATGTATACATATGTACATGTACTGAGTTTTTCACTAGACACTTTACAGTGACAGTGAGTGTCCAGCTAGTCTGTATGTAACCACACAGACGGACCGGGTTTTAGAGTCATACGAGTTTTCAAGGAAACACATTTCCTCTATTCTCCAGATGTATATATATATATATACATATACATATATATATATACATATACATATATATATATACATATACATATACATATATATACATATACATATATATCATCATCATCATCATCATCACCGTTTTACGTCCGTTCTTCCACGCTAGCATGGGTTAGACGGGTTGTCCTGTTGTGGGCAGTGTCTGGTCGGCTGACCATGCCTTGCTCATACAGGAACTGATCTGGCTTGATTTCTACAGCTGGATGCCCTTCCTAACACCAACCTCATTTACAGTGAGTGCTGGGTGCTTTTTCGTGGCGCCTACACGTCCACTTTACAGTGTGGGCTGGGTGCTTTTTTGCCGTGGCACCTCCACGACCATCTTGCGGTGGGGGGGGGGGGCATATTGTTTATATGCTTCAGCATGTACCCATGGGAGGTCGGGTACCCTGTATTACTGCGTGACGCCAGAAGTCACGGTCGTGTGTCATTGACTTTGAGAGGTGTAGTTGGGTAAGGTCGGCTTTTATCACCTCATCCCAAGTCATCTTGGGTCTCCCCACTCCGCGGTTTCCATCAACTTCTAGTGCTCTGCACCTTTTTATGCAGCTGTCATCCTTCATACGCATCACATGTCCATACCTGCGTAACCGCCTCTCCTGCACGCAGCATTTGATTCCTCTTATGCTCAGTCTCTCTCTCAATTCATTTATGCTTTGTCGTTCACGTATATTACTGTTACACATCCATCGGAGCATGCAGGCTTCGTTTCTCTCTAATCTACGTAAGTCTTCCACCTTCAGCGCCCAGGTCTCACTACCATGCAACATCGCTGTTCGGATACACGCATCATACAGTCTGCCTTTCATTCTGAGGGAGAAGCCTTTTGCAGCTAGCAGTGGTAGTAGTTCCCTAAACTTCTTCCATCCCGTTCTTACACTAGTTATTGTACTTTCTGAGCACCCACCTCCGTTGCTAATTCGGTCACCTAGGTAGCAGAAGCTGTCTACTGTTTCTACAGGGCCCTCCCAGAGATTGGTGGTACTTGTTTCCTGTGGCTGTTTGCTTGCTGTTTCAGCACAGCTGCTGCATGTGAATCCTACATTCTTAATTAAGCTTCCTGAGATCCCGCTACATCTCTTGTGTACCCATTGTTTGCATTTGGGGCAGAGAATGGAGTTTCTACCTACACCTTTCCTACATACTGAGCAAGGCCATTTCCCTGAGGGGATCTGGGTTCTGTTTTCTCGTCTACTTATAAGGACCTTAGTCTTTGTCATGTTGACTTTGAGGCCCTTTCTCTCTAGTCCCTGCTTCCAGGTTTGGAATTTATTCTCTAGTTCTACCATAGATTCAGCTATGAGTGCGAGGTCATCAGCATACAGGAGTTCCCATGGGCATCCGGTCTTAAACTCCTCCGTTATTGCCTGCAGGACTATGATGAACAGGAGAGGGCTAAGAACAGAGCCCTGGTGGACCCCAACCTGTACGCTAAATTCCTCGCTATACTCATTGCCAATCCTAACTTTGCTGACTGCTCCCCTATACATGGCTTGTACCGCTTTCACAAGCCATTCATCTACTCCTAGTTTTCTAAGAGCCCACCAGATTACTGCACGTGGAACTCTGTCAAAGGCTTTCTCAAGGTCGACAAATGCCAAGTAGAGTGGCTTACTTTTAGCTAGGTACTTTTCCTGTAATTGCCTCACAAGGAAGAGCGCATCAGTGGTGCCTTTCCCTGGTACAAACCCAAATTGCATCTCGTCTATATTCACCCGGTCCCTAATCAGCTGTGCTATAACTCTTTCTGTTACTTTCATGACCTGGTCCATCAACTTTATACCTCTATAGTTTCCTCTATCTAGTACATCGCCTTTACCTTTGTAGCAGTTGACAATGATGCTACTGCACCAATCTTTTGGTATATATATCTATATATACATATATATATATATATATATATATATAATGGAAAAATTTGAACAGGAACAAAACAGAGAGGCAGTACAACGAATGTTTATTAATTTCACGCTCTGGAGAGTGGGGTGGTGGTATATATATATATACTTTGTTAGGGATGCCTACTGGCTGTAGTAGGTTTTACTATGTATTTAGGTAAGGCGGGTCTTCTCTGTTACTGAGTACCGCCAAAGGTCTTGGTCCAGTGACATTGTCTTGGAGAGGTGTAAGTGTGTGAGGTCGGAGTTTATCAGCTCGTCCCAGGTTTTTCTAGGTCTGCCTATTCCGTGGCTACCGTCTATCTTTATTGCCCTGCACT
>OZ024741.1:317602480-317684980 GCA_964016885.1 Eledone cirrhosa | reverse complement strand
ACTTCTCCTGTAGTTGTCGTACTATGAAAAGAGCGTCTGTGGTACTTTTGCCTGACACAAACCCGAACTGCATTTCATCTAGGTCAATTCTCTCTCTGATTAGTTGCGCTATTACTTTTTCTGTGACCTTCATGACCTGTGTATGTATATATATATGTGTATATATATATATATATATATATATATATATATATATATATATATATATATATATATATGTATATATACACATATATATATATATACATATATATATATATATATATATATATATATATATATATATATATATATATATATACACATATATATATACATACACACACGCACATATATATATATGTAGAAGTTATATTTAATTTGTTGGGATTCCAACAAACTTAAAAGTTTACAACTTATATAGAGCACTCAACCGATAACTGGAGTAAATATTCAATATATTAATAAATGGAAACTATATTTATAAAACCAAAATTATTCTATTATATAAATTTCAAGGGCAACCAAGGCAATCTTGGTGCGCTTTCATCAGATAAAATACAAAATTTGTTTTATAAATAGTGACATAACCGTAGAAAACAACCTTTACGGTTGAAAATTCGCTGGATAGTGAAATATTTTATTGAGGGTAATTCAAAGGTCTGTGTGAATATGCAAATGAATGTCCGAAAAATTGAAAAAAACAACCGTTTATTTAAATTACGCTGTGGGAAGAAGAGAGAGAAAAAAGAAGACAGAGAAAAGAAAAGAAAATATTAGTATATGTAGAAGTAGAGTGAAGAAAGAGCGAAGAAAGAAGCTTATCCGAGGATGAGTTCATATAACGTAAATAAGTCTTACGTTTATGTTACATATTTATGTTACATATATTTACTAATAATTGTTAGAATTCTATTATAATAAATATTTATTTACTATTATATATATATAGAAAATTAGATATATAGAAAAAATAAAAATATATTAAAATATATTAAGATATATTAAAATATATTAAAAAATATATTAAAATAAATATGAAGTAGAAGCATAGGATAAAATATAGATATAAGGATAGATATATGAGTGGATAGATGAGTATATCATGTTATAGATGATAAATTATGAGGGATACTAGTTTATATTTAGTGTAAGTATTTAAATTAAAAAATTAACTGAGTTAATAAGATTACTTATATGTTTCAATGGTTTACATTGGAAAAATATTGAAAATCCCAGTTTTGTTTATTTATTAGTTATTATGAGATAATTTTGACAAAGATATGTTTAAAGATATATTTAGCCAGAGTTAGTTATTGGTTATAACTCTAATATTAAATAATTACAAAAAATAAAAAAATTAAAAATTATTAAATGTATAAAAAAATACTAAAACCATTTAAAAATTAAGACTATAAAATATTAACAATTCTAGACAAAATTCTTGAAAATTCCTCGAAAAACTTTCCAAGAGATTTTTAAAAGATCTCAAAAAGACTCCGGAGATACTAAAAAAACCTTTAAAAACATTTAAAAAAGTGTTTAAAATTAATTAAAAACCTAAAATTATTCAGGAAATATAATTAAAAACCTAAAATTATTCAAGAAATATAAAGAAATATTAAGAAATATTTAAAAATACTTAAAAATATTAAAAAATATTAGACAAATACTAAAAAATATATTAAAAATATTAAGGTGACCCCAAAAAATATTTTTTGGGAAATAAGTAATTTAAAAAAAAAAAAATTTTAAGTAATTTTTCTAAAAAGATTATGAGATATTTTGGAAGTAAGATAAATAAAGATAAAAAATGAAGATATCTAAGAAGTAAAAATATTAAAAAGTAAAGATTTAAGAAGTAATTATATATATTTAAGAAGTAAAAGATATTAAAATTAGAATTACATTAAATTTAAATTTAAAGATTTAGAATTTATGAACATATATGCATATAATTTAAGAAATGAGATTATAGGTGTTTGGATAAAGTAAACATTATGTAGAGAAGATTAAACGTGTAATTATATTTTATATCATCATCATCATCATCATCATCATCATCATCATCTTCCACGCTTGCATGGGTTTGGACGGGAATTTTTCCCACTTGAGGCAAGATTGGTTGTCTTGCTCGTATAGGACTGTCTGGCGGGTTTTCTACGGCTGGATGCCCTTCCTAACACCAACCACGTTTTCATATATAGATCTAAAAGTTGAGTTTTGGCGATGTTTACAAGAACTAAATAAATTGTTACGTAAATTAATGGAGTTCTTACATTTAAGTATGAAGAAAATTTCTTCAACACACAATTTGCAAAATTTGGATAAAGCTGTGTTCTTGTAAGCAGGTGCTTAAGAAATTATATTCCAAGATAAAGAATAGTCTCTGTTTTTGGATTTTAAGTTCCATATCAAGTTGGATAGAGAAGTTGAAGATTTTTTACCAATATTATTAAACAAGCATTTATGGTTATTGAAACGAGATTTAAAGTCTGTAGAAGTTGAGCCAACATAGTTAAAAATATTATCATTGGTTCTGACATTGCATTTATAGACCACATTTTTAACTAAACAGTTATTTTTTAAAGGACAGTTAGATTTAATTCTACAATTACATTTATCAGAGTTTATATTATTCGGAACAGTATTATTATATTGGATATGGCTAGAGGTATTAGTACTATTCTGGTTAAGGTTTAGATTTCTATTATTGATTCTATTTATATTTTGTGCTAGGTTCATAGTAGTAGAGTAAGATAGTTTAATTGTATGTCTGTTAAAGATTGAGTAATATCCATGGGCCTTGGGAAAATATCAAGAGCTTTAAAAAATAGTTTAGCTAAAGGTGTTTTAATACTTAGTGAAAATGGAGGAGCATACCAGATTATGTTTCTAGTTCTATTTCTTCTGTTAGTTTTAGAGTTTATGTTAGGTTTCTTTAATTATATTTCCTGAATAATTTTAGGTTTTTAATTAATTTTAAACACTTTTTAAATGTTTTTAAAGGCTTTTGAGTATCTCCGGGGTCTTTTTGAGATCTTTTAAAAATCTCTTGGAAAGTTTTTCTAGGAATTTTCAAGAATTTTGTCTAGAATTGTTAATATTTTATATTAACAATTGTTATTGTTAGTATTTTCTTATACTTTTAATAATTTTTAATTTTTTTATTTTTTGTAATTATTTAATATTAGAGTTATAACCAATAACTAACTCTGGCTAAATATATCTTTAAACATATCTTTGTCAAAATTATCTCATAATAACTAATAAATAAACAAAACTGGGATTTTCAATATTTTTCCAATGTAAACCATTGAAACATATAAGTAATCTTATTAACTCAGTTAATTTTTTAATTTAAATACTTACACTAAATATAAACTAGTATCCCTCATAATTTATCATCTATAACATGATATACTCATCTATCCACTCATATATCTATCCTTATATCTATATTTTATCCTATGCTTCTACTTCATATTTATTTTAATATATTTTTTAATATATTTTAATATATCTTAATATATTTTAATATATCTTTATTTTTAATATATCTTTATTTTTTCTATATATCTAATTTTCTATATACTTATAATAGTAAATAAATATTTATTATAATAGAATTCTAACAATTATTAGTAAATATACGTAACATAAATATGTAACATAAACATAAGACTTATTTACGTTATATGAACTCATCCTCGGATAAGCTTCTTTCTTCACTCTTTCTTCACTCTACTTCTACATATACTAATATTTTCTTTTCTTTTCTCTCTCTTCTTCCCACAGCGTAATTTAAATAAACGGTTGTTTTTTTCAATTTTTCGGACATTCATTTGCATATTCACACAGAACTTTGAATTACCCTCAATAAAATATTTCACTATCCAGCGAATTTTCAACTGTCAAGGTTGTTTTCTACGGTTATGTCACTATTTATAAAACAAATTTTGTATTTTATCTGATGAAAGCGCACCAAGATTGCCTTGGTTGCCCTTGAAATTTATATAATAAAATAATTATGGTTTTATAAATATAGTTTCCATTTATTAATATATTGAGTATATATATATGCATGTATATATTGCTTTAACTTTGCACTGCCTGTGGTTTCAAGACATTTGAGAAATGTGGAGTTAAATGAAACTGTTAATATAGAGTCAATTTCCCCATGGTGTTTGTGTATTTAAAAACACACACACATATCATCATCATTGTTTAACATCCATTTTGATGCTATATATATATATATATATATACGCACACACACACACACATATATATATGTGCCAGCATCAGTTTCCGTCCCACCCTTGCAAGCAGGGAAAAGCGGACGTAAAATGAAATGATGATGATGATGATAAATAGAGAGAGAGAGATGTATGAACCCGACCACATCACCAAGCTGTATGTGTATATATATATATATACACGTTTTTGTCATCATCATCATCATCATTTTAAGTCCACTTTTCCCTGCTTTCAAGGGTGGGATGGGTCCTATTCAGCACAGCATCTCTCCACTTGTCACGGTCCTTCGTCATCTCCACCATGAGCTACAGCGATCTGAGGTTTGCTCTCACCACCTCTGCCCATGTTTTTCGTGGTCTTCCTCTACAGCATCTTCCTTCAACTGGCATTTCTTGGCACTTCTTTACCCAGCGGTTATCCTCCATGCGCATCATATGTCCATACCATCGCAGTCTTCTTTCCCGCACACTACAACTTATCCCTCTTAAACACAGTTTCTGTCTCAACACATCCATGCTCGGTCATTCACGCACGTTGACATTGCATATCCAACGGAGCATGCTTGCCTCATTTCTCTCCAGCCGTCGCATATCCTCTACAGTTGCTGCCCATGTCTCACTACCATGCAGCATCGTGCTCCTCACACAGGCATCATATAACCGGCCTTTCGTGCGCAGGGAGAAACCCTTCTTTTGTCATCAGAGGAAGTAGCTCCCTAAACTTCTTACAACCCGTCCTTATTCTAGATACTATGGCGTCGGAACACCCTCCCCCTCCTATGCTAATCTGATCGCCTAGGTACCGGTAGCTATCAACCACTTCTATAAAACCCACCTGCATTTGAAAAAAATGTGTCTATCAATGCGACTTCTACTGTCAAATTTCCCTGTACATCTACTGCATATATGTGTGTATATATATATATATATATATATATCTGTGTTTGTATGTATCTGTGTATATATATATATATATATATATCTGTGTTTGTATGTATCTGTGTATATATATGTATGTATATATATCCAATATTGGAAATATACACACGCAAAACTGAACATGATAAACTGTAACAAAATTACAGAAAATAATTCTAACATCATATCACTGCATAAAACATGAACCCATAAACTATAATATTTATTCAACAAGAATTTTAACTTTTATACTGTAAATTGTTAATTTCATTTAACTGTGGTAGATGACAGATGAATTTCATCTGCTAGAAGTATAAGTTAGTTTTGCACCTTCATATCTACATCAATATCATCAGTGAGCTCAACAGCTGCGGCAGCATTGGGACAAATCAGTTTGATGAGTGTTTCAAGTTTTGGTGGTTTATCTTCCTGATTCTGCTTTGATATAATATTTGTTGCTCTTTCAAAGGCCTCCAGATCATTAAATGCTCTTAGTGTGACTTATTCTTGTCTCACCTAGAGCAAGGCATTTGTGGAAACCTCAGATGGCACAAATCTGAACTGCATCTCGTCTATGCTAATTCTCTTCATAATCAGTTATGTTAAGATACTGTTACTTTCAGTACTTGTTCCATCAATTTCATATCCCTTATAGTTGCTTGTTTCTAGACCATCTTCTTCACCTTTGTAGCAGTTGACAATGATACTGCTATGCTAGTTATTGTTATGATCTCTTCCTGAACTACCCAATACTATATAAGTGACCAGCTTGAACCCTACTTCACTGGATATTCTAAACATTTCAGCAACAATCCCTGTTGAGCCAGCCACTTTCCATGCCTCATCCTTAATGACCATTTTAACCATATAACTTTCTACCTCATTAGCTGTTCCCTCTGCTGTGTCTATGTGGGGTAAGATCCATTCCACATTCAATAACCTCATAGAATAAACTGTTTCTTCTTTATGTTTGTGAGAGTAAGTGTGCCATTCTCATTCAGAAAACTTCTCCAACAACATCTTGATGGCCCCTGATATTCTATGTTGAAATTCAGAAAATCTCACACCTCTCATCTTCTCAACTCAGACAGAACATTGGCAAAAATTCTATTTTCAGCTTTTCTCCAAACTATGTAACCCGGCACCTGTTTTTTCCTCTAGCTATGTAAACCTGGCATCTAGCTTCTCTTCTAGCTATGTAAACCTGGCACCTAGTTTCTCTTTTATTCTATGTAAACCTGACTTCTATTCTAGCTATATAAACCTAGCTTCTATTCTTCTTCTTCTTTACCCACCTAATCCTGGGAGGGTCATGGGGGAAGAGTCCTCAAACATTCCTTTCAGAGGGTCCTGTCAGAAGCAGCCATCTCCAACTGATACGGCTGGATCCCCAAGTTTGACCAGCCAAGCTCATAGATGTTATTCAACCATCTTACTTGGAGTCTACCCCTGGGTCTACTGCCCGTAAAATCTGTCCAGTGATTCTTTCCTGAGACATTCTAACCACATGACCATAGTATTGGAGCTGTGATCTCTCAATTCGCAGAAGTAGCGGCTCTACCTGGAGTGACTCTGATCTCCGTGCTATGCACTCTATTGAGTAACGTTACTCCAAAGACCCTTCAGATGGACCTCATTTTGGCCGCTTGTATTCGTGATCATATTCTTTCAGTCATTCCCCAACATTCAAGGGTTGGCATGAATACCGAATTGAAGCTAGCAAGTTTGGCTTTTACACCCATCCCCTTTCTTCTGATTACCGAATGCTCTATTCTAGTTATATAAATCTTGTTTCTACTCTAGCTATGTAAACCTGGCTTCTATTCTATGTAAACCTTGTTTCTATTCTAGCTATATAAACTTAGCTTCTCTAACTATGTAAACCTGACTTCTATTCTAGCTATATAAACTTGGCCTCTATTCTAGCTATGTGAAGCTGGTGCCTAGCTATGTAAACCTGGTACTTATCTTCTTTCCTAGCTATGTAAATCTGGAGCCTAGCTTCTCTCTTAGCTATGTAAACCTGGTGCCTAGCTTCTCTTCTAGCTTATTCATATTGTACATTACTTCTCCCTTTCTTCCACCCTTTTAACTTTTTTCTACAGTATTATTTTATCACCATGCTACCAGAGACTGGTTAAGTTTTTAATTCAGTTTTATTAATCAAGCCATTAAATCTACCAATCAGTACATTAATCAACTAATTATGTAATTGACAAATTCTTTTCATTACAATCTGTGACCTTATCAATAGCTCTGCCCTCAGAGCCTCCTCTTCATCTCCACAACTCTTTACTCTTTCTTCTTATTTTCTTTGTCTCTCTGTAGGGTGTGGTGTAATCATGTGTGTGTGTATGTACCTGCACATATGTGCACACCTGGTGCCTTTTTCTTTAATTATATTTTGTTTTAATTTTATGTAAATCTATTTTCTTATTTTCTTTTCTTTTTTTTCCAGATGTTTTTAATGCTGTAAAATGTTGAAAGCTGGGATGAAACTAAAGAGAATTCCTTTCATAGCTGAATGTAGCATATAGCTAGCTATAGTTTTATCATAACGTTGCTATAGATATATCATAACATTGCTATAGATATATCACAAGATTGCTACGGATATATCATAACATTGCTGTAGATATATCTTATCTTTGCTATAGATATATTATAACATCTGTCATATTTTATCTGAGCAGTTATTTATCCTCACATTATTCTGCTGCTATTTATATGCAATAGTGAGTTTGTTTTAATGGTTGGTGTAATAAACACACTAAACAAACACTGAATTAAGGACTCAATGTATATAAAGTCAACATAATATTTGTTAATAGTAACTGTTTATATTGAAGTTTCACAGTATATATACATATACACACAAACAAGTGCAGTTATTGACTTTCTGATGACTACCTATATTATTATATAGATCCTGCAACAATTTATGCAGTTTCTTTGCTAATTTATCAGATAGATTTGCTAGGAAACATTTCTCTTTAATTTTAGTTCATTCTTGAATATCTATTTAAAAAAACAAAATGCAACAACATACACCAGTGACAATGTATTCTATGCAAAGTAGTTCTACACCTAACTACCCACTTGGTCGACAGTTTCCTTGTGAAACATGTGGGGCTGTCTTCCCACTCTATGATCAAATGAAAAGACACAAGCAACAAACACACAGTGAAAACAAAACATATTCATGCTCGTATTGTCGCAAAGTTTTTGCACAGGTGTCAAGCATGCGCAGTCATGAGCGATGTCATACCGGAGAACGACCCTACACATGTTTAACATGCAATCGTGGATTTTCACAAAAGGGAAATCTAAAGCACCACATGAGAACTCACACAGGAGAGAAGCCTTTTAAATGTCCGCTCTGTTGGAAGTCTTTTTCTCAGCGTGGTAATCTAAAACACCATCAGAGATGTCACACAGGTGATAAACCATACACTTGTGTCACGTGCCATAAATCTTTCTCTCAAATTGCTAGCTTAAAAAATCACCATCGAGTTCATTCAGGTGAGAAACCATTTACATGTGAAACATGCCACAAATCATTCTCTCAGAAAGGAAATCTGAAAATCCATGAGCGCTCACACACGGGAGATAAGCCTTACTCATGTGATGTTTGTCAAAAATCTTTTTCTCAAATCAGCAACTTGAAGATCCACAAGATGTCCCATGATGGCCAGAAGCCATTTTCGTGTCCGATCTGCGCTCGGGGGTTTTCTCAGAAAGGAAATTTGAAAACTCATATTCGCAACCATGAAAATAATAACCGTAAAATGCCGCTGAGCTGCGATGTTTGTGGTAAAGAGTTCGTTCATAAATCGCTGTTAAAATGTCATGAAAAAACACACCTGGTCGAAAGAATGAATGCGATGAATGTTGTTCCCCCTCATCATGCCCACAATGCCACTGTCAATAATGGCCCCCCCACTACCACCAATACCACCACCTCCAATACCACCACCACCATCACCAATCCACACCATCAACAGCAACCATACAACCCAAATATCATGAGAGGTATTGTATACAAACAACTTTGAATCATTACTGAAACCCTACAACTGAGGAACTAAATTAAACTCATCAAACGATTGACAAATTGGAAATAATTTAAAAACAAAAAAAAAGAGAGAAGATAAAAAAGCATCCTTATTTTTAACTGAGGCAAAACAAAGTTTATATATTTGGATCAGATATTTTTTTCTTTTCCTGAAAGCCCTCTTGGACTATAATTATCTTAACCATCACCTTGAGCATCATCTCCATTGCTCACAACATATCCTTGATCATTTTGAATGAAATCATGAACAAATCTTAAGCAAATGCATTTATATAATTTATGCACATAAATACATTTATATATATAAACAGACACACACATGATGACATATATATTCTAAAGTGGCTGGTGACAGGAAAGAAATCCACATGGTCTGGGAATTGAACCCATGAACTTACAATCATAAGCTTAACACCCTAACCACTAGATCACATGCCTTCACACTTATTGATTAATGATTTGATATAAAATATTTACTGATGCTGTTACCATGTATCTCATATCACAAAATAGACAAGGATTATTGTAATTCCACTTGTTATAACTATTTGTATAGTTAACTTGTCTAACTAATAATAGTTAACTTGTATAACTATTTGTCTGTTGTAATAATAATAATAACAATAACAATAATAATAATAAAGATACATTATAGATAGATATTCTAGTTTTGATTATTTACTTGGCACAAATCGGTATTTATGGCTCTTTACATTCTGAGTTCAAATCCCATCAGGGTCAACTTCACCTTTCATCTTTTCGAGGTTGATAAAAAAGTTTTAGTCAAATACTGGGGTTGATAATATCAACTTTCTACTACTTCCCTAAATTGCTGGCCCTCTATCTAAATTAGAAGCCGTTATTACTCAGCAAGAGTGGATTGGCAGTATCGGTAGAGGGTCGGATGCCATGCTTTCCAGCATAGTTACGTCCCTTTACGATCTGAGTTCAAATCCCGCCGAGGTTGACTTTGCCTTTCATCCTTACGGGGTCGATAAAATAAAGTACCAGTAATGCACTGGGTAATTGCTGGCCTTGTACCTAAAGTAGAAACAATTATTACTCAGCAAGGGCGGTGGATTGCCAGAGTCGGTAGAGCGTCGGACTCCGGCATAGAGTTGCGGTCCTTTACGTGCTGAGTTCAACTTTGCCTTTCATCCTTACGGGGTCGATAAAATAATTACCAGTAAGCACTGGGATTGAATTAATCGACTTTCCCCTTCCCTTCAAATTGCTGGCCTTGTGCCTAAAGTAGAAACCATTATTACTCGACAAGAATCATTAGAGCATCCGACAAAACGCCTCCTGGTATTTAGTTTCAATGTATTATGTGTTTTGAGTGAAAATCCCACAAGATCAACTTTGCCTTTTATCTTTTCCCTGGGTATCAGTCATGTACTGGGGAATCGTTGTCAATTTGACTCCCCCCTCCCAATTGCTGGCCCTGGATCTGATTTAGAAGCCATTATAATATCATACCTAAAGGCAATGAATTCACAGAATTGTCACACACAATACCTTGTGGTATATATTCCTACCCTATTACCTACTGAGTCCAAATCCCACCAATGTCAACTTTGTTTTACATCTATCTGGAAGGAGGATGGGTTGATAAAATAGTACCAGTCAAATGCTGGGGATGATTTGACTCTTTCATCACCATATTTCTAATGAAATGCACTGCCTATGATTTTCAAATCATTTTGAAAATAATCAAGAATTTGGTGGGATTTAGTAATATAATTGACTTTCTTGTTATTAAGTTGCCGAGGGTGGTGGATTGGCAGAAACGTTAGAGCGTTGGATAAAATGCTTTGTCTCATTTGTTCTGGCTCTTTATGTTCCGAGTTTAAATCTCGCCAAGGTGAACTTTACCTTTCATTCTTTCAGGGTTGATTTTATCAAACCCCCCCCCCCCCCTCCCCAAATTACTGGCCTTGTGCCAAAATTAAAAATATGATGTTTGGACCATAATTTAACACAGGTTCTTACATAAAATTATGATGGAAGTTTTTAGATAAATATAATTACTTTGAAATAAAACAGTTTTGTATCGTAGAAACAGGGGCAGTTTCAGGAAATTTGGTATTAAAAGGGTTAACTGACTATACACTTCCTTCAAATTTCTCGTCTTGTGCCTATGTAAGAGACTGGACAAAATTGGTGTTTATTCTGAGTTAAAAATCCAGCTTTGCCTTTCATCGTTCTGGGTCAATAAAATAAAGCACCACTCAAATACTGGGGTTGATTTGACTTCCCCTCCCTCAAAATTGCTATCCTTGTGTCTAAATTAGAAATCATTAATACATTATGCCTCGTAGAGAAACTCAGGTAAATATCAGGTACACTATAAGTAAGGCATATTTGCCTTAAATCTTACTTTTGTCACCTGTATATGCCAGGTACACTATAGGTAAGGGTTATTTGCCTTAAATCTTTGTCACCTGTAAATGATACATACCTTTAATGTCAAATGATCATCAAAATTGCTCTGTGTAATCTTTTGATCTCCCAATTGCTATTACATGTATTTTCTCAGGTGAGTTTATGGATATTTCTAATAAAACATTAAAAACAAAAATATTCTTCTTTATAATTTGGAGCTTTAACCTCAGAAAGATACATTCTATGAACACATTTGTTTGTACTGAATTACCAAAGGTTTTACCCTTCTTCCACCAAGCCACTTCTCATATGGCTGACTGAATATGCATATTTTTTCTTCCCGTTCCTTCCTCTTCTCTTTATCTTCTGATGAAGGACTAGTGTCCGAAACTAATATACTTCTTCAATGTATTGTGTCATTTGCTTTGTTATTTCTGTTTATCTTTTACATACCTATATATATATATAGGTTTGGCACCTCCTAACCAAAAATACACCCCCATCCCACTACCTCTACACCACCCCTTTCTCTGTAAAGTTATGTTGGTACCACAATATCCAGTCCTAAATAAATGAGGTCGTGTAGGTGTCACGACAAAAAAAACACATAGTCCACGCTGTAATGTGGCCGTGTAGATAACACAGTAAAAACCTCAGTCCACACTGTAAACGTAGTTTGTGTTAGGAAGGGCATCTAGCCGTAGAAAACCTGCCATACAGTCCTATACGAGCAAGACAACCAATCTTGCCTCTAGTGGGACAATTCCCGTCTAAACCCATGCTAACGTGGAAAATAGACGATAATGATGATGATATTTTATAAAGAATCGGCCCTAATGGTTGAGCTCTTGCCATTTCAACAGCTAGTTCCAGACTGTTTCGCAGGTGACTGGCTGTATCATCAGGGGCATGGTTTGTCCATATATGGGAATACATTATTCATCCAATTGTAAATTTTCTTCATAGAAGTGTTTTAGAAATAATTTATCATATTTTGTAGATACAGACACACACACTCTTTCATATAAATTTTTAATATGATTAGGGAGTGGTTGTGTGTAGATATGTAGCGTACATGTATGTGCGCATCGGATGGACAAAACACCAAGTATCAAGTACTCTGTTGAGTAATAGTCTCACTAGTTCCAAACTGGTTCTATCCTGATATATATATATATATATATATAATGTATATGTTTGTATATATATATATATATGTATGTATCTGCCCCGGGTGAGCTAAACATGGTCCTCTGACCTGTTTTTTCCCTAAGGGTCAATCTGTCCTACCCATGAATAATGGACATTAAAACAAAAAGGTTGATGATATATATATATGAAGTGTATATGTATATTACATATATATGGTATATTTATATGCACGCAAATATGTATATATCATTATCATGATTTGTGCATGTATATATATATATATACATTATGCTGGTACCACAAAACATCCAGCCCACACAGTAAAGGGATCGTGTAAGTGTCACGACAAAAAGCACCCAGTACACACTGTCAATGTGGTTGGCGTTAGGAAGGGCATCCAGCTGTACAAAAATAGATAGATATATGTATCTATCTATCTATATGTATGTATATATATATAAGAGGTGGAGGTTACCTTTGGGAGTTGCCAGACTAACTCTGGTCTCTTCCCCTGCCCTCACTGTCCCCGGAACTGCAAGTCAAGGATCGGCCTCCACAGCTACCTTCGTGCCCACGGCAGATGGGAACAACAATAAAGATGCCATCATCGTTTACTATGGACAACCAAGAAAGAAAAAAAAAAGAAGATATGTATATGTATGTTCCTCGTTATCAACGCACTGTGGTGAAATGTACTGTTTTAATGTGTCGAAACATCAGCAACCCACAGCAGAGTGGGAATTGTCCTTATATTTGTGTTTCTCTTACGTTTTCTAAATAATATTTATTAGTAACCACACAGCGCCTTTGTCACTTTTAATTCATATATATATATATAAATGTGTGTGTATGTATTATTTTATACTACTACCACCCATTGTTTCTCTTTCTCCCTCATCTCTGTCACTTTCCCACTCCACTGTCTCTTACGCCCCCATTCCACTGTCTTTCCTACTCCTATCCTCTTCTCTCACAGTCACACTGTCTTCATTGATGTAGACAACTTAGAGTAATGAGTCCTTAGGCAATCTTACTAGTCCTGGTGACAAGATAAAATGCACCCAGCACTCTGTTAAGTGGTATCAATCAAACCGAGACAATGTAGGGTTGATAGATCCCTCCCTTTAGGCCTGCTGAGGATATAACCACCACTCTAGTGCTGGTGCCAAGATGAAAAGCACTCAGTACACTTTATAAAATAGGGTTGTTGCTACAGTAACAAAATCACTCAGTAGACCCTGTAAAGTGGTAGTGCTGGTGCCACAATAAAAAGCACATTGTACACACTGGAAAGTGGTCGAGCTGGTGCCACACTAGATGTGTTGTGTTACACAGCACAAGTGAGTTGAGTATAAAAGATATCAAATATAAAGTGCAAGAGAGATGACTGTGTTGGTACAGACTTGTGACATGTCTGGAGGATATCAGTTGTATAAAGAAGTGCAGAGCATTTGATCTGGATGGAACCTTTGGAAAAAGGAGACCAAAGATGACATGGGATGAAGTGGTTTGGACTGACTCTAAGAAACTGAAATTCATAAAGTCACAGGCATGTGATGACTGGTGACACACTGAGCTAGAGAAAACTTGCCCATAAACTGTTACTAAAATAAATTTGGTGATAGAGGTTAGGGTGTAAAATCTACCTTCGTGGCTCCTGATCCTTATGCTCTTAAGTCTCTTCCTGCTGACTTATTCATAAACCTTATGAGAAACAATGGAAGACATTCGATCTGTCTCTATCAAATCCCTCCACCTATTATTATTGATGGTTTACACTGAACATGGTAATTACTGGATCTTCTAGTGTCTGCCAAGCCTCAATAAGGACCTTAAAGAGAGACTACTTTCCTTAGTAAATCCAACAAAGTAGTTTTTTTGTACGAGTGCAATTAGTATTTCGAGGTGTATTTGCTTAAGATACCCTCTCGGTTTTAGTGGTATTAAACCCAAAACGCCAATGACAACTGGAATTATCTGGATGTTGTTAGGTGGTATTAATCACATTCGTGCAGTTTTGATCTTCAAGTCAGTATATTTTGTTATTTTTTCAATTTCTTTCAAAGCTATGTTTTGGTCTCCTACAATGTAACATTAATAACCTAGCATTCACACTTACTTCTGTGCATAACTACAATATCAGGCCAGTTGTGTTCAAGCCTGAGATTCATTAGTATAGTGAAGTCCCAAACTCTCTCCCTACTGTCTCAGTATCACATCAATCTCTCTCCACACACTACCATTAACTATCACACTCCCCATCAATTGTCACCTTCTTCACTAACCATTACACTATTAACCACCACCCTCACCACTAATCACCACACTCTCCAACTAACCATCACACTGTAAAGATACTATAAACATTTGAATCAACAAACCCAGTTTTAGATATTTTCTGCTAAATCATTACAAGATGTTAAGAGATAATACTGCAAATTTTTATAATGGTCTGTCCACAAGAAAAAATACTATAAATAAACTTGTTTTTCAGATATTTTCTGCTCAATCAATCCAGAATGTTAAGGGTTAATACCCATGAAACTTTAAGTTTCAGGTTTCGTTTAACCTGTGCAAACATGGAAAAACAGATGTAAAAATAATAACATAATTCATGATCATCATTTAACATCCATTCTCCCTGCTAACAAGAGTTGGTCAGGTTGTCAAAGATGAAGTCAGTACCTAATCAGTGTTACAGACCTCTCAACTGGTCTGGCAGATACATCTCACTCACATAAATTCCTGCACTCTCTCTCTCTCTAGAGTGTATTTTCGTGGCACTATTACTAGGGAGGTTGTTGTGCCCCTGACACAGCTGCAGGGTCTTCTTGACCCTTTGTTTAGCAAGTTTTCTATGATTGGATGCTCTTCCTATCCCCAACCACTTTACAGTGTACTAGGTGCATTTTTTCATGAGAGATTGTTGTGCAACTAAAGAGTCTTCGTGTGATTTCATCTTTGCAAAAAGTTTCAATTCAAAAAATAGGTTTATTATTTAACAATTTTAAAAGCATTTTGAGGAATAAATTAGAATATGATGAAAAGAAGATTGTTGTTTAAAAATCAAGATTGAGCAAGACTTGTTGATGAGAGTAAGAAGTATAGCTCAGAATAGAACTACAACACTTCAACTCCACATCACTAACAAATATTAGATATGTAAATTTGTAATTTAACTCATGGCCTATGATTTTCAAATAATTTTGAAAATAAAGAATTTGGAGAAATATAACTCATTAATATATTGACGTTTGGAGCATAACCATTTCATTGTTATATTTTAAATGAAAGACAGGCTATGACTTTGAAATCATTTTGAAACTAATCAAGAGGGATTATTAAGCTGGTATCTGGAGCATACCTTAAATATTCTTACAGAAAATCGTGTTGGAAGGCTTTTTTAGATAAATATAAACACAAAATATACAGTTTAGTATCATTGAATCAAGGGTAGTTCAGTATCAAAAGGGTTAAAAGGAGAAGTGAAATATTCACAATGTACGAAGAGAACTCTTTAGTCTTGTCAAAGTCATGACAACCTTTCTACTGTTGCTGGCACATTAAAATGCATCCAGTACACTTTTAAATAGTTGGTGTTAGAGCATCCAGCTGTAGAAATCATGTCAAAAGTTTGAATCTACAAGCCAAACATGGTTCAATGACCCACCTAGGTGGGTGGTAACTCTTAATAAAAACCAACACAAACTGTGACAACCTGTCCAAACTATGCCAGCATGGAAAGCAGATATAAAATGATGGTTGATAATAATTATGAAATGTAAAAGTGAACAACAAACATATACATGTATAATGTGAAGGTGCATGGCTTAGTGGATAGAGCATTTGGCTTGCAATCGAAAGGTTGTGAGTTCAATTCTTGGACCGGGTGATGTGTTGTTTCCTTGAGCAAGACACTTTATTTCACGTTGCTCCAGTTTACTCAGCTGTAGAAATGAGATGATAGGACTGGGGTCCCTATCATTCCATTGCAAAGTGGACGTGGAGGTACCACGGCAAAAAAGCACCCAGCACTCACTGTAAGTGAGGTAGGTGTTAGGAAGGGCATCCAGCTGTAGAAATCAAGCCAAAATTTTGTTAGAGATGCCTACTGGCTGTAGTAGGTTTTACTATGTATTTAGGTAAGGCGGGTCTTCTCTGTTACTGAGTACCGCCAAAGGTCTCGGTCCAGTGACATTGTCTTGGAGAGGTGTAAGTGTGTGAGGTCGGAGTTTATCAGCTCGTCCCAGGTTTTTCTAGGTCTGCCTATTCCGTGGCTACCGTCTATCTTTATTGCCCTGCACTTTGTTATACAACTATCGACTTTCATGCGCATCACGTGTCCATACCAACGTAGCCTTCTCTCGAGTAAACAACATCTGATCCCTCTTATTTCTAATTTTTTCCTTAGTTCGTTTATGCTTTGCCGTTCACGTATATTAGTTACACATCCAGCGGAGCATGCAAGCTTCGTTCCTCTCTAGTCTGCGTATATCCTCTGCACACAATGCCCAGGTCTCACTGCCATGCAACATTGCTGTTCGTATGCAGGCATCGTACAACCTGCCTTTCATTTTTAGGGAGAACCCTTTAGCAGCTAATAGTGGTATAAGCTCTCTGAACTTTTTCCAACCAGTTCTGACTCTAGCTACTGTACTTTTAGAGCACCCTCCCCCACTGCTGATTTTATCACCCAGGTAATGGAAGCTGCCCACTATTTCTATAGAACCCTCTGCGCAATTGAAAGAGCTAGTATTTTGTGGGCTCTTGCTGCTACTTATTGCACCAGAGCACCGTAAAATCTATGTTCTTAGTTAGCTTACCTGTGATCCCACTACATCTTTTATGCACCCATACTTTGCATTTAGGACATAAAATGGAGTTTCTACCTACGCCTTTCCTACACACCGAGCACGACCATTTCCCAGAAGGGACCGCCGCCTTATTTTCTTTCCTACAAACTAGAACTTTAGTCTTAGCCAGGTTAATTTTAAGTCCTTTTGATTCTAGGCCGTGCTTCCATGTTTGGAATTTCTTCTCTAGCTCGGCCATTGATTCAGCTATGAGCGTTAGATCATCTGCGTATAGGAGTTCCCATGGGCAGCCGGTCTTGAACTCCTCTGTTATAGCCTGAAGGGCAATAATAAATAGTAGGGGGCTGAGAACAGAGCCCTGATGGACGCCAACTTTTACGCTAAACTCTTCACTATATTCGTTGTTAATTCTAACCTTGCTGACTGTTTCTTTATACATGGCTTGTATAGCTCTCACAAGCCATTCGTCAACGCCTAGTTTTCTAAGAGCCCACCAGATAATGGAGCGGGGGACTCTGTCGAAGGCTTTCCCCAAGTCGACAAAAGCTAAGTAGAGGGGTTTACCTTTAGCTAGGTACTTCTCCTGTAGTTGTCGTACAATGAAAAGAGCGTCTGTGGTACTTTTGCCTGACACAAACCCGAACTGCATTTCATCTAGGTCAATTCTCTCTCTGATTAGTTGTGCTATTACTTTTTCCGTGACCTTCATGACCTGGTCGATTAATTTAATGCCTCTATAGTTACTCCTATCTAGGGCGTCTCCTTTACCCTTATAACAGTTAACGATGATGCTGCTATGCCAGTCCTTCGGAACAACCCCATTCTGTACGACTTGGTTAACTATGCGGGTGACCATGGTGTGTCCCACCGTGCCAGATGCCTTCAGCATCTCAGCAACTATTTCCGAAGGCCCAGCCGCCTTACCCGTCTTCATATCCTTGATTGCCTTACTTATTATACTCCCCTCGACTAACACTGCTGGTCCCTCTATTGGGTCGATGTGGGGGAGACTGTCTTTCTCCCATTTATTCTCCTCATTTAGTAGCCTTTCATAGTGACACTTCCAAGCTACCTTCTTATCAGCGTCGGTGATGGCAAGTATGCCATCATCGTTAAGTACACACTTCTCCCCGACAATATCACGGTTTTCCTTGACGCATTGCCTAGCAATCCTGAACACCTCACGTTTCTGGTCCTCGCGTTGTAGAACATGCTTGAACTTTCTTTCCTCAGCTTCCCTTCTTGCTAAGTACACTTGTCTCCTAGCTTCCCTCCTGGCCACTTGATAGTCTTCTCTACTTCCTCCATCCCACCATACTTTCCAAGCCTGCTTTTTGGCCTTAATTGACCCCTCCACCACCATGTTACTCTCCTCCTGCCTACAGGCCTGCTCCAGCCACAGACTTCGTCTGTCGTCATCAGCAGGTTTGCTTTTCAGAAATTCCCACTGTCCCTCTATATTGTCCGACTCTAAATGTTCCTCCTTACTGTCGAAAGCATCAAGTAATATGCTTTGAAATTTATTTCTGGCTGTGGGGTCCTTTAGTATATATATATATATATAGAGAGAGAGAGAGAGAGAGAGAGAGAGAGAGAGAGAGAGAGAGAGAGAGAGAGAGAGAGAGAGAGAGAGAGAGAGAGAGAGAGAGAGAGAGAGAGAGAGAGAGAGAGAGAGAGAGAGAGAGAGAGAGAGAGAGAGAGAGAGAGAGAGAGAGAGAGAGGCACATGGCTTAGTGCTTAGAGCATTGGCCTTGCAATCGAAAGGTTGTGAGTTCATTTCTCAGACCGGGTGATGTGTTGTTTCCTTGAGCAAGACACTTTATTTCACATTGCTTCAGTTTACTCAGCTGTCGAAATGAGATGATAGGACTAAGGTCCATATCATTCCACTGCAAAGTGGTCGTGTAGACGCCACGGAAAAAAAGCATCCAGCACTCACTGTAAATGAGGTTGGTGTTAGGAAGGGCATCCAGCTGTAGAAATCAAGCCAGAATCAGTTCTTGTCCCACCCTTGCAAGCAGACGTAAAATGATGATGATGATATATATATAGGGTCTCCCCCAAAAATACATACATACTTCAACAACATTCTAATAAATATTGCCTGTACAGGTAATCAAAGTGAACATTTTTGGGGGACACCACTGTATATATAAATATATAAAGGAAAACCAAAGATTTTGCAGGGATTCAAAACATTTTTTATTCTAAGTATGTTTTCTTCTTAACGTAATTATTTAATGTCTTATACTATCCATTTAATATGAGTTAATACTATTACCTCTTGTATTATATTTTTATTTTTCACTCTAAGGGACTTTTTTGCTTTCATTATTCCTGAACGGTGATGAAAAATTTATTACCATATATACTTGAATATATACAATGCTATGCTGCATAGAGTTACGCCCCTTTACGGTCTGAGTTCAAATCCCGCCAAGGTTAACTTTGCCTTTCATCCTTATGAGGTCGATAAAATAAAGTACCAGTAATGCACTGGAATAATTGCTGGCCTTCTGCCAAAAGTAGACACAATTAAGCTTCAACAAGTTTCCTGAATTATTTTTACTTCTGGCCACTCACATGCTAGTTCTTTGAAAGCAAAAGATCGAATAAGAGAACTTTGTATAAAAATTCAGAGTAAAAGAGGGATGGAGAGATAGTAAGTGAGAGCAATAAAGGAAAGAGAGTAAGAGCTATAAAATAAAGTTAAAAGATTGAAAGGAAAAATATTGTCAGAGAAAAACATTTATGTGTGTATGGGATATTTTTGTATTAAAAAGTTCAAATTATAAAAAATATTTTGTAAATATTTTTAAGGGAATGCATAAATAACATCAACGATGATGTAAATGTAGAAAAACTGTTTCATTGTAATATAATTACTCCAGATATTTTAGTACCTTATTTACGTAGAATTTGAAGTTGGTGAAAATCATCAAAATACTGACTGCGAATATAAGCCGGCTCCCCATTTTACCATTGATTTTTGGTCACATATTCCTCGACTTATATTCGAGTATATATGGTAATTAATAAAAATTATCGATTCTTTTTGTCACTGAAACACATGTAAAATAAAAAAAATGTTTTGAATCCTTGCAAACTCTTTGATTTTCCTTTAAATACAAATTAATGCACTGTGATGCCAGTTATTTTCCAATCTTTTGGATCTTACTTCCTGGACCTTACCTTGGATTTATTTGATCTGTATGATTAATAATTAGAACAATATTTTGTGGATATCTCCATTTATATATATATATATATAATTTATAGAATTTGTTACATTGGTAGAGTATTTTAGCCACTGGAATACAAATAAAGTAACAATTTTTTGATATTGTCATTTTCAACATTTGGTGTTGTTTGACACACACAAAAAATAATAATAAATAAAAAAAAAAATTTACAGGATTTTTCTATAAAAAAAAAAAAAAGCAATGGAGATGAAAAACTGAAAATATGAAAACATTAGTTGAACAACTATGTTACCTGTTTCCATTTCCATGATGTATCTCGTAGGAGGCTTTTGGGGTATTTTAATGATAGATCCCCCCCCAGTCATATCATGTTACAGCTCACACCTATGTAGGTTTAGCTGGCCTCCTATGAGATTGTATCCTATAGGAGATTTCTTGGGTGTTTTAATGATAGGGCCACAGTCCTATCATGTTATAGATTACACCTAAGTAGGTTAAGGTGGCATACTACAGGTTTCCCCGAGTGTTTTAATGATAGGGACACCAGTCATGAAAAGCAATGTGAAATTAAGCATCTTGCTCAAGAACACAATGCACTATTCAAATCAAACCCATGAATTTATGATCCTACATCCAACACTCTAACCACTAGGCTATACGCCTTGACACTTGTTTACAGAAATAAAGAATTCTTCAACATCCTACATGTGAAAAAGGCAACCAAAAGGATTGCCTGCCCCATCCAGAAAAGGCATCCAGCTGTAGAAAGCATGTCAAATGTTATATTACTAAGTCCCTTCAAATTCTTGGTGTCTTTAACCTTTTCATTACCACATTAATTATGAAAGATGCTACATATAGCTATAAAACATTGCATAAAAAAAGACCCAGCGATGATTAAGGAGATAGAATAACCTTAACCCTTTTGTGATTGAATTTCTAATAAAATACACTATTTCAATTAATTAACGAAGAATGTGATTTACTAAAATAAATTATTTCATTATTATGATAGTAACTTAATATATGGTTCTTATATAAAATTATGATGGAAGATTTTAATTTAAATAGGAACTCATTAAAAATGTGTGTTTTTGTTTCATGAAACCAGAGGTGGTTTTGGCTGGGTAAATAACAAAAAGGTCAACCATGTCATGGTGTCAGCATGGCATTAAAATGTTTGATGAAAGATTTTTTCAACTAAAAATAAGTTCAGTTAAGAGTTAGGTTTTATTAATTAAACACTGTGTGGCTGCTGGGTACATCTGAATGGTTGGGAAAATCTGAGCTGTTGATGGAGAGATTTCAATAGTGGTAGGGAATACAGGTATCACAGGGTATATCTGATGAGAGGCATCGTTTGAGGGAGCTGTCGTAGCAGTTTGGTACATAGTTAGTGTTTTAGTTTCATCATTAGGGTCGATTGTAGCATGGGTAATAACCATATTAGTGCCATCACTGTCAATTATACCAGAAGGATCGGTTGAAATAACAACAGCTGCTACCTGTTGACAGTTTCCATCAGGTGTGATAATATCTTCTTTCAAGTCAATGAGTTGTTTAGGAGGAACACAACTCAGTTTACGTTCCCCTTCATTATTTTTCTTGTGTTTTAATAAATGGTCTTTCCGTGAGAAAGCAAAGCCACACCTGTCACAGACAAAAGGCTTCTCTCCTGTGTGGATCCGATTATGAACTCTTAGATAAGACTTACGTGAAAAACTCTTCTGACATATGTCGCAGCTGTAAAGTTTCTCGTTAAAATGGGTTGACTTATGGCGCTCCAGATTATCTCGTCGAGAAAAACTCTTTGTACATATATCACATTGATAAGGCACAGCTGTTTTAACACTAGAGTTTACAACAATGTTGCTAGTTGATTGATATGACTGATACACTTCTGTCTCTTGGTCATTAATATTAGGTGTATCACTAGAAATATTTTCTTGGGTTGATGAAGACACACACTGGTCAGGGTGAATAATACTGCATGGATGAAAGCTACCTTTATTATCCACGTATAATTGTCCATCTGAATCTGTGATAATGCAGTTCTTACTATTGTCAACTGTAATGTCAGAGCCTTTAAATACCTGTTGGATTTCAGCTATTTCAAGTTGATTTGTTGATTGTACACTAACAATTTGCACCTGTCTCCCAGGTGAGGGTAACTGTTGCTGAATTATAGGTTCCAAATTATTGGTATCTATACTAGTATTATCTTGGTTTTGATTATCATCAGTAATTTCTAAAGTTCTTATGGTCACTGATGAAGGATTAGCAACCACTTTGGTCTCACCATGCTGCTTACTACAATGTCTTACAAGATGGTCTCCACGGTAGAAAGCGCATCCACAAACATGACATTTATATGGACGAATGTTGCTGTGGATACGCTGGTGCACAGTTAAATAGGACCTATGAGCATACGATTTATGACAGATTTGGCAGTTAAACATTTTAATCCCTTGATGTCCTCTGATGTGAATCACTAAATGATCGTTACGAGAAAAAGCCCGACCACACAGATTACATCCAAAAGGTCTTTCCCCTGTATGAAGACGACGATGTAACTTAAGGTAGGATTTCTGACTGAAATCCCTGCCACATGTTTCACATTTGAACACTTCACGACGCAGATGACGAATGCGATGTCTCTCCATGTTGTCTCGGCGAGAGAACATCTTTCCACACAGGTCACAGGTAGGCTTCTTCATTTTGTGTTATAATGAGGAGGAATCTCGCTAATTCTTAGAACCTGGATAAATGAAACAGACAAGAATTAAAAACCATATAAAACATGGTAGCTTACTGACATTCTATACTAAATTCATATCAATAAAAATATAAAGAATTCAAAGTTTGAAAGCCATGACAATGCGGATTGGACGGAAAATAATCAAGTCGTAAGAAACAGGGAATATTTTTTTACCTTAATTTATTCATATGTCCTGATATTTCGAGATTAATATATCTTCTTCCAAGGAAAATATACTTTAACTCTTTCATTACCATATTTCTAATAAGCTCTTTTGATACCAAGCCACTCCTGGTTCAACAATACAAAATTGTTTCTTTTAAAATGTTTATATTTCTAAGTGAATTGAATGAATAACTTTGCTGTATGTTTTGACTATAGAAAATAGTTTAATAATAAAAGAGTGTAAAGCCCATGCTGATGTCTATTTTTTCTGTTCTAGTTATTATTAGATTATTTTCTGTAGTTTAAAAAATATGGCAAAATTTCGAATTTAATTCAATTTTCAAATTCCACCACTGCTTTATCATATATTTATATTTAACTAAAAACATCCCATCATAATTTCATTATTTCAAACACCAACTTAATAATGAGAAAATTATATTACGAAATCTCTATCAATTCTTGATTATTTTCAAAAGTATTTGAAATTAGGTAGCCTCTTTCATTAAGAAGAGTTAAAGACACCACAAACTTAAAGGGATTTAGTAATATAACCAACTTACTCATTATTAAGCTGGTGTTTGGAACATAAGTTAACAAAGGTTTTTTTACATAAAATTATGATAAAAGGTTTTAAGATAAATATAAATGAGCTTTGCATGACAGAATCAAAGACAGTTTCAGGCAGTTTGGAATCAAAGGAGTTAAGCTTGTGTTTGGAATGCGAGTTAAAAGATCTTACATAATGGATGGTTTTTAGATAAAAATAAACACTTTAAAATAAACAGTTTTGTATTGTAGAAGCAGGAGCAGTTTTAGGTGGGTTGGTATTAATAGGGTTAATGATAAGATAAAGGGACTTAAGTAGAATGCAGTTAGAATCTAAATATTAACTTTCAAAATAACAGTCACACTTCCCATCCAAATCCTGAATTGTCAAGGGACATTTTGGGAGAAAAATATGACATTCTAATAGTAAGAAGAAGCTAGATCAAATCTTATCTATGTCATCTTGCTATTTCACCCATTGTAAAACAACTAAACTAATTTCCAGGACACAGAATAAACTTAGTATTTCAGCTAGGATGTGACAACCTGTCTAGTGTAGGGATTGATGATTGAATTCTGATAATATAATGTAGAGATGACTTTCTAATCTTCTTGAGGACATTACATCCTCCCTAATACTGGAACAATAATAAATGCACCCAGTACACTTTGTAAAGGTGATACAAAAGGCTTCTAGTTGTAGAAATCATGCTAAAATAGGTTAATAGGACTTCAGTTACATCAAGAATATGACAATTTCTCTAGTGCTAGCACCATGTAACTCACACCCAGTACATTCAAAACTGGAATGTAAGTAAACAAGACATATTTCACTGAACAGTCTATAGCAGTAGCTTTGATTAATTACTGATTTGGTCTGTAATGACCCATCCAACCCATGCCAGTTTGGAAAAGTGAATTTATGATGGTGATGTTATATGTATGCGTGTCTGCCTGTCTTTTTACATTTGACATGAGGAGTGGTGATATTTATGTTCTATGTAAACACAGTTCCTGCTGTTCAGCAGCTAGACATGCAAAAATCCATCACTTCAGCATAAAATATGAGTAAAGATTGTCATCAAGAAGGGCATTTGGCTGTACAAATCTACCTAGAAAATCTTGTTCAATCCATGCTAGCATAAAAAAAAAACAATCTTCCTTAACTACATCTAACACTACAGTGTTAGATGTAGTTAAGACTGAGTCATATATCCTAATGGGAGACTTCAATGCACATGTTGCCACAGACTACCTGACATGGGAAGGAGTGATTGGAAGGAACAGCGATCCCAATCTAAATATGAATGGAGAGGCCTTATTAGACTTCTGTTCTAGCAATGAGCTCCCTATTATTAACACTTTCCAGCACAGAGACATCCATAAATATACATGGTATAAGGGGAATCAGGGACAGAGATCAATAATTGATTTTGTTATTATCTCTGATCTCTTTGATTCTGTTTTGAGAGGGGCTGAGCTGTCAACTGATCACCACCTAGTTATCTGCAACTTGAGGCTACCTAAAACTAAAGAAGCCCACAAAACTGGCAGGTCCAGGTTGATCTACAGAATAATGTAGAAAGTTTGGGTGGATAAGTATGTCAGAGCCAAGTATGCAGATACTATTGCATCCAAATTCAGAGAACTCCCTGAGCAAACTGATGACATTGAAACGGAGTGGTGATTGTTCAGCTCAGCAGAGGAGTGACTTGGTTTTGAAAACTGAAATTGGCAATTGAGAGAGAGACGGTCTGGCACCGGTTGAGTTTGTATACGGATAATCAGATAAGTCTGTTTATACGGGTACTTTTTTCGTTTCCTGGGCAACTCTGAAACTGAATTCGGTGTATTTATACCAGTCATAAGATCGACAGTAATAATAAAAGAAAAAGATATATTTCTTTGGTAAATATATAAATATATACTCCACCTTTGGTGAATATATACTGAACCCCTATTTTGGCGGCCACTGATTTCAGTTTCAGTTTGTATTAGTTTAGTTTACAACTAGCAATAACCACGTTTCGGATAACCCTCATTGGCTATGGTACCGCCTCTGCGCAAGGAGACTTGGAAACGAAAAGGCGCCAATATATCTAATTACTACCATACTAACTAGACAGAAAGATGCATGCAAGGCCAGATTTAGACATTGAGGGGACCGGGATACTTGTTGGGGGAGGGGGGGGGGGGACGTCACACACAAAAAAATTACGATACACACCAAACCCCCAATTTTACAGATCAAAGTCGGGTATTAAATTAAAAAAAATCTAACCATCCTCATTGTATGTACACTTTCCACACCGTGTGTTGGACAGTCCGAGACCAGACACACCGGAGCGACCTCATCTTGCTCATACATTACATATTTGGTATGGTTTCTATGACTGGATGCCCTTCCTAACATAACTACTTTAGAGTGTTTACTGGGTGTACAATAATAACAGCACAACTTTACACAGCGACATCAAATACTTTTTATTAGAATATTATTCTGATAACAAACAAATAAATATACCAGCAGCAAATAGACGTCTACTTCTTGTTTATTATTTGAGAACATTTGATGGAAATTGCCACAGTAAAAGACAATAAATACTTTGTTAAAAATACAGTTCTTGTTGTCAAAGGGATAAAAGTAAAACAACCGTCGCTGGTACCCCCCCCCCCCCTCCGTGGGTGGTGAGAATTGCCCCACCCCCATTAAATCCGTGGATGTATGCCTTTCATAGCTATCTACAGAATCTATACACATTATTTATTCATTTCCTCTATATGTCAGAAAATGATTATGAGGAACGGTAATCTAGTAAAGCATAAACTTCTAAAATCGTAAAAAAATGTGATTGTATGACGTGTAAAGAATGGAATATAGGCCAAGTCAACAACCGAATTAATTTAGTTCTTTAAAAAACATAAATATATGTTCGATATTCCCAATTTGTAACTTATATTCCTGTTTATAAACTAATCTAAAAGAATGGAAAGATTGATAGCCATTTGAAGCGCGCTAAAGGCGTAGTTTTATTATTAAGTTTTCCATAGGACGAAGGAAATGCGATATCGAGGACGGCGCAACAGTTTAAAGGCAAAATAAACAAACAAAAAAATAGATTTCCGTTCGAAGTGAAAATGCAAGGAGACCGATATTCTTTGTAATCCTTAACATTGCGAAATAAACGATCAAAATATCCGACCATGATAATATTATTGTGATACTTTCACTACACAAATGATATGTAAAGTAAAACTTTCTATGTAATTATATTCCGATCACAGGTATTCCAAACGGAATCACAACAGTTTCTTAATGCTAAACTAGTTATGTAAGGAAAATTAATATAACATTAATAAATAAACTTGTCGAACAATAATCTATTATTTTTTTAAATCAATAAGCAATCATGTTATTTCTAAACCTTTTAAATAGAAATTTTAATTTTTATCAGTTTCAGGTAGAATTTACACAGGTGTTTCTGCGCAGAAAGTAGACACACACTCTCGCTATGAATGTGTGCATGTATGTATGTGTGTGTATATATATATATATATATATATATATATATATATATATATATTACAATAAAAATATCTATGTATGCATGTATTTATAAACCGGAGAAAAAAAGTCACAGCAGGACTGATATAATTTTGTTTTCGTTGTTTTATATAAAACATGATCTTTTTAAAAAAACATACGTGCAATGTTATTTTGTAAATATAAATTGATGTACATACAAGTCATATGTTGTCAGTTAATAAACGACTTTAAATATAATTTGTTTAACTACTCTATTATTTATATTTAAATGAAATGTGACGTTTTATAACTCGTCGAAATTATCACTATTATTGTTCAGCGTATTTTTATCACAGGCTTTTTGTCATTAAGAACAGCTGGGAAAACCAATAGAGTTAGTAGCGAATTTCTGTGTAATTACAAATACCGACGTATTTACAACGGTAATAAGCTATAATTAGTTAAGAACTGTGATGGTGATAATCAGTGAGAGACCAATTAGAAGTTAATATCTCATTGAAAAAAATGATAGCACCTGACTGACATAAAAGCCGGACATATCTAGAATTGACATCAGTTGACACGCAATAGAAGCAACAAAAAATGAATGTTAGACATAAACGTAAATACAAATCTATGAAATGACATGTTATAAAGGAGGACAACTTACTAAATAAACGCAACTATGGTCACATTCCAGACAAGATCAACATGAGACGGCCATCTTACTTCAATTTGTTTATGTTTAATAGGGTAAGGCTTCCGATTTTTCTTTTCTTTTGCTTTTTTTTTTTCGTTCTGCCTTCCACTAGTTACCTCCCCTTCCATGGTCCACAGAAAAATGCGTTTTTATAATTTTACTCTTTTACAGGTTTCAGTCATTTAACTACGGCTATGCTGGAGCACCATCTGAAGGGATTTCGTTGCATATTCTATTATAGAGGCTTCAGTCATTTGACTACGGCCATACTGGGGGCACCGCCCAGAAGTGATTTAGGCGATGATATCAACCCCTATACTTATTTTTTTCAAGTCTGGTACATTTTATCGATCTCTTTTTGTCAAATAACTAGGTTACGGGATATATACACAGGCACGAATGCACACAGACAGACAGACAGACACATACATATATTATTCTGCTCACAAAGCATTAGCCAACCCAATTCTATTAGCGAATCCCTTGACCACACAGCCATGCCTGCTAGCAGGGCCATATTTGTGTATTTTAATTTTTTGTGTATGAGGGGCACCCCCAAACCTGAAGTGCCCTGGGCCTCCCAATGTCTAAATCCAACTCTGCCTGCGAAGATGGAAATTCCTGAGATCAGACCTGGAAAGGCAGGACTGTGGATTTGGACATAGTATTTGATACTGAGAGTAAGAGAGAGAAGTAGGTCATGGAGGGTTGAGTGGAGATGGCATTGTAGTGATTGTAATCAGACTGACTTGAAATTTTGTTCCAAGATTGGTTAAGTAAGTCATTGTGACCACACATACCGATCTTTTGGCCTCATAGCTATTTGGTTCCTTTATTTGCGACTAAATATCACTGGGTTGCCTGGGAGAATGGTTTTCTAGAGACCATTTGCAGATTGTCAGGAGATAACACTATCCTCATAAAAGAGTTTGCTCCCAGTTCAGTTTGTTCCAGCAACCAGAACAATGTAGTTGTCAACAGATACTCACTTCAGCCCGTTCAACCTGCAAGCTGAGACAGCCATACACCTGTTTGAGTTTAACAAAGGTTATTCCCATGCATCTTTTCCGACAACTATAGCATTCACACATACACATCACATCTGATTCATAACATCACTCAATTCAACTGTGTTTATTTGTTCTTCGTGTTTGGTTGCTATATTTTTGATGAAAGTTATATTCAATAAAGTATTAACATTGAGGCTCTGTGTTATTGTGGTTTGTATATTTCAGTTCCTATGTGATTAGGGTAAATCATTTACTCAAGGAATCATCACATCATTATCATCATAAGGAACACCATTACTCACTTACTTGCACACCTGCAATCTCTGGTCACTCACACACAGGCACATCAATCTTCTTTTGTCTCCACTCTAATGGTGACCACATCACTGAGAAATCCACAAGTGAATATACACACAACAACCAAAATAGCTTGGCTATTGAAGTGTCATAACCTCTCCATCACTTGTTTTGACTTGCCTCAAACATTTTTTTAAAAGAAACACCAGCATACCCTGATATTGTATGTGTTTGAATGTGTGTTTTCTCTTGTTTTCTCTTTTTCTTTCTATCTGTCTCTACTTTTCTATTAATTTGTTTCTTTTGCAAATCACAAACTTTATATAATTTAATTGTTATTGTCTGTTTGCTTTTATATCCTTAATAAAGTCTGTGTGCATAGCCACAGCATCTTGCTAGATGTTGGACCAGTACTCCATTGTGGGTCTTCCCTAAACTTCGTAGAGGGACTCTGAATAGAAAAAAAACAGTCTTTCAATAGAGTTGCAGTCTATGCTGTTAATGATGTGTTTACCCAGAAAGAGCATTAGTGATAGTGAGGCCTAGCACTTGAGGTGGTTGTGACAGTTCTGGCTGAATATTCTTCCCTTGTGGAGATGGATGGTACATTGTAGGCCAAAAATATTTAGACTTAATAGTATTGTATTTAACCTCTAATCAAAATTATCGATTAATATAAAGTCTATATCCTTCAAAACTTCCATGCTTCCCAAAATTTGCCAACATTACACCTGATATTCCCCCTCCATATACATGCACGAATGTGTGTGCGTGTCTGTGTGTATATCATGACTCATACAGTGTTCACTTTCCTGACATTTGTACATTAATCTATGGTCTATACATGCATTTTTGATGAATTGTAGTGCACCTAAGCATTGTACACAATAATTTTCATTATTGTTATTATAACTATAATATTAAAATAATTGTTTCTACTTTTGGCACAAGGCTAGCAATTACCCCAGTACATTACTGGTACTTTATTTTATTGACCCCGTAAGGATGAAAGGCAAAGTTAACCTCAGCTGGATTTGAACTCAGGCTATAAAATAAATATGATTTGACAAGCACAAGTCAATTTCATATTCTAAGGGAGAGAACTAAAAAAAAAAAAAGTACATCACTATACCATTACTTTGTATTACAGGTACATGGTGCTATATTTTGATGATCAACATTCAGTTTTTGAGTCAGCTGAATGTCAAACTCGTGAATTAACATGTAAATGGTTAAATATTCTGCTGATGTGTGCACACTTAGCGTAAATCTCAGGCAGAACCAGTATGGTACAGAGTATATGACAAGGTTGGACCTTAGAGCTACAATCTATCTGATAGGCTTCTCCATAGTTTCTGTCTACCTAGTTTCATTCACAAGGTTTGAGTTCACCCAACACTATGGTAAAATACACTTGCACAAGATACCATATAGTGAGATTTAACTCTTGACTCCGTGATTATAAAGCAACTCAACTATACATGTGTGTTATCACTATAGTATATAACAAATATTTATTTAAAAAGGGTGAAAAGTATATAATAATAATAATAATAATGAAATTATTGTGTACAGTGCTCAGGTGCACTACAACTCATCAAAGGTGCATGTATAGTACATAGAATAATGTACAAATGTCAGGAAAATAAACAGTGTATGAGTCATGATATAATAACAATAACAATAATGAAATATTGTGCACAGTGCCCAGGTGCACCACAACCCATCAAAAAAGTGCATGTACAGTACATAGGGCAATGCACAAACATCAGTAAAATGAACAGTGCACACATGTGTGCATGTGTATGGAAGGGGTACATCAGGTGTAGTTTTGGCGTATTTCGGGAAGCATGAGTGTCTTAAAGGATGCAGTGTCTCGGCAGCTAACAATTGACGCAGGCAGTTTGTTCCATGCTTCAGCAACTCTGAGCGTGAAAAAATGTCTGCGAAAGTCATGGGAGCTGTGCTGTTTTCTTATCTTGTAGGCATGTCCACGTGTGTTAGACACATGGAGATCAAAGAAGCGCTCAGGGTTGCAGTTGGCGAGATGGTTAAAAACTTTGTGGGTATTCACCAAGTCCATTGCCAGACGTCGGAGCTTCAATGAATCCATGCCCAGGGAAGCAAGGCGTTCAGAGTATGGTAGGTGTCTGATGGAGGGTATGCGCTTGGTTGCACGTCTCTGAACAGTTTCCAGGAGGTCAATGTTCCGAGCAAGATAGGGGTTCCAGACTGATGATGCGAATTCCAAGTGTGGTCGCACCATAGCTGTATACAGTTTTAAATAGATGGCTGGAGAGCGGCTAACAAAGGTCTTGCTGAGTGATGCCAAGACACCCTCGGCCTTCTTGACAATCTTAGAGACATGCTTTGTCCAACGCAAATCGTTGCTGACAGTAATGCCCAGGTCACGTTCACAAGAGGACTTTTTGATGTCAGTGTTGTGGAGGGAGTATGTGGACGCTGGATTTTTCCTTCCAAAATGCATGGTGGTACACTTGTCCACAGCCAGCTTCAGTTGCCAGTCTGTGATCCATTGCTGCATTGTGTCCAGGTCTGATTGTAGGAAAGAGTTGTAAATTTCAGGATCAGTCCTTTTGATTTCAAGGTACAGCTTGATGTCATCTGCATATTTTAGTACCGTGGCATTCTGTAAGTTGGCATCTATGTCATTAATATATGCCACAAACAAAAGAGGACCAAGAACAGATCCCTGTGGTACACCAGATGACATCTCATATGGTGAAGAATGCTGTCCTAGAACCGTGACTACTTCCTTTCGGCTGAGAATGAAGGATTTCAGCCAGTCGAAAAGATCATCCCTCACACCCATTGCAGAGAGTTTTGCCATAAGTCTTTTGTGTGGCACAGAATTAAAAGCCTTAGCAAAGTCAAGGTAAACAACATCCACCCATGAGCCGCTGTCAGTGATCCGGGTGATGTCCTCAAGGAACTCGATAAGCTGATCACAGCAGCTGGAGTTAGGGATAAATCCAAACTGTGAGGGCCGGATGAGGCTGTGAGAGCTCCAGAAGTTCCAAAGTGTTTCTCTGACACAGGATTCCATCAGTTTGGCCATACAGCTAGTAAGACTGACTGGACGATAGTTGACAGGTGACATGCGGTTGCCCTTTTTGAACAGGGGAATGACACTGGCAGTTTTCCACTGCTCCGGAGTAGCACCATTGCTGAGACAGTATTGAAAGAAAAAAGAAAGCTGGCGCAAAAGGAAATCCCCGCCACGTTTGAGAAGCAGGTATGTCACACCATCAAGACCAGGGGAGGCATAGTTGCGCTTATTCTTAAGGTGACGTCGCAACATTGCAGGTGTAAATTTCATAGTTGATATGCACCTTATTTAAAGACAAAGGTTTTATATTATCAATGTGTGGATAGTTTCTACCCATGTCTGTGTCATCTGTGAGTTTTCTGTTTATGTAATAAGCTAGAGGTTTTATTTATCAAAATTCAACACACACACACACACACACATATCTCACATTATTTAATTACATAAATGGTGGTGGATTGGCAGTATCGGTAGAGGGTCGGACGCCATGCTTTCCAGCATAGTTACGTCCCTTTACGATCTGAGTTCAAATCCTGCCGAGGTTGACTTTGCCTTTCATCCTTACGGGGTCGATAAAATAAAGTACCAGTAATGCACTGGGGAATTTCTGGCCTTGTGCCTAAAGTAGAAACAATTATTTAATTACATAAATATTTAACATAAAAATGAGGAATCAAAGAAGATATTAATTCAACACTAAGTATGCCAATCTCTCACACACCACAAGAATTGCTGGAGCCTCCCTCTGAAACTTTTTGAGCAAGCCAACACACTTGCAGCATTACCACAGGTGATAGTGAGGTTAAGGCACTGGAACAACCAAGCACCTTCATGGGTATCACCTGATACTTTGGTAAGGCAAGCTGCCAATGATGACAAGAACTTCATTGTCAGTGATTCAGCTCTCCCAAACGTCACGAATGCCACAGGCAGTGCAGGATTTACCATTGTGTTTAGGTGTGCTTATCACAGGGCCCCATTGGCCAGGGAGGCCCATCTTCTTGCCAACAAATTGTTTACCTCCTTCAGAGTCCAAGTAAGGGGCCTCATAACGTAACTAGCACAGGGCCCTCATTTATCACAAATCTGGCACTGGCCACAGGTGTTGATGTGTGTAGTATTTATCTATTTTAGAGTAGTCACTTCTGTGCTTAGGTTCTTTGACCCTGGCAGAGGGTTTTCTATGTTGGTGTGAATATTATTTTCTCCTGATATCCTGTACTAACTAGTACATCAGTAATAATCTGATTTGCTGTCAAAAATATCAACTATCTTGCCAACAACAACCCTGAGTACCTTTTTGATTTCCATGTGTCTAACACACATGGGCATGCCCACAAAGTCAGAAAACAGCACAGTTCCCATGACTTTCAGAAACATTTTTTCACGCTCAGAGTTGCTGAAGCATGGAACAAACTACCTGCATCAGTTGTTAGCTGTCGAGACACTGCATCCTTTAAAACCTCCATGCTTCCCGAGATTCGCCAACACTACACCTAATGTTCCCCCTCCAAACACATACACACATGTATATCATGACTCATACACGATTCACTTCCCTGACATTTGTATATTATTCTATGTACTATACATGCACCTTTGACGAGTTGTAGTGCCCCTGAGCACTTTACATAATAATTTCATTATTATTATTATTATTATTATTATTATTATTATTATTATTATTTATTGCAGACAGTGTAGAAATTCTCCAAAATACACTGTTAACTATAACCTTGGTTATTACCATAGGGTGGTTTGAGTTAAAGCTAATGTAATTTAGATTTTCATTTAATTTATGGTTTAGGTAAAAGAAGCCAGAATTGAGGTTTAGGGTGATATCAAGGAAGTTTACTATTTCTCTGTTAATCTCTATTTCTAGATTTAGACCAATATATTTAAAGAATTTAATTATCATTTTCTTTTTCCTATTGTGGTTAATAAAAGTAAAAATTGCATCATGATTTATGTACCATGGAAGCTGTGGAAATTATTGAGAGTGGGCACCATGTAATTAATAGGCGCTTTAATTTCTTTAACACATGCCATCACAAAATATCAAAGACTTTCTTAAAAATCTTAGTTAAATTCTAACTTTTGACCCCTCCCTCCACATCAACATGAACATGAACCAAATATCGCATCCCTTTTGCAACCTAGTACATCGATCTTTATGTGCACCAGTTAATCTATCCAATAGAGTACTGGGTTCCTTCATTTCCATAGCTAATTCTTTTAACATCTGCTAAACACCACCCTCCCATATTTAATGCCTATTACCATTCCACATTACAGGTTAGGACCATAACTAACCATTCCCTTAGCATTGAACGTTCTATCTTTGCTTTTACTTATGGTGAGAATGCATTTTTTTTTTATTCATTTATCCTTATGTGTGTGTGTAGGGGTGGGGCATGCACGCATGTTTGGGTTGTCTGCAGGTTTGCACATTTGTGTGGTCGATTGTTCACAAGTACAGTTCGATAAAAGAGAGATTGATATAAGTATCAGGCTTGAAAAATAAGTACTAGTGTTGATTTGATTTACTAAAAATCCCTTTAAAGTGGTGCCCAACCTGGCTATAGTCTAACGAGTAAAAGCAATAAAATAATAATTAAAGTGATGGAAGCCAGGCTTCTTAAATCTTTGCTAACAAGTAACAGATTGAGATAGAATATATTTTCTGTTCCACTTAAAACCATATCAATTCACTTATATCATCATTGAATTATCTTTATTGTTGCTCCCTCCTCTTTAAATCTTGTTAGGAAACATTTTACCTGTGTTACACTGAAGGTTGGAGTTCTCAGTTATACTGACCCGTGGACACTATACTACCACTATCACTATCACTAACAACTGAGTATAATTTGATAGTATGTACCATGCCTACACACACACTCATAGATAATTACAGTCATCACAAAATATTAACCATCTTTCCAACAACAGCCCTGAGCACCTTTTTGAAACCCATGTGTCTAACACCCGTGGTCACGCTTACAAAAATCAGCTCCCATGACTTTCGGAAACATTTTTTCACGCTCGGAGTTGCTGAAGCATGGAACAAACTACCTGCATCAGTTGTTAGCTGTCGGGACACTGCATCCTTCAAAACTTTTATGCTTTCCGAAATTCGCCAACACTACACTTGATATTCCCCCTCCATACACACGCACACGTGTGTGTGTCTGTGTGTATATCATGACTCATACACTGTTTACTTTCCTGACATTTGTACATTATTCTATGTACTACCTTTAATGAGTTGTAGTGCACCTGAGCACTGTACATAATAGTTTTCATTGGTGAATTGGTAGTATCGGTAGAGGGTTGGACGCCATGCTTTTCAGCATAGTTACGTCCCTTTACGGTCTGAATTCAAATCCTGTCGAGGTTAACTTTCATCCTTACGGGATTGATAAAATAAAGTACCAGTAATGCACTGGGATAATTGCTGGCTTTGTGCCAAAAGTAGAAACAATTATTATTATTTTTATTACACATCATTACTACTTTACCGAACACAGTTCTATGTGCCTTGGATATAAACAGTGCTGATGTTGTTTCTATTGTATTGAGAGTACTTTTCACAATATGTGTGCAGTGCCTTGTAGTGCTATCTTTTGTATGTTATATAGATATTTGTAAGTCCTGGGGTTTGGGCTATGCATTTGTCTGTGTGTTTTTTTTATCATTCCCAGAGCTCCTATTATTACAGGTATTGTTTCTGTTTTCATTTTCCACGTTTAAGTTATTTCTATCTCTAGATCTTTATATTAGGAGAGTTTCTCTATTTCCTTGGAAGATATATTGTCATTTGAGGGGTACATCTATTAGAAGGGATTTTCTTTCTTTGTGGTCTTTGACTATAATATCTGGTCGGTTGGCTTTGATCTCTTTGTCTGGATGTATTGGCATATCCCAGAGAATGGTTGCTTTGTCATTCTCTGACACTACATACACACACACACACTTATAGATAACTACAGCCATCATTCGTAATCGAGTATGATTTGGTAGTATGTACCATGCCTTCACACACACATACACACTCACACATACATACGCACACACATACACACACATATAGATAACTACAGCCATCATTCATAATCGAGTATGATTTGGTAGTATGTACCATGACTTCACACACACATACAAACACACACACAAACAGATAACTAGTCATTACACACAGTCATGTGTGATTTGATAGTATGTACCATGCGTTCACACACACAAACACACACACACACATATAGATAACTACAGCCATCAATCATAATCAAGTATGATTTGATAGTATGTACCAAGCCTTCACACACACACACACTCATGTATAGAGTACTACAGTCATTATTCACAATCAACTATGATTTGGTAGTATGTACCATGACTTCATTAACCCCCATCCTCCTCACACAGATAACTACACCTGTCACTTGAAATGCTAAAAGAAGGGTTAGCCATGTGAAGCCCATGAATGGCTTCGTACTAATGAGGTTCTTTTTGATGCAATGTTTTACTGCTGGATGCCTTCCTGGCACCAACACAGTCACATAAGAATAATTAAAACACTTATATAGACAAGAGATATTTGCAATTTTATTTTTATCTCTTATATTAATTGCTAAGGTATGTTTTTTTTTTCGGCAGGTAAAAATTCATGAAATTATATTCAGCACATGGGTAAATTTAATCTTTAAAGTAAATTTCCAACGACACAGACAACATCGAAATACAGAGATAATATCCAAATACAGAGGCAATATTCAAGTGAAACCAAAAGTTCAGTGATCAGATTGTTCTATCTGGAAATATAAATATTGAAAATATTTGTAACATTGCTTGCAGAATATAAAATACATTTGATATAGCTTTATTTGACAATAAACTGAATCATAACCCTTTAGTATTTAAACTGGCTATATCTGGCCAGAATTCTCTCACTTCTTTCTGTTCAAACTGGTTGTAACTAGCCACTCATACTGACGTTAAGGTACTGTTCTCAAAATAAGTAACATCAAAATCTCATAGATTTGATATTATGTGAGATAATTATATAAGATAAAGTCTTTACCACAAAACTACAATAGTATTCATTTTCATTCATTCATTCATTTCACATAAAAGTGATATGATGAAAGAACTAGTTCACCTCACAGGGTGTTTTCTTGCAGATGGCCATCTCCATATTGCATCTACCCCTCCCCCTCCTTCCCTACCCCAGCCTCACAGACCCTAACATACAGCTACTTCCTAAAATCCATTTCCATCCCTGCTGAAGATATATTCATCCATGAACACTTAACTCCTGGTGGAGCTGATAAGGAGTGAGGCATCATCTTGAACATTTAAACCATTGTCTGAACACAGCTTAAGTCTTCCAGATAAAGAGAAAAAGGGAGAAGGGGAGAGAAAGGGAGAGAGTGGGGAAGAGAAATTGAGAATCAATCTCAATACAGAACTAGTATTTTATTTATTGACCTTAAAAGGGCGAAAGGCAAAGTTGAACACAGATCAAAGAGAGTTGAAACGAATATAACAAAGCATTCTATCTGATATTCTAATGATTCTGCCTTTACGGCTAGAGGTACAATACTCAGATTAAATAACAATCATCTTACCACCATTTAGCTTTACTGGTTCTGCAGATTGCAGCTTGAAGCTGAAATGGACTGGAATCTCTTCTTGCTGAAGTTGGACTGAAAAACATTAAACACATTAAAAAGGAATGGTTTCACATTGATAGAGATGGAAATATCCTAATATTTCAAACATTGATCTCTATAAACTTATAAAAGAATCCAGGAACTTCTTTGGTGGAATATAGATAGAATATTTAACCCATTCATTACCATGCCAATGGTTTTCAAGTCATTTTGAAAATAATCAGGAATTTGAAGGTATTTAGTTATATAACTTTCTCATTTTAAGCTTGTATTTGGAACATAATTTAACTAAAGGTGTTTCTGTTTTTAGATAAATACTAGCAGAATGGCCGTAATGGTCGTAATGCAGACAGCCAGACATACAGACATATTATAAGGGCGCAACGTTATATCTATGTATCTATCTAAAAAGAAAGACTAAGAGAGAGAGAGAGAGATCGCTAAACGGTGCGTAATGCGGTCCCTAGGGCATTGAAAATTTGAAATATTTGCTCAAAACACTCACAGGACCATAAGTATTACATGTGTAAAATTTGAAAACAATCGGTTGAGTGGTTCTCGAGTTTTAGAGAGTCAGACAGACAGACATTCTCTGTTTTAGATATATAGATAAAACTATGAAGAACAGATTTTACAATGCCCAGTCATGCCACATCCCTTCACTCTCTTTCACCCCTTACTCTCTCTCTCTCTTTTTCTTTCTCTCTTTCATTCCTCCTCTCAAAATGGAGAACAAAAAAACAAAATGGATGATTTCTTTCGATATTCATTAGAAAATAAGATAAATTGACATTAAATGAATTCCTTGCTTTGAAATGTATAATATACTAGCAGTGGTACTCGGCGTTGCACGCGATAAGGTCTTTTGGAATGTGGGCCGCCAACAGACCTAATCGTGGAAAAACTGCATGCCTGAACAATATGTAAAGAAAATAAACCGAATACTCTGATGGCTGGATAATCTTTAAGATTTTCCTCGATGAAGCAGGAAAAATGCAGATTTTCACCTAATGCGGGATATTCACCTAATAGGGGATAAAGAAAATGAATTTCTTTTATGTGCATAATAGGCTTTGAAATTTTGGGAAAATCGGCTAGACGGAACGCCTCAAAAAAGCTGAAAAAATGAAGTTTTTCACCTAATGTGGGCCCTAGGCCATAAAAAAGTTGGATATTCTTTGCTCACGGTATGAAAAAGAGACTGACTAATACATAGTTACAATTTCAAGGAAATCGGTCTGACGTAACGCCTCAAAAAACCCCCTAAAAAGTTGAAAAAACGCAATTTTTCACCTAATGCGGGCCCTAGAGGATCAACAAGTTGAATTTGTTTATGTGCATAACACTCCCTGAAACATAAGTAACACACATGTAAAGTTTGAAAAAGATCGGTTGGGTACTTCTCGAGTTTTAGGGATTCAAACTCACACACACACACACACACACACACACACACACACACAGACATCCTCAGTTTTATATATATAGATATAGACTAGAATCTGGATAAGAGAACCAGGGACAATTTCAGGAAGTTCGGTATGAAAAAAGATTTAAATACAACTGTTTCACCAAAGATTTTAGATGATTCATCCAGTTTATAACCTTAGGCAGTTAGTCTTTTATTCTTTTAATAGTTGTAGTCTTTGGACTGTGGCCATGCTGGGGCATAATGCTGGGATACCATACTGGGGTACTATACTGGGTACCATGCTGGGGCACCATATGTTGTTAAAATTTTAATGTATATGTTTTGCAACTAGCTTCCCATTGGGTTATTTAGTGTTGACCACTAGAAAATACTGCTTACAATTTATTTTTTAAAAATATTTATTTGTAATTCTGTAAATTTTTATTATGGCGTTTTAGCAGTTTATCATATAATTCATAAAAAAAAAGTGGTGAGTTTGGCAGAGTCATTAAATCATCAGATATTTGTTCCAGCTCTCTGTGCTCTGTGTTCAAATCTTGCTGAGGTCCACTTGGCCTTTTATCCTTTTGTGGTCAATAAGGAAAGTACTAGACCAAGTGTTGATGCAGCCCTTTCCCTCCCTCTCCTTCTAGTTGTCATCCTCTGGAATGTTGAATGTTTTGCTAAATGAAAGGAGGTACAGCTGTAGGGGTGTCTATGTCTGCTCCCCTTTCATTCATTTGGCTTCTTCTTCTACATCTTCTTCTCCCACTTATTCCTGAGAGGGTCATGGGGGCAGAGTCCTTAAAAACTCCTTTCAGTGGGACCTGTAAGAAGCAACCATATCCCACTGATCTGGCTAGATTGCCAAGCAAGACCAGCCAAGCTCATGGATGTTATTTAAACATCTTGCTTGGGGTTTACCCCTGAGTCTCCTGCCACTTGGTTTTGCCCGTAAAATCTGTCCAGCGATTCTTTCCTGATACATTCTAACCACATGCCCATAGTATCGGAGATGTGATCTCTCAATTCGCAGAAGTCGCGGCTCTACCTGGAGTGACTCTCTAATCTCTGAATTACACACTCTATTGAGTAAAGTTACTCAAAGGACCCTTCAGAGGAACCCCATTTCGGCTATTTGTATTTGCGATCATATTCTTCCGGTCATTATGCAAGATTTGTGACCAGAAGTAAAGGTTGGCATGAATACCAAATTGAAGATAGCGAGTTTAGCTTTTATGCCTAGCTCCTTTCTTCTGATTACTGAATGCTGAAGCTGGCACATTACTGCATCAGCTCCTGCAATTCTTGCACTTTGTTCAGTTGTTAGGATGTTGGATACGATGTACTTTGTGGTATTTGTTCTGACTTCTTACGCTCTGAGTTCAAATCCTGTTGAAGTCAACTTTGCCATTCATCTTTTTAAGATCAATAAATAAAGAACCAGTTCAGTAATGGTGTCAATTTTTCCTCTATAACTTATTCTCAATTCTCTCTTACTCTTTCCCTCTATACATTTCTTTGCAGGAAATTGGTTGCCTTCCAACATGGAGAGGATGGGCTCTGCCAGACATATGTCATGATAATGCCCTACAGCTTCATCAGGTGTTAAAGGATCAAGGCATGGCAGCAAATGAACATATGGAATGGTCATCCATAGGACCCAGCATTGGTCGGACAGGTAATCACACTCCAAAGCTAAACTGGTCAAAGAACCATGTCTTACTCATAGTTTCTATGGCTGGATGCTCTTCCTAATGCCAATTACATTACTAAAAATAATGAGTGTATTTTATCATGTCATCATCACTAGAGAGGTTGTTGTCTAGTTAGTAAGATCTAGTAGTTCTTTCAACTCTGTGTTATCTCTGTTTGATCACCAACCACTTTATAGATTGCACTGGGTTAATTTTAGTGTGGCACCAACATTGTTGTTATTGACGATGTTGTTGTCATTATTGTTAAAGAACATAGGGCGGTGGATTGGCAGTATCGGTAGAGGGTCGGATGCATAGTTACGTCCCTTTACGATCTGAGTTCAAATCCCGCCGAGGTTGACTTTGCCTTTCATCCTTACGGGGTCGATAAAATAAAGTACCAGTAATGCACTGGGAAATTGCTGGCCTTGTGCCTAAAGTAGAAACAATTATTGTTAAAGAACATATATCCATTCTGGGGTCAGAAGATTCAATATCTGGCCCACAATTTTCCGAAACTATTCCAAAGCTAATTTGCAGTTAGTTTAGTGTTCCACCCAGGAATCACCAGTCTCTCTCTTTCTCTCTCTCTCTGTATTCTTACCTACTCATATGTCAGGTAAGTGGCACAGGAGATTAGTGGTGCTTGTTGCACTCTCGGTGATGGGGTGGCACCTTATCTTTATTGTCCTTGGGAATCCGAACAACAACAATACCAGGTTTATTTTTTCGCCTTCTCACAACAAATTCTGAAAAATATTAGAAACCAAGAATTCTTTCTATATCTTTTTACAAATGTACTTTGAAAGAAAATATCGAATGTACATTTGTAATTATTGATAGACTTATATATAGGGAAAACATGTTAGCAATTAAAACAGTGAAAAGGGAGAGAGAGAGAGAGTTTCTGAAGGGTTTGCAGATTTTTGTTATGCTTATAGATCCCTAATTTCATTTCATTACTTACCATCTCCATACTGATGTTTATAACTTCTCATTTCACAGCAGGCTAGTTCTATCAGTTTTATTATCAAACTCTGTTACTTATCTCTGCTACTAAATCCCTAAAAATTCTTGATTTTTTTCAAAATTATTTGAAAATCATTAACAGGTTGTATTTTTTATTAGAAATATGGTGACGAAAGGGTTAAGTTGTGTTCCAAACACCAGCTTAATAATGAGAAAGTCAGTTATATCACTAAATATCTCCAAATTCTTGTAATATTGAAAATGATTTGGAAATCATATACAGTGTATTTAATTAGAAATATAGTAATGAAAGGGTTAAGTTATGTTCCAAATACCAGCTTAATAACAAGAATGTTGGGTATATTACTAAATGTGTGTGTGTGCCCGTCTCTTCTATTCACATTTGATATTACAGATGGTGATGCTTATTGATCTTCTATGTAAACAGATTGTGCTGCTCAGATCTATGTGAAGATCTGTACCTTACTTAAAAAAAACAAAACAAAACTGAGTGTTAACATCAGGAGAGGCATTTGGCTATAGAATACTACCTCAAAAATTCTCATCCAACCCACACCAGTATTGAAAAATGGATATAAAACTAATGATGAGGATGATAGTTGATTATACTCACCAACTCTGAGTCTTTTGGCAGCTGTAAAATATGCAAAAATAGCAACATTTGTAAGTTATGTTTATAATGTTTGTTATGTTGTTGAAATAAGAGTTGTAAATTATATCTAGAATATTCATGATGTCATAACAATCACAAAAAACATTGACGGTACTCTAAAGTCAAAGAGAACTTCATATAAAATGTAGGTGTACCACCGATGGTCCAGTATCTCTTTTTATCTGGATATAATTATGGGTGGAAACTTGAATTTGCCATGCCACATCTGAGATTATTATCTCCTCATCAAAAAATAACTGTTAATATGATTCTGCCTACAGAAGGATCTTTATAGCATCACAATAAATGTCAAGCAAAATGTAGAACATGGTCAGTGAAATGGTCAGTCTATTTAGCATATGGGCATTTGTTTGGAAATCATCATCATCACATCATCATCGTTGTCATTTTTACGTCTGCTTTTTCACATAATTGCATGGGCTGGACTGGTCCTTCTCAGCATGGCATCTCTCCACATATCATGACCCTTTGTCATTGCCTCTGTGAATTTCAGTGATTGGAGGTCAGTTCTCACAACCTCTGCCCAGGTCTTTCTTGGTCTATTTCTACCACAACTTCCTTTCACTAACATTTCCTGGCACTTCTTCACCCAAAGATTATTGTCCATACACATTACATGTCCAAACCAACACTGTCTTCTCTCCTGCACACCATCTTGAATTCCTCTTAAAACCAGCTTCTTCTTCTACTCATCCATGCTCTGCCTCTCTCTCATATTTACACTGCACATCCAACACAGCATGTAATTAATTAAATAAATATTTATGCTAGAATACAGTTTATATTATAAAATATGAGATAAATTTAATGTAGATATAACTATAGTTTTGAATTAGAAACCTCACTGTGAAAAGCAAGAAGTGTATATACTTTCTGCCATTCCCTTTGAACACAGAAAAACATAAGATATTATCTTTATGCATTTCATAAATTATTGTCACTTCATCAGAAGGTAACTCTCCCTATATTCTGCCTACAGAGGGATTTTATAGCATTGCTATTTATGTCAAGCAGGGTGTAGAATATAACAGTAAAGGTCACTCTAATTTGCATTATGTGCATTTATTTGGCAACTTAATTAAATAAATAAATAAATATTTCATTCTTTTAACAGTGAGATTTCCAATAATTGTTTCTACTTTCAGTACAAGGCCAACAATTTGAAGGGGAGGCTAAAGTTGATTAAATCAACCCCAGTGCATTACTGACTGGTACTTTATTTTATCAACCCTGTAAGGATGAAAGGCAAAGACAAAGCTAATCTCAGCAGGATTTGAAATTAGAACATAAAGAGATGTAATTCTATGGCACAAAGCATGTTGTCCGACGCTCTACCAATACTGCCAATTTCTAATAATAAAAAGCTGTAGTTATATCTATAATAAATTAGGCTGTGTTCTGCATGGATATTTAATATTATTCATTATAATTTCAGTCATATATATCATTCATTCATATATATCTAATTATCATTTATGATATAGAGTGGTGAAAAAGTTTGTCTGACAACCATGAGGCTCTGAGTTCAATCTCTGTTTGGCATCTTGGGTAAGTATCACTTACGATAGCCTCAGGTTGACCCATCCCTTGTGAATGAAATTGGGGAGACAGAAACTATATGAAGCCCATTAGATGGACTGTATCTGAAATTCAAAAGTCCAGTTTTGTCACACACTGTCTATTACACTGAATCTCCTTGATAATTATGTTAAGGGTACACGTGTCTGTGTCTACGAACTATGCAGGCTTTTTAGGATCATTTAAATAGGTGTGGTATGATACTGTGAAAGATAATTTCCTGTGTAATGGAGAATTTTCCCTGATGAAGAATTAAATGTATGAAATTAGTATAAACTCGATTACCCTTTAACCCCTTAGCATCTACATCAGGCATGTCAAACTGAGGGTCCCCCGAGGGCCACATGGGTCACATATGTGTTGTCTGAGGGTCACACACGACAACTAATTGCACACATTACAACTAATTTTACCAAGATAAAACATACTCATGCTATAAAAACCTTTGTGCGGGCCACAGGTGTGCTTGTAAAGGGCCGCATGTTTGACATGCCTGGTTTACATTACTCTATATATATTATTATAATTTTGTGGTAAAGACTTTACCTCATAATTATCACACATAATATCAAATCTATGAGATTTTGATGTTATTTATTTTCAGAACAATATCTTAGCATCAATATGTGCAACCAGTTATAACTGGTTTGGACAGAAAGAGGTGAGAAAATTCTGGCCGGATTCGGTTGGTTTAAATGCTAATGGGTTAACCCTTTAGTTACCAATCTGGCCCAAACCAGCTCTGATTCTATGAAATAAAATCACCCATTTTAAAGGTTTCTAATTTAAGTTAAAATCTTCCTACATAATTTTATATAAGAACCTTACATTAATTTACTATCTTAGTAATGAAATAATTAATAATTTTAGTAAATCCCTCGAAATTCTTAATTAACCCTTTAGCATTTAAACGAGCCATACCTGGCCAGAATTCTCTCACCTCTTTCTGTTCAAACCGTCCACTGCTCATACTGACGTTAAAGTTTTAACGTTAAAGTTTTAACGTTAAAGTAAATAACATTTAAATCTCAACGATTTTATATTATGTGAAATAACTATGTAAGATAAAGCCTTTACCACAAAACTACAATAGTATATAGAGAGTAATGTAAATGCTAAAGGGTTAATCAATTAAAATAGACTGTATTTCATTAGAAATGCGATCATGGAAAGGTTAACTAGTACTGACCTCTTTTCACCCGGGCGGGTAGATAGGTGTCAAAATCAAAAGTGCTTTCACTTTGCTGCAACGTCACTGAAAAATTGAACAAAACAAGAAGTTACATTTTTCTAGTAGATACACATCTGTGGGGGGTGGGGGGATTGGCAGAGTTGCTAAGACGTCAGGAAGAATGATTTGTAGTGTTCATTCTGATTCTCTGAGATCTGAGTTCAAATCACACTTAAGTCAACTTTGCCTTTCATTCCTTTGGGAGTAAATAAATTCAGTTCCAGTCCAGTACTGGGATCAATTCTTCTCTCAGAATGTGACAACCTGGAAAATAGATGTTAAACGGTAATGATGATGATGATATCGTTGATAATGTCTTCTTCATCATCATTGTTTAACATCTATTTTCCATGCTTGCTATGGGTCAAACGCATGCCCTCTTCTGAGGTTAAAAAAGTCCTGTTCTTCTTAATGCCAACCACTTTACAGTGTGGACTGGAAGAATTTTATCATGACTTCAGCATTGCCATTTTACAGTAAGGACTGGGTGCTTTTTGTCGTATCACCAGCACCACCACTTTACAATACTAAGGTGTTCATTGTGTCCTTGGTCAGGCTGGGATGGCAATGATGGGAGTACGGGTGTGAGATGTGAGGAGAGTAAGCTACATGTTGCTTGCTGTGGGAGGGAGTTGTTTCACAATGAGAGATCTGGCTCTGGGTCATAGGGGTGGCCATGAAGTGAGTAAGTTGCATCTGGCAGTATATTGTGAGGCATGCCCTGCTTTCTATGTTGGTATGGCTTGGACAAAAAGGTGAATTGGGGATGTGGATGGGAGAATGGGAGCACAGTGTTGGTGGGGAGGTACGCACCTTTCCATGCTAGGATGGGTTGGATGATGAGGGGTAATATGAAGGATATGAGAGGAGGAAAATTAAGGACTTAGATAGTAAAAGGTAAGGGGGACATAGTAAAAGGAGGGGAATTTGGGAGATGTCAAAATCATAAAAAAGAAAAATTAGTTTAATGCTTAAAAGAAATTAGAAAAGTGTCTTAATGTTTTGGACACTGGTCCATCATCAGAAGGTAGAAAAAATAGATATTCCATCTCTACTTACTTTGAACTTGTTTTGGAGCTGGAAAAGAAAAGAAAAGAATTGCATATCATTATCGCCATCATATCATCATCATCATCACCATCATCATCATCATAATCATCACCATCATCATTTGAGGGATTTAGTAATATAACTTTCTTTTATCAAGTTGGTGTTTGGAGCATAACTTAATAAAGTTTCTTACATAGAATTATGATGGAAGGTTTATTGATAAATATAAACACTTAAAACATTGTATCATAGAACCAGGAGTGGTTTCAAACAGTTTGCTATCAAGTGTTAATTGGACTCATGGGGTCATTTTTGAGGTAATGTTTTAAGGCTAGATACCAACCCTTTATGTCACCTTCTATGACATGCAGCAATATAGTTTATGTATATTAAACCAAATACACACAATTACTCTAATTACCCCTTTACTATCAACCTGAAGCTTCAGACAGGTTAGTATAAATAATGGTTATTAGATTTTCTATTTTGAAAAGTTATAATGAAGAGTGACCTCCTTTCAACTATTTGATACCAAACTGCCTGAAACCACCTCTTGTTCTACAATACAAAGCTGTATAGAAAATATAAGAATCTCAGGTGCAGAAAATAACTGTAAATACAGTTGGTTCTCATAAATGGCTTAGAAAATCGATCTGATAAAGACCCCTTATAAACAAAAAAAGCGGCCAGCAGTCTAACAAGGAATCAAACCTCATATCTTTCAGATACCAGCTGAATGCTTTAATCATTGACCCCCCCCCCCCCCAAATCCCGTAAAAAAATACTGTCTAAATTAGAAACTAAATCAAACAGCTTCCCTTGAAAACAATCATCGGCTGTCAAATGTCTAAGCTATTTATAGCAACCAAAAGTATTTACAATTATTTTCTTTGTTTCAATTTCTTACATTTTCTATGAACCTCATAATCCTTCAGTGCTTTGAAAGTTCGAACGTTGCCTTCAATGTTGTTTACAAACCTATATATTTTAAAATGATCTAGAATTTTTCATGGTTTTATGTGAAAACCTTTGTTAAGTTATGTTCCAAACACCAACTTAATAATAAGAAAGTTATTTTACTAAATCCCTCCAAATACATGATTATTTTCAAAAACTATTTGAAAATCATAAGCAGTGTCTTTCATAAGAAATATAGTAACAAAAGGATTAAAATGTTTATATTTATGTAAAAACCTTCCAACATAATTTTATGTAAGAAATGTCATTAAGTTCTGTTCCAAACACTAACTTAATAATGTGAATACATTTTATTAAATCCTTTCAAATACTTGCTTTCAAAAATTATTAAACACTTTCATTTCTATATTGTCTTTCATTGGCAATATAGTAATGAAAGAGTTAAAGATTTTTTGTTTATGTTAAGAAAAGATTGAGAGTGTAAATGACATAAAAAAAGTTGCTTTACCCAAGAAATGAATCTAAAATAAGATAATGATTATATATATAATTTGAATAAATTATACTTTTAATATAAAAAAACCACACACTCACACACAAATCAAAAACAGATTAATCCATTTGATAGCAAACCATCTGAAACACACCTAGTTCTATGATCCAAAATTTTAAAATGGATATATTTATCTAAAAATCCCTCACAATAATTTCATGTACAATCTTTGTTAACTTTTTAGCCTTTAAACTGGCTGTATCTGGCCAGAATTCTCTCACCTCTTTCAGCTCAAACCGGCTGCAACTAGCTGCTCATACTGATGTTAAGATATTGTTCTAAATATCAAAATCTCATAGATTCAATATCATGTGAGATAATTATGTGAGGTAAAGTGTTTACCATCAAAATAGTAAATATTGAGTAATGTAAATGCTAAAGAGTTAAGTTATATTCCAAACCTCACCTTAATTATGATTATTTTAAAAAGTATTTGAGAATCAGAAGCAGTGTCTTTCATTAGAAATATGGTAACAAGGGGATTAAAAATTTTTTTGGGATGATTTGGCTTAGTTGAAAATCAAAATATGTAATGCTTTGATAAAAATAAAATATGAAAATATTCCTACCTGCAACGGTTAACCCTACAAGAACCAACAACATCAGAATAACACCACACCTGAACATGGTGAAGAATTTTAGACAGGGAACCAAAAGAGTGATTGAGCAAAACGCTGGAAATGTAAATATATATATATATATATATATATATGTATATATACGTGTATATGTATATATATATATATATATGTATATATACGTGTGTATGTATATATATATATATATATATATATATATATATATATATATATATATATATATATACATATATACATATATGTATATATATGTGTGCATATATATATATATACATATATATATATATATATATACATATATGTACATATGTGTGTATGTATATATGTATATGTTTGTGTATGTATGTGTGTATTGCTATTCAGTATAGAATCTTTATCCTATCTTCTCAGGCCACCTTTTTTCCCTCACCCCACCACCATTCAAATCAATAGTAACTCCATTATATAAGAACTTCTTAGGTCTTTCTTGGAACCAAAACAGGTGTATTAATAATAGACTTTTTTTCTAAAACCGTTTAATGTTAACAGATGCCTTACTATTCTCTCGGAAACATTTGTTTACTTCATTTTCTTTTTTCAATTTTTGAATAATATTATTTGTTTTGTATGTTTTATCAACAAACCCAAGAATTTCATTTAAATCTGTCACCAGACAGGTATACACCATGGTTTCATTTTTTGATTTTTGCTTTTATTTTGTTTTTATCACTAGTACTGCCTTTCATCCTTTCGATATCGATAAAAATGTACCAGTATAGTACTGGGGGTTGATTCTTACTCAATACCTCTTTCTCACTTCCATTCTCTCACTCTCTCTATTTGTCTCTGGAAGAAAACTGCTGTATTCGGATCTGGAGAAAAGATGGGCTCTGCCAGGGTTAAAAATGCCTTAAAACTGCTATGTGTCATTATGGTGTCCGTATGACTCCTGCAGGAGCATTGCCAGTTTGAGATAAACTTTACAGGCATGGAAGTGCCATCAGCCATGCCTGCCCAAGATGTGCACGGGGCAATGAGATCATCCTCCATGCACTTGTCCAGTGTCTGAGTAATGCTGACTTGTGGGTTTATGTCGAACATCTGCTTTCACATGTAGGATGGATCCAGCTATCAGCTGAGTCCATCATGAAGATCGCCCTGCCACCCTCCTTTATCCAGGAAGGGCAAGCAGTTTTTATCTGTCTGGTGGCCAAGGTGAAAAAAGTTGTATGTAGGATACATATGAAAGGGTTGAAGACGGGCACTTTCTTCTTCAACAACGTTCTCATTAACTTTTACAGGTTTTACCTGAAATGGAGAAATGAGGGTGGAGAGTGAAGTGTTGCCTTCCAACCAGTTTGTTGAAAGGTGAGTGAGAGAGGCAAGAATGGCTCATGTGAATGGGCCTGACCTGAGTGTGTGCCTGAAGTATTGAAGGAGGAAAACTGGGAGAAGGCACTTGCCCTAGTGGTCAGGATGACTGTGGCTTTTTGTGGGCTTTCTCCATTGTTTCTCTTTTTTGTCACATCTTTCTTTATTGTTATCGTGTTCTTTTTTTGCATGTAAAAACCCCCATTTGTACTGTCCTGTACTAATGTTTTCCTCTATGTAAACCCTTGTGGTTAATAAAGAAATCATTGACGGAGCTGCAATCTTGGGTCAAACAAAGGTCAAGAGTGAGCATTTGGAGACTTGAATGTCTTCAAGTGCTCACAGCCCTCACCCTATTGCATAGTACGATCAGTGGAAACTCCTCCTTAGCATTCTATAAAGGCTTAGTGTAGAGTAAGAGCAATGACGTCCTTGGGGAGACTCTGGGCATTGATGAAAATCAACTAGCCACTCTTTTCCAGAGAACTTTTGGTCCAGGACCCATGGATAACTTCCAGAAATCCCTGGCCTGGCAATGCTACTGAAGAGCTTTGCCAGTTCAAGATAAACTCTACAGACATGGAAGTGCTTTCACTTAGGCTGGTCAGAGGTGCATGCAGGGCAATGAAACCATCCTGCATGCACTCGTAGAGTGTCCGAGTATTGCTGACCTGTGGGTTTATTTCGAGTACCTGCTGTCACATGTAGGATGGATCCAACTGAATTTATTGTGAAGATTTCCCCACCATCCTCCTTTAGAGGGGAAGGACAAGCAGTTTTTATCTGCCTGGTGGCTATGGCAAAAGAAGTTGTGTGGTGAACTCATTTGAAAGGGCTGAAGACAGCCATTTTTCTCTTCGGTGTAGCCCTGATTAACTTTTTAAGATTTCACTTGATGAGGAAAATCAGGGTGGAGAGGGAAGTGCTGTCTTCCAACCAGGTTGTTGTAAGGTGGGTGAGAGTGGTGAGCATGGTCCGTGTGAAGGGGCCTGCCTTGAGCATACACCTGTAGATTGGCGTAGAAAAACTGGGAGAGGACACTTTGTCCTAGCGGACAGGGTGACCGTGGCTTTTGTGTGATTTCTACACGAGCAACCCTTAGAGTCTCCTCACCTTTGGGGGATTTGTTATGTTTGTTTTAAATGTTTATTTTCATAAACTCTGTTATCTATATATCTAAAACAGAGAATGTCTGTCTGTCTGTCTGACTCCCTAAAACTCGAGAACCACCCAACCGATTTTTTTTCAAACTTTACACATGTAATACTTATGGTCGTGTGAGTGTTTTGAGCAATAAAAAATATTTCAAATTTTCAATGCCCTAGGGACCGCATTAGGCGCCGGTTAGCGATCTCTCTATCTTTCTTAGTCTGTCTTTTTAGATAGATACTTAGCTACAACGTCGTGCCCTTAACATATCTGTCTGTATGTCTGCATTACGACATTATGACACTATCTTTGTGTGTGTGTATATATGTATATATAGTGTGTATATATATATATATATATAGTGTGTAACGTTTTTCGAAATATTTACTTCTGCGTTCACAGATTGATTTTTTTAGTTTCAGAAGATCCCGTTAAGGGTGACAGCTGCGATTCTTCGCTTAAACTTTAATCTGTTATTTTAATATATATATATATATATATATATATATATATATACTAGCAGTGGTATCTGGCGTTGCACGGGATAAGGTATTTTGGCGGGCCGCCAACAGACCTAATCGTGGAAAAACTGCATGCCTGGATAATATGTAAAGAAAATAAACCGAATACTCTGATGGCTGGATAATCTTTAAGATTTTCCTCGATGAAGCAGGAAAAATGCAGGTTTTCACCTAATGCGGGTCCTAGGGGATCAAGAAAATGAATTTCTTTTATGTGCATAATATGCCTTGAAATTTCGGGAAAAATCGCCTAAAAAGCTGAAAAAATGAAGTTTTTCACCTAATGCGGGCCCTAGGCCATAAAAAAGTTGGATTTTCTTTGCTCACGGTATGAAGAAGAGACTGACTAATACATAGTTACAATTTCAAGGAAATCGGTCTGACGTAACGCTTCAAATAACCCCTACAAAGCTGAAAAACGCAGTTTTTCACCTAATGCGGGCCCTAGGGCATCAAAAAGTTGAATTTGTTTATGTGTATAACACTCCCTGAAACATAAGTAACACACATGTCAAGTTTGAAAAAGATCGGTTGGGTACTTCTCGAGTTTTAGGGATTCAAACTCACACACACACACACACAGACAGACACCCTCAATTATATATATATAGACTAGCAGAAAACTACCCGGTAGGCGGTTTTCTGCTAGCAAATCTAGTGTATATACTGATATTGTTGAGATTTGGATGAGAAATGTTTTCGGCACCACATGTTCACCGTCTCTCGGTGTGTCTTTTATGCATGTATAAATATATATGTTATCTATACGGTGAAATCTTTGAAATAAATATATGTTAAAACGAAAAAGGAGAAAAAGAGATTAGTGACGGAAATATAAACGTTATGATACATAAACGTTATGATATACCGATGGAAATATATAAACCTTTACGATAAAACGATGGAAATAGAAACGTTTATATATAATGATAAGCCGAAACACTCGTAAGCCGAAACACTCGTAAGTCGAAACACTCGTAAAGCGAAACGTATAAATAAAGATTCATGTGATGAATTTGAAAAGCATAGAGATTTGAAACCGCGTCTATTTGTTTCCTTGGCATTTTTGACAGACGGACAGACAGACAAACAAACAGAGAAATGCCCATTATATATTATAAGTAGACTTGGCATGGTGTCAAGTCAGAACCGCCTCGAACTGGTTACTTCTGGCTTGTGCAAGGTGTCCCTATAGCAGTCAGCGATTCCCTCGGCCTCAGTGACCAAAGTCAGTGGAGAGGGGAAGGTAATGTTTCTATAGCGACAGTGTTTCTCTTGGTAGTACCAAAGTGGAGAAAGGAAGGGGAAGGTAATATTTCTGTAGCACCTACATTTGAGTTTTAGGGAAGGACAGACAAACAGAGAAATGCCCATATATTTCTGTGTGTGTATATATATATATATATATATATATATATATATATTACACACACAGAAATGTATATATATTTCTGTGTGTATATATATATATATTACACACACAGAAATGTATATATATCTCTGTGTGTATATATATATATTTCTGTGTGTGTATATATATATATATATTACACACACAGAAATGTATATATATTTCTGTGTGTATATATATATATTACACACACAGAAATGTATATATATTTCTGTGTGTGTATATATATATATATTACACACACAGAAATGTATATATATTTCTTAGAACAAAATTATTATTAATGTTTTGCTGTTCATAACAATTGGAATTGAAAAATTACTTTTGAAATTATTAGTTATTTTACTAATGCTTAGATATGTAAAAATGAAGCAATGTTTCTAATAATTGTTTCTACTTTTGGCACAAGGCCAGCAATTACCCAGTACATTACTGGTACTTTATTTTATCGACCCCGTGAGGATGAAAGGCAAAGTTAACCTCGGCGGTATTTGAAATCAGACCGTAAATGGACGTAACTCCATGCTATGAAGCATGGTGTCCGACTCTCTACAGATTCTGCCAATCCACCGCCCTAATGTCTGTACGTAATGAGGGAGTGAGAGGGGAGAGAAAGAAAGGCAGAGGTGAAGTGACGAAGTGACTCTCTCCTCCTCCTCCATCTCCCCATTCGTCACAGCGATAGAGGGGAGGAATGTTAGTGTGTTACAAAGAGAAAGAGTGAGAGTGAGAGAAACAGACAGACTAAAAGAGAGGGATAGCTGGAGAGAGAGAGAGAGAGATAGCAACCACGCGCGCACGTGTTTCCACTGTCGGACAGACAGACAGAGAAATTGCTGGTTATATATTATAAGGAGATTATATATTCGTGTACAGATATTTTTGCATATACAATAACAAAATATAAACAAACGTATTTATTTCACGAGGCTCGATAAGGATAAATATATATCAAATATATAAGAACCCTAGAGCAAATATTGTTCTCATTGCTGACGAGGCAGAAGGGGATATACACGATTGCCTGAAGAAGGACGAGACTGTGTTAGTAGTACGACTAACGGCTGCTATCACACCAACAGCAGCAAAAACAACAACAAAAAAGAGAGGGAACGCAATTACATGCTTTTGAAAAACCTTAATGGAAAACTATTTGCCTATTCACCCAAGGCGACTTCACTTTTTATTAGAACTTCTGCATCAATTGGTGAACATACAACGAAACTGTTTCAGAAAGGAGGACTAAACATGCTAATCTATGTTTAGAATCCCGAGCAACGCCGGGCCATTCTGTTAGTCTATATATCTAAAACAGAATGTCTGTCTGTCTATCTGTCTGTCTGACTCAATAAAACTCGAGAACCACCCAACGGTTTGTTTTCAAACTTTACACATGTAATACTTATGGTTGTGTGAGTGTTTTGAGCAAAAAATATTTCAAATTCTCAATGCCCTAGGGACCACATTACGCACCGTTTAGCGATCTCTCTATAATTCTTAGTCTGTCTTTTTAGATAGATACATGACTATAATATCGCGTCCTTATAATATCTGTCTGTATGTCTGGCTGTCTGCATTATGACACTATGACGCTATCTGTGTGTGTGTATGTATGTATATATAGTGTGTATGTACATATATATATATATATATAGTGTGTAACGTTTTTCGAAATATTTATTTCTGCGTTCACAGATTGATTTTTTTAGTTTCAGAAGATCCCGTTAAGGGTGAAAGCAGCGATTCTTTGCTTAAACTTTAATCTGTTATTTTAATATATATATGTATTATGTATATATAATTATATATTCGTGTACAGATATTTTTGCATACACAAAACAACAACAAAAAAGCAGCAAAAACAACAACAAAAAAGAGAGGGAACGCAATTACATGCTTTTGAAATATCTTAATGGAAAATTATTTGCCTATTCACCCAAGGCGACTTCACTTTTTATTAGGACTTCTGCATCAATTGGTGAACATACAACGAAACTGTTTCAGAAAGGAGGACTAAACATGCCAATCTATGTTTAGAATCCCGAGCAACGCCGGGCCATTCTGCTAGTAAATTTTATTTTACACAAAGAAAAACCCACACTGTATCGACCTGTACCTTCTTTAATGTTTCCTTAATGTGAGCCCTCTGTGGCCAATAAAGAAATTATTATTATCATTATTATCATTAACCAGGGTGGTGGATTGGTAGTATCGGTAGAGAGTCAGGAGCCATGCTTTTCAGCATCGAGTTACAGCCCTTTATGATCTGAGTTTAAATCCCGCTGAGGTTTACTTTCCCTTTCATCCTTACGGGGTTGGTAAAATAAAGCACCAGTCACGCACTGGGGTCGATTTAATCGACTTTCCCCTCCTTCCAAATTGCTGGCCTTGTACCTATATAAGAAACCATATGGTCTGAGTTCAAATCCCGCCGAGGTTAACTTTGCCTTTTTCATCCTTACGGGGTCGATAAAATAAAGTACCAGTAATACACTGGGATAATTGCTGGCCTTGTGCCAAAAGTAGAAACAATTATTATTATTAACCAACCTACAGGCACATGCTTAGAGTGGGCTCGCATGAATGGGCCTATTCTGGGCATGTGCTTGTAGGCTGGTTAACTTCAGGAAGAGAGGGGTGGCCTTCCCGGGTGCCCTCAAAGTGTCAGGTGTTCAGGATTGATGGGTACCTGAGTTTCCCCTGGATGGTTCACCCCCTATTGGGGAATTTATTTTGTTATATTTTTATATATTTTATTTTTTTAATATATTTTTATTGTTAACTGATTTTGTTATTGTGTATTTTTACTCAATTTTATTGTAAGCCCGCATGAAATCATTGTTATTATCCTGCCAAGGTTAACGTTGCCTTTCATCCTTACGGAGTCGATAAAATAAAGTACCAGTAATGCACTGGGATAATTGCTGGCCTTGTGCCAAAAGTAGAAACAATTATTATTATTATAGATTGGCAGTATCGGTAGAGGGTCGGGCACCATGCTTTGCAGCATAGAGTTACGGCCCTTTCTGGTCTGAGTTCAAATCCCACCGAGGTTAACTTTGCTTTTCCTCCTTACGGGGTCAATAAAATAAAGTACCAGTCATGCACTGGAGTCAATTTCATCGACTTTTCCCTCCCCCCAAAATTGCTGGCCTTGTGCCTATAAAAGAAACCATTATTATTCTGAAGGGCATTCTGAAACCATACCATATATGGAACATAGCAATGCAGGTTAACTTGACTAACCTCAGAAGTTGACAACCAATCCCAGCATGAAAAGTAGGTATGAAATGATGAGGATAATGATGATGGTGTTTCTTTGATAAAAAGTGTGCTTAATAACATGAAGCAGTGATCAAACAATGAATTTTAAGCAAGAATTAACAGGTGTTGAGTGCTAAAGTATTTTCTGTTCTCTAGAAGAAAAGTCAGCCTTTGTGATATGGTCTTTTTTAAATGTTAACACTGAAATAAAAGATTAACATCTGTTTATTCCATAGAACATAGAATCGTTTAGTCTCTCCTTTACAACAGGCCTTCTCTTTAACAACACAATACAACGGCAAATTCTTAGATTGACCTAGGGACCCAAACAGATGTTTTAATATCAAACAGTTATTTGATGATCTATTAATGCCAGTAAGTGATTTTTTTTCTTTCTGTTTAGTGTGTTTATTCAGCTTTTCCACTTCATTTAGCTGTGGAAGAGGAAGACCAAGAAAAATGTGGGCAGAAAGTTGCTAATTTAAAGAAACTGAATCTCACAAAGGAGATGATAAAGGAAAGTAGAAAGATACTGTATGGAGGATGACTTAACCCATACAATCATGGAGAAAGAGATGATGATGATGGTGATGATATCAAAATCTTATTAAAAACAATTGGGAGTAGCTGCTGATCAATTTCTCAAAAATGTCAAACAAGAAATTAACCTTTTAGCATTTAAATCGGTTATATCCGGCCAGAATTCTCTCACCCCCTTCTGTTCAATCTGGCCGTAACTGGCTGCTCATACTGATGTTAAGGTATTGTTCTCAAAATAAATAATATCAAAATCTCATAGATTCGATATTATGTGAGATAATTATATGAGATAGAGTGTTTCCTGTGAAAATACAATAGTAAATATAGAGTAATATAAATGCTAAAGGTTTAAAGGACAAATCACTTTGTTATTATTGGCAAAAACACATTTGTAATCCAGATATTAAACTAAATATGAAGGACACCATAGTTAACCTTCTTTTAGCAAATAACAAACAACAATAACAATTTAAGGAATATTGGTTGTATATGATGGGTTCTCTCTCAGTTTTGATGATAACCAGTCAACTGTTTGATCAACTAAATTCAAAATAAAAAAGTTTATAGCGATTTTTTGAAAGAAAAATCATATCTTAGATATTCTATGAAAGTTAAATCATTTTCTTTCAATGAAAAAGTATTACACACTTCGGAGGGTTTTTTTCCCCTATTGTTTGATCAGCTTGCTAAATGTGCAGTCCATGAATTAACATGTAAGTGGTTGAGTATTCCACAGACATGTATACACTTAACCCTTTAGCATTTAAACCGACTGTATCCAGTCAGATTTCTCTCACCTCTTTCTGTTCAAACTGACTGTAACCCACTGCTCATACCAATGTTAAGGTATTGTTCTCAAAATAAATAGCATCAAAATCTCATAGATTCGATATGTGAGATAATTATGTGAGGTAAAGCCTTTACCATGAAAATACACTAATATATATATATAGAGTAATGTAAATGGGTTATAAGTACAGTCCATCTGGTGGACTTCCATACAGTTTCTACCTGTAAACGTGGATAGGACGAATAGGACTGTCTGGCAGGTTTTCTACGGCTGGATGGCCTTCCTAACATCAACAACGTTTACAGTGTGGAATGGGAGGTTTTTACCGTGTTACCTACACGGCCACATTACAGTGTGGACTGTGTGTTTTGTTTTGTCATGACACCTACACAACCTCATTTATTTAGGACTGGATGTTGTGGTACCAACATAACTTTACAGAGAAAGGGGTGGTGTAGATGGGGGTAGGGGTAGAGGGATTTTTGGTTAAGAGGTGCCTACTGACTGTAGGTTTCACTTTGCACTTAGGCAAGGTGGGTATTCTGTATTACTGCGTAGCACCAAAGATCTCGGTCAAGTGACATTGTCTTGGAGAGATGTAAGTGTGTAAGATCGGAATTTATCAAATCGTCCCAGGTTTTTCTGGGTCTGTCTACTCCGTAGCTTCCATCAATTTTGATCGCCCTGCCCTTTTTTATACAGCTGTCTTTCATGCGCATCACGTGACCATACCAATGTAGTCTTCTCTCAAGTAAACAGCATCTGATCCCTCTTATTCCTAATTTCTCACTTAGTTCATTTATGCTTTGCCGTTCACATATATTACTATTACACATCCAACGGAGCATACAAGCTTCATTCCTCTCCAGTCTGCGCAGATCCTCTGCACACAATGCCCATGTCTCATTGCCATGTAACATTGCTGTTCGTATGCAGGCATCATGCAGTCTGCCTTTCATTTTTAGAGAGAAATCTTTTGTGGCCAACAGCGGTATAAGCTCTCTGAACTTTTTCCATCCCGTTCTGACTCTGGCTCTCTTTCAGAGCACCCTCAACCACTGCTGATTTTGTCACCCAGGTAACGGAAAGTGTCCACTATTTCTATAGAACCATCTGGGCAGTTGAAGGAGATAGCATCCAGTGGGCACTTGCTACTTATTTCACCTGACCACTGGCCACATATAAAATCTATGTTCTTAGTTAGCTTACCTGTGATCCCACTACATCTTTATGCACCCATACTTTGCATTTGGGACATAAAATGGAATTTCTGCCTACTCCTTTCCTACACACTGAGTATGGCCATTTCCCAGAGGGCGACCAGAGCCCTATTTTCCTTTCTACATACTAGAACTTTATTCTTAGACAAGTTAATTTTAAGGCCTTTTGATTCTAGGCCATGCTTCCATGTTTGGAATTTCTTCTCTAGTTCAGCCATTGATTCAGCTATGAGTGTTAGATCATCTGCATATAGAAGTTCCCATGGGCAGCCGATCTTGAACTCCTCTGTTATAGCCAGAAGGGCAATAATAAATAGGAGGGGGCTAAGGACAGAGCCCTGATGAACACCAACTTTTACGCTAAATGCTTCACTATATTTGTTGTTAATTCTAGCCTTGCTGACTGTTTCTTTATACATGGCTTGTATAACTCTCACAAGCCATTCATCAACACCTAGTTTTCTAAGAGCCCACCAGATAATGGAGTAGGGGACTCTGTCAAAGGCTTTCTCCAAGACAACAAAAGCTAAGTATAGGGGTTTACTTTTAGCTAAGTACTTCTCCTGTAGTTGTCATACAAGGAAAAGAGCGTCTGTGGCACTTTTACCTGACACAAACCCAAACTGCATTTCATCTAGATCAATTCGCTCTCTGATTAGTTGCGCTATAACTCTTTCTGTGACCTTCATGACTTGGTCAATTAATTTAATGCCTCTATAGTTTCCCCTATCTTTACCCTTGTAGCAGTTAATTATGCTGCTGCTATGCCAGTCATTTGGTATGACCCCATTCTGTATGACTTGGTTTACTATCCGGGTGACCATAGTGTGTCCCACTGATCCAGATGCTTTCAGAATTTCAGCAACTATCTCTGAAGGCCCAGCTGCTTTGCCTGTCTTCATATCTTTAATTGCCTTACTTATTATACTACCTTCAACTTGCACTGCTGGTCCCTCTTGGATCGATTTGGGACAGACTATCTTTTTCCCATTTATTCTCCTCATTTAGTAGCCTCTCGTAGTGACACTTCCAAGCTACCTTCTTATCAGCATCAGTGATGGCAAGTATACCATCATCATTATGGACACACTTCTCCCCGACAATATCACGGTTTTCCTTGACACATTGTCTAGCAATCCTGAACACCTCACGTTTTTGGTCCTCGCATTGTAGAACATGCTTGAACTTTCTTTCCTCTGCTTCCCTTCTTGCAAAGTACACTTGTCTCCTAGCTTCTCTCCTGGCCACTTGATAGTGTTCTCTACTTCCCCCATCCTGCCATACTTTCCAAGCTTGCTTTTTGGCCTTGATTGACTCCTCCACCTTACTGTTCCACCACCATGTTACCCTCCTCCTGCTTATAGGCCTGCTCCAGCCACAGACTTCATCTGTCACCTTCAGCAGGTTAACTTTCAGGAATTCCCACTGTTCCCCTATACATAGCTCGGAGATCAGAGAGTCACTCCAAGTAGAGCCACTACTTTTCCGAATTGAGAGATCACAGCTCTGATACTATGGGCATGTGGTTAGAATGTCTCAGGAAAGAATCACTGGACAGATTTTACGAGCAAAACCAATCGGAAGGAGACCCAGAGCAAGGTGGTTGGATAACATCCATGAGCTTGGCTGGGCTTGCTTGGGGATCCAGCCGGTTCAGTTGAACCCAGTTGCTTCTGACAGGACCCGCTGGAAGGAGTGGTTGAAGACTCTGCCCCCCACTACCTTCTCAGGAATATGTGGGCGAAGAAGAAGTGTCATCATACACCATGGAATGAATAAAAAAATCAAAGTTAGCAGTTTTTGTTATCCTTGTTGGTCTGTCTCGATTCATTGTGACCCTGATTATTTTTCAACAACGCATGACAAAACATCAATAAAAGTTTCTGCTAACACTTCAACCACAACAGTGGCAAATTACACACAACAAACATTTCTGTTAAACTAAGAAAATGGTAGGGAGGCCAATTGACAGAATGTTAGAGTATTGGACAAGATCTTTTGTGGTATTTGTTCTAGCTCTTTATGTTTTGAGTTCAAATCCTACTGTGCTTAACTTTGCCTTTCATCCAGGTTTGATAAAATAAAGTATCAGTCAATTAAATCAATTGTCAGCTTTTTACCTAAATTAGAAACCATTAATATGATCATGAAAGTTTACCAGAGATATAGCAAAGATTTTGTTCCCAGTGGGGAATTTACATGTCTGACCATTAAAACCTCTCTCTATATATATATGAAACCTATATGTGAGGATAGATTGAGGATGACTGATATTGTAGTCAGCAAATGTAAACTATTATAAAAATCACAGAAACATATTAAAGCCAATAAATTCTTCTATTATTTTATCTTGCCGATGTCTATATTTTTCTCTTGGTGCTACTCTTGCTTATATAAAACCTGTATATATCACCATCATCATATATATATATATATATATATATATATATATATATATATATAATATATATATGAAGGATTCAGGGCCCCGATGACTGAGCTCTTGCCATTTCAACAGCTAGATCTGAATTCGAATCAAGCTGTTGAAACAGCAGGAGCTCAGACGTCAGGGTCCCAAATCCGTCATATTACCCACTCTACTACCCCCAGTATCGAGTACTTTGGTGAGTATTGGTCTAACTGGTTTTTACTGCATCCATTCTAATTTATATGAATATATATATATATATATATATTACTATATATATATACATATATATATGCATATATATATATATATATATATACATATATATATATATATATACATATATATATATACATATATATATGCATATATATATACATATATATATATATATATACATATATATATGCATATATATATACATATATATATGCATATATATATATATATACATATATATATGCATATATATATATATACATATATATATATATACATACATATATATATATATATATACATATATATATATATATATATACATATATATATATGCATATATATATATATATATGCATATATATATATATATATATACATATATATATATATATGCATATATATATATATATATATATATACATATATATATATATATATATATATATATATATACATATATATATATATATATATATATATATATACATATATATATATATATATATATACATATATATAGTATTTACGTATCGAGAAAGAGAGAAAAAGGAGGGATAGGTGATACATATAGTTATTTGCCAAGTAGCGTATGCCAAAGGTGCTCGATACTAGTGCCGGCAGTATTAAATATTTGAAGTGTTAATATTTAGTGGGCTAGAGAGTTAGCAGAGTGTAAGCACGTGGGAAAGTAAATAATCGGAGAATAGACCGTTAAAACATGTTTATTTAAAATATCACCTACGTACGTTTCGCCCAGTTGGGTTTCTCAAGGGCATAAATAATCACAAGTGCTCCTTATATAGTTCGGAAAGAGTTTTGGGGGTTAAATCTACATCAAGAATCATTGCTCGCAAAAATATCTTGTTTTGATTTTGCAGCAGGTCAAGGGAGGTAACTCTGGCCGGTGTTAGGGCAGTCTTTCCCGGATTATTATTTTTTTTTTTTCTTTTTTTTTTCGCCGCATCGGTTTGTTTGAGGCTGGGTCTGGTATGCAAGGATTGTTTTCTGGGTGTTATTTTGCTGCGCCTGCCCGCCGGGGTGTTAAGACTTGTTGCAGGGAGATCCAGTGTACTATTTCACTCTTCATTCTTAACCCATCTAAAGAAGGATATTTTTAAGCGATGTGTACAACTTATCGCTGTTTCAGCTCTGCTGTTGATGAGCTTGTGGGGTGCAGTTATGATATGGTAGAGCTCCATGAGGCAAAGATCGCATTTCCTCTTGAAGTTGTACGGTGCAGCCCTGCCGACAATCTCCCAGTGCGTGGAGAAGCTGATGTTTAAGTCCTTTAGTGATGTGATGTAGTCCGCGAGCGAAGTGGAGTGCCTTAGTTTTCTATTTGTGAAAGAGTGGAGATGTGTTCGAAACCTAATTTTGAACGGGCCGGAGGTGGCCCCTATATAATGTTTAACGCTATTGTGGCTAGTAATAGTGCATCTATATATAACCCTATCAGTCAAGCAGTATCCTTTAAGGGGGAAGCGTCCTCTGTCGCGGCAGTTGCAATTTCTGTCGCGGTTCCGTCTATTTCCCACGGTAAGGCTATCATTGTTGCTGCCTACGTTGTTACCTACGCTACCGCAGCTGTCGTTAGCACAATTACAACCCACAGCACGCGGGATGGTGCGATTGTTATTCTGCACGTCATGTTCTGCATGTTCCCCAGTCACTTCGCGGTCATTCTGGTTGCGTCTGCGGATGCCGTTGCCAACACTATTGGATGCTGTCAGGGAGTTGTTAAGGCCGATATAGTTATTGTCAGGTGTAGGTGCGTCTGTGTCGAGGTGCTGTGTCTTGGTGATCTTACTGTGGTTCGTTGTTCCTATGATGTCTACTAGGTTAGGAGTAGTAGAGAAGGATATTTTTATATTGTTCCTATTAAGAATTTTTCTATACCTATGGTTGGGTGGGAAGTTCTTCTCTAAGGCTTCGAAGAATATCCGGGGTATGTTGGAGGCCACACTTCGAGAGTGTGGGGTGGGGTGGGGGGTGGAACCATAGGACGTTACGGTGGCGATTACGTGTCCTTGTACTTTTGCTACGGGTGGTTCCATCTAAGTGACCGCTCGTATGTGTGTTAATGCGCTGTCGCCCGTTCGGTGCCCCTTTCACTTTATGCTCGGGTGCACTCTTTCTACCTCTTCCATGTTTATGTACACGAAGATGTTGGTTGGAAGGCGTTGGTAGTAGGCCGTCGCCTTTGTTGGTTTTGTAATAGGGGAATAGTTTGAGTAATCTACAGTATTCACCGTCGCCAGGGACGTGATCTTTGGTGCGGTTATCTATTCTATTATATCCGACTTTAACGAGGTCGCCGCGTGATCGGTTATAGGTATGGCTTACTATAACGTTAGTTTTACGAGGGGGGGGGGGTGTTCTAGAGCTAGCGTTAGGGATGTAGGAAATTCCTCGGTTAAAGCCGGCGCTTATCAGGGCCCTATTGCAGAAATTGCAACTGCCGCGACAGAGGACGCTGCCCCCTTAGAAGATACTGCTTGACTGATAGGGTTATATATAGATGCACTATTACTAGCCACAATAGCGTTAAACATTATATAGGGGCCACCTCCGGCCCGTTCAAAATTAGGTTTCGAACACATCTCCACTCTTTCACAAATAGAAAACTAAGGCACTCCACTTCGCTCGCGGACTACATCACATCACTAAAGGACTTAAACATCAGCTTCTCCACGCACTGGGAGATTGTCGGCAGGGCTGCACCGTACAACTTCAAGAGGAAATGCGATCTTTGCCTCATGGAGCTCTACCATATCATAACTGCACCCCACGAGCTCATCAACAGCAGAGCTGAAACAGCGATAAGTTGTACACATCGCTTAAAAATATCCTTCTTTAGATGGGTTAAGAATGAAGAGTGAAATAGTACACTGGATCTCCCTGCAACAAGTCTTAACACCCCGGCGGGCAGGCGCAGCAAAATAACACCCAGAAAACAATACTTGCACACCAGACCCAGCCTCAGACAAACCGATGCGGCGAAAAAAAAAAAAAAAAAAAAAATTATCCGGGAAAGACTGCCCTAACACCGGCCAGAGTTACCTCCCTTGACCTGCTGCAAAATCAAAACAAGATATTTTTGCGAGCAATGAATCTTGATGTAGAATTAACCCCCAAAACTCTTTCCGAACTATATAAGGAGCACTTGTGATTATTTATGCCCTTGAGAAACCCAACTGGGCGAAACGTACGTAGGTGATATTTTAAATAAACATGTTTTAACGGTCTATTCTCCGATTATTTACTTTCCCGCGTACATATATATATACATATATATATATACATACATATATATATATATATATATATATATATATATATATACATATATATATATATATATATATATATATATATATATATATAGATTTATAGAAGGCTCTCTGAATTAACCTCTAATTGATTAGTTTCTTTCAACTTAGTTTTCAATTCAGTTTTCTGAATTTTGTAAACGTGATCTCGGGGGAAGAAGGTTTTTTTCTTTCGGAAAAAAAATCTTTTGTCTCTAGAAGGAATTTCATAGGAACTTTATATATTTTTTAGGGAAACTTTATATTTTTATTTTTTTATTTTATTAGCCTCTTAATTTTCTTCTAGTCTAGTAGGTTTATTGGAGCCTGTAAGCTTTATGCACTCATTGAGGGATTTTCTAAGGTGCTTCTACGTGACCCCAAGTCTTTTAGTTTAATGTTGATGCGTAAATTATATATTATTGTCTAATTTTTTAACTTCAATCCCTGACCCCGACAACTATTATAAAAGAGCCCCTTAGAATATAGACCCCAACTACACAAGCGGAGTTGCTGATGTATACCACAATTTCAAACTGCTAGCCTTGAGTGATACGTTGATGTAAACAATGATCTTGCAATCACATGTTATATGCCTTGATAAGTCCCACCATGGGGTCGGACGAAACGGCTGTCGGCAATAAACTTGTTATAATGTCATAATAGTTCCTTTGTTCTTTTTCACTAATATTTCTGCTCTGCGTATACGCATAGAGCTTAACTAGCTACTGTCACATATTTGGTAAGTCAGACGTGATCATCGCGATTCACATACGACCTACCATACATCTTACTTATTTAGCTCCCTCCGGTAGAGCTTAACCTTCACTGAAAAACACACCGCCCTGGGGTGGCTTTTCAATACACTGACAGTATGCTGACAAAGGACCATCTTCCGTTATCACTTAAGAATATACCCATACCACCAAGGGGTACGTATGAAAAGCAGCTTATAACCAGCGTTAACTCGTTTGTAAGGAGAATAAGATGTCGCACTTTTCACTTCGATAGGCGCCGTAACGCCCCACTAGAGAGTCCATCGAATAATAAGTATGGATTTAGGACATTTAGGAGCCCGCCCCATAACCCTCTGCTCGATAAATTTGAGAGTGACCTTTTATCTCTCGTCCGGTCTATTAGATATAAAAGGAAAAACAGTAAGCGTAGCGGCTTCCAAGCAAAGTTAGAATCACTAGTTAAATCTTTTAAGGACAGAAAGTGTATACTAGTACCCTCGGACAAGACTAGGAATATGTACAACCTGAGCTATGAAGAATACCGCGGCTTCATATACAATGAGCTACATAAAAACTATAAAAAAACTACTGTAGCCAACCTAGATGAGATTAACAGGGAGGCGAAAGTGATAGTAACGAAGCTAGGATTAGAGAAATGCACACAACCTTATACCCCACGACAACCAAGGTTCACATTGAAAGACCATAAGGAGGACTTTGCAAGTAGCCCCTCTGTCAGGCTCATTAGCCCCTCTAAATCTGACATAGGGATTATAAGTAAAAAAATACTAGATGAAGTCATACCGAAAGTTAAAGACAGGATTAGCCTGGACCTATGGGGAAACACTGCAGAAGTGATAATGTGGTTCTCAAGCATTAGCAACCACAAGTCACTACGCTTCATCCAGTTCGATATAGACTCCTACTATACGTCTATATCCCCCATACTACTAAATAAGGCGCTCATGATGGCAATGCGGACGGGCGGACTCGCTAGATCCCAGATTGACATAGTCCTTGCCGCTCGTAAAACAATTATCACATTTGAGGATGAATTGTGGACGCGCAAGAACACTCGTAACAATTTCGACATCACTATGGGGTCTAGCGACTCAGCGCAGGTGACAGACCTCGTCGGATTGTACTTGCTCAAGGAGCTCAACGAGCAGCTCCCACACCTCAGAGGTGGGCTATACCGTGACGACGCATTGCTTACTGTGGACTTTAAACGGCACAACCTAGAAAGAACTAGAAAGGACCTTTATAAATTCTTCAAGAATTTTAACCTATCAATAACTATGGATAGAAATAGTAAGGTAGTCAACTTTCTAGATGCCACACTAGACCTAGATAAGTTAGAATATGCACCGTACCATAAACCTAACGAAAGGCTGACATACGTCAATGCCAGCTCCAACCACCCAGGCTCAGTCCTCAAAGCAATAGTTAAAGGAGTATCTAGTAGGATTAGCGGACTATCTAGCAGCGTGACCGCATTTGAAGCGAACGCGGAATATTACAATAAGGCGCTAGCTGGGTCAGGGCACAAAGATAAACTCCATTATGTTGAGACAGGCGGCACCACCCCACCACCCCAACCCAGCACTGTAATCACGCACAATATGTCCATGGGAGTTGGAAGGAGAGCTAGAAAGACGAATAGGGACAATAGGAAGTTAGATAAGAACAACAACACTCGCAACGCAGACACGGATAGGGCCCACACGCCTGGTAAGAGCTATGCCGCCCCGAGCAAGTCCAACAGTGAAAACGGGGGACAGAGGCCTAGGAGACTCGAGACCAACGCACATACCACTGGGTGCACAGCAACCACACCTGGTGGAACCAGTAATAATATAGACGAAGAGAGGGTAAGCAGCATAGGGGATAGGAAACGCAGTGGAAGGAATAGAAGACGTGATAGTACCTTCTTTAACCCGCCCTTCAACTCTAATGTTACTACAGACCTCCCCAAGTCTTTTTTCTCTTTAATAGATAAGAACTTCCCCCCGGGTAGTAGGTACGGTAGTGTCATCAATAAGAATACTGTCAAGCTATCGTACTCTACAACCCCTAATCTGGCCTTACACCTAGCTAAGACCAATAAGAGCAAGATCAAAGAGGGACTTAAGGCCATCCGAAATAGTGAACCACGCCAGCACACACGACAACACGGGACCAATCCACTGAGTGAAAGACCCAGGGGGATATTAGGCAATAGAACCGGTCCCACTAGGCAGCCCCGCGGCCGCTTGGAGGGACATGCACCCCTGATTGAGGGGTATGTCCCTACTAAAGAGTGTAATTGCAGAAGGAAGGACAAATGCCCACTAGCTGGACACTGCCTTATCAGGAACGTGGTATATGCTTGTAACGTAACCACAGGCACGTATACTAAGACGTATGTGGGATCAACCGCTAACGAGTTCAAGACGAGGTTCAACGCCCATCAGCATAGCTTCCGATATGAGAAGCTTCAAAATACCACGTCGTTAGCGGGACATATACATAGTTTAAAACAAACAAAAACCCCCTACACACTAAGCTGGAGATGCCTTACTAAGGCTCCTCCATATAGCTCGTTGAGCAGGTGTTGTAGCCTGTGCCTATCTGAATCTCATGCCATAGTATTCTCAGGGCTCAACTTGCTCAACAGGAGATCAGAAATCTTCTCGTCCTGCCCCCATACCATACTTAGCTCTTTCTTTTTCTTCAGACCAGACACATAGCCCTGACACCACCCAGTCCTGCACGTGGCGGCCCCGCTGGCGTACAGGGTGCTCTTTGGTAACCCCGGCCGCATGGATGCCTCGGCTCCCCGATTGGCGATGGGGACTCTGGTGAGGAACAGACGACCCTGTGTCCCACTTGCCAACCTGGGATTGGTGGCAACACTGTTGCTGGGCACCCTGGGGGAAGCTGATGCCTGCGGTGCAGGACAATGTGAGTGCCTGGACCCACGTTGACTAATCTGAGAGGGTGCCGTCGGAGATGTATGTCAACAAACTCGAGAACTGCCTAGGGAAACAGTAACAAAGCACCCAATATGGCGGCCGCTCCCTGCCTATAGCCACTCACCCCACCCCCTCCCTTAGTAAACCCCCGCCCAAATAGATGCCCCCCCATTCTTTTGAGCTGGTTCTTTATTATCAGTGATTAGTTCTTTACTAATAGGAATTTTTTTGTATTTCACCACGGTCGACATGATGGGCTTGGAGAGTTGACTCCCTTGAAGTCTGACCACTCGATAAGTTAGGGGTTGTGCCCCTTGAGCAGGGGTGTGTCTAGCTGGTCTACCTGCTGTCTGCTACTACCCGAGACTGGACACGGTCGTAGCCACAGGCCAGTGCGTGCGCGATAGCATAGAATGTATATTTTCTGCTAGTCACCCCGTGTAATACGATACCCTAAGATTCCATGCTTGAGATTCACCGAAGCATGCGCAGTCTTAACCGGGAGATGACATGCGAACTTGAAAATACCACAAGCGAGACCCTTTGGATAGCGTAGACGCAGGACCATACCCGCAAATATATACCCTGATCTGTCTTGAATATACAGGGCTGACGGAATATGGATAACACGACCACCATCTAAGCTGGGACCGACCCATACAGCAAACAAAGAGGGGACAGCCCTTCGCTTTTGACCAGTCGCGTGTGGACTTGGAGTTCGTAATATACCACCCCAGTCAAATCCACACTGGTTTTTTAACAACATAGCATGTAGACCAATACATCCTGCGTAGCGAAACCTTGGACTTAGAACCGGCAGATTCGTCTATCGCGAAAGCGTTCAACCCCTGAAACTAAAAGATCGAACGGACCACTTCCGGCAACCACTGGCTATTAGATCCACAGGTACATCTCCCAGAGAGTCCACGCAGATAATAGTGAATCCCAGGTGATCCATGAACTTTTAAACAAGACCAGCTGCGCCTGGAGCTATGCAGATGACTACATACGCATAATGGATATCGTGCCTGGAGCTATGCAGATGACTGCATAAGCAGAATGGATATCGCGCCCCCACGGTCACCAGTACTGTTCATCCTGCTGTATGTATGTAAATATCCGTGCGCGGGATATCCCTGATTACATTTTCTTGACCATCAATTGTTAATCGATTGTTTGTTATTTAGGCAGGAATATACCATTGTGTCTGTGCTAATCCTATGTGTTGCTGTGTGTGTGTAAAGTATCCGAGCGCAGGATATCCCTGAGCTAATTTTGCCTGACCGTTAATAGTGTTCTGATTACTTGTTGATTGGGCAGGAATATATATTGTTGTCTTTGTTGATCCTGTATCAATAATTTTGTGATAATTTTGTAATAATTTTGTGATAATTTTGTAATAATTTTGCGATAATTTTATGATAATTTGATAATTTTGTAATAATTTTGTGGTAATTTTATGATGATTTGATAATTTTGTGGTAATTTTGTAATAATTTTGTAATAATTTTTAATCCTGTATCAATAATTTTAGAATAATTTTTTGTGATAATACACTGTTAGATCACTGAAGCTACCTTATACCTTCTTAAAAATACATTTTATAATTATTGTCTTTTTGCTTATGTATTTTCTTATTTACCACTTTCTTTAATCTTGCCCAACTTGATAAACTCCTTGAATTGCTCCCTAATTGAATTACTTAAATTACTTAGATTATTGTATCTATTATGCCTAAGTTGTATCTGTTGAAGCAGCCCTTTGAAAATTCCTCGGATATCCCAAATACCGTAATTTTTAATTTTTTAATTTTTTAATTTTTAACTTTTAATGTATAATTTTCCTCAATTCGTTTTTATATATATCCTTAGAGGCTCTCTAAAATTTTAATTCTTCGAAGGGTCTCTCGGAAGAAGTTCCTATTGGAGATATTAAAGGGGCCTTGATGTGGTCGCCCTTTATACCTCCATACCAGCATCCCCAGCTGTCGACCTGTTGACCGAACAAGTCCGAGCATCTAACTTACACTGCTTCGGACTCACACACATGGACATCCACCAAATCCTCTCCTTCGTTGTGGATAATGCACTCTTCAATTTCCTCGGCCACACGTACAAACAAATCTCTGGGCTACCTATGGGCTCTAGTCTGTCCGGCATACTTGCGATCTCGTACATGGACCACCTGGAACGCAAGGCACTCAATACCTGCCAACCCAACGCCGTCGCCTTCTACTCCAGATACGTTGATGATATCCTGATACTTACTTCTTCCCGGGAGATGGCGAATGAAATTCACCAAATCTTCAACGATACTGACCATCACGTCGATTTCACCATCGAACACCCAGGAGAAGACGGGTCACTCGCCCTCCTCAACTTCCGTATCAACATCTCGGAAGAAGGAGACATAAACACCACCTTCTACCGCAAAGCAGCGTGCAAGGACTTATTTGTGCATTATAACTCAGCCCTCCCCAACAACGCTAAGAGAGGCTATGTCCTAAATGAACTGACACGGATCACTAACAGATGCAGCGACCCGATGGGTGGTCTCACCCATACCACGCAATTCCGTAATCTACTCAGATCTAATGGTTACCCCAAGCGACTGATTAACGGAATTAGAGACCCCAGACCCAATAGACAGACACCCACTAGAAAACTAAATAATAGCAGGTGCTTCTTTAAAATCCCCCCCCTGAGTGAATATACCACGAACGCCATCCGCAGGGCCATACGGACGGAGGGACTTGACATACATTTGGCCCACACAGGACCTTCGCTGCGAAGATGCCTCTCCAACAAACCCGACGAGTCAGATGGGACGTGTTCCCTCAGCAACTGCCCGATACGGGGGGCAGATTGCCTACGCACCTATGTCGTATATAAGATTCAATGCGATAAATGTAACAAGTTTTACATAGGTAGCACCATCCGACCCCTACATGTTCGTATCAAGGAACATATCAACACCAACGCATCTTCCTTCCGTAAACACATCCTTAAATGCGGAAACCCACAGGGTAGACCCATGGTCACAGTCCTAGCGACTGAACGCAGCATCGGATCCTTAAGGATAAAGGAAGCACTTGTTATTAAGAACCTCAGACCCCCACTTAACAACCGGGCTGAGAGAAATGAGCTGACATGGCTAACTTAACCATAGTGACCATTCACAGCCTACGGCCTGCTATCTTCACACACACGCACGTACATGCATACCCATACGCATACACACACACATCTATATTTATACACGCACACATGTTTTTACAACCTACCACCTTTCACACCCTTTGATTTCCAGCTTCTACAGCCCACTATCTTTCACACACAAACGCACTCACACATATACACACACATGTATACCCATACGCTTACACACACACATCTATATTTATACACGCACACATATTTTACAACCTACCACCTTTCACACCCTTTGATTTCCAACTTCTACAGCCCACTATCTTTCACACACACACACACACTCACACATATACACACTTACACTTATACACACACAGTTACACACACATATATATTTACACACACATATCTTACGGCTTTCACACGCTAGCGCACCCTCTTGATTTAACCCATTTGGTCAGTAGCTTTTGCCACAGCCTATCACGCGCACGCGCATTCTTTCCCTCGTTTAAATTTTAAATAATTTTCTCCCCCATAACGGCATCACAACTTTCTCCGCTTGGCCTGTTCCCCCCCTTTTGGAACTTTCCCCCGTTGATGGGCGTGAGCCCGAAATATTGGGATTAAATCTCTACTACGGTAACCCTTCTACCTTTGTTTTGTTTTCATCTTTGTCTCTCTCAATTTTCACTTTCACCTGTTTTTCCTATCTATCTTTCACTTCCTACCTCGAGATTTCCCTCTGCATTGTTGTGGCTTTCTTAAATACGTATTTTATATATATGTATATATATATATATATATGTATATATATATATATATGCATATATATATATATATATATGCATATATATATATATATATATATGCATATATATATGTATATATATATATGTATATATATATTGTTTATGCCACGAAACTACGTAGTCGAGGAATCTAGGAGCAGTTTAGGTATGATACATTTTATTACTAATTATATCTAAATGTTCCTTCTCTCTTCATAATGTATTTTTAACTCTGATACTGGTTCAGTCTGGTTCAGCCGGATTGGTCTGTCCCAGTCATTCATTGAGCAACATCGGTGAGGTTGGCACCCTTAACTCACGGTTGGGTGTGGATGCATTCATGTATATGTGTGTGTCCGCATGTATCTGTGTGTTTCTAAATATATTGTATATATATATATATATATATATGCATATATATATATATATATATATGCATATATATATATATATATATGCATATATATATGTATATATATATATATATATATATATATATATATGTATGTATATATATATATATGTATATATATATATATATATATATATATATGTATGTATATATATGTATGTATATATATATGTATATATATATGTATATATATATATATATGTATATATATATGCATATATATATGTATATATATATGCATATATATATGTATATATATATATATATGTATATATATATGCATATATATATGTATATATATATATGTATATATATATATATATATGTATATATATATATATATGCATATATATATGTATATATATATAGTAATATATATATATATATATATATATATATATATTCATATAAATTAGAATGGATGCAGTAAAAACCAGTTAGACCAATACTCACCAAAGTACTCGATACTGGGGGTAGTAGAGTGGGTAATATGACGGATTTGGGACCCTGACGTCTGAGCTCCTGCTGTTTCAACAGCTTGATTCGAATTCAGATCTAGCTGTTGAAATGGCAAGAGCTCAGCCATCGGGGCCCTGAATCCTTCATATATATATTATATATATATATATATATATATATATATGATGATGGTGATATATACAGGTTTTATATAAGCAAGAGTAGCACCAAGAGAAAAATATAGACATCGGCAAGATAAAATAATAGAAGAATTTATTGGCTTTAATATGTTTCTGTGATTTTTATAATAGTTTACATTTGCTGACTACAATGTCAGTCATCCTCAATCTATCCTCACATATAGGTTTCATATATATATAGAGAGAGGTTTTAATGGTCAGACATGTAAATTCCCCACTGGGAACAAAATCTTTGCTATATCTCTGGTAAACTTTCATGATCATATTAATGGTTTCTAATTTAGGTAAAAAGCTGACAATTGATTTAATTGACTGATACTTTATTTTATCAAACCTGGATGAAAGGCAAAGTTAAGCACAGTAGGATTTGAACTCAAAACATAAAGAGCTAGAACAAATACCACAAAAGATCTTGTCCAATACTCTAACATTCTGTCAATTGGCCTCCCTACCATTTTCTTAGTTTAACAGAAATGTTTGTTGTGTGTAATTTGCCACTGTTGTGGTTGAAGTGTTAGCAGAAATTTTTATTGATGTTTTGTCATGCGTTGTTGAAAAATAATCAGGGTCACAATGAATCGAGACAGACCAACAAGGATAACAAAAACTGCTAACTTTGATTTTTTTATTCATTCCATGGTGTATGATAACACTTCTTCTTCGCCCACATATTCCTGAGAAGGTAGTGGGGGGCAGAGTCTTCAACCACTCCTTCCAGCGGGTCCTGTCAGAAGCAACTGGGTTCAACTGAACTGGCTGGATCCCCAAGCAAGCCCAGCCAAGCTCATGGATGTTATCCAACCACCTTGCTCTGGGTCTCCTTCCGATTGGTTTTGCTCGTAAAATCTGTCCAGTGATTCTTTCCTGAGACATTCTAACCACATGCCCATAGTATCAGAGCTGTGATCTCTCAATTCGGAAAAGTAGTGGCTCTACTTGGAGTGACTCTCTGATCTCCGAGCTATGTACTTTATCAGAGAAATGTTATTCCAAAGACCCTTCAGAGGAATCCTATTTCGGCTGCTTGTATTCACGATCGCCTTCTTTCGGTCATTATGATGACTCCATGTGCAAAATATAACACAACCAGAATACGTACAAGACTTGATATAAAAGAGAGTGTTTCATCAACCGATTGTTACATGTAGTGTTTACAGGTAAAAGCATTTTGTTGTGATATGCTGGAATTTGTGAGTGAATGTGTTGGTTGAGATAAGATATTACCTTGTGCACAGTAGATTTACTGGCTAGGCTGGAGCAGACCCTTAACTCTTTAGCATTTACATTATTCTATATTTACTATTGTATTTTCACAGTAAAGGCTTTATCTCTCATAATTATCTCATATTATATTGAATCTCTGAGAATTTGATATCATTTTGAGAACAATATTTTAACATTGGTATGAGTGACTGGTTACGGCCGGTTTGAACAGAAAGAGGTGAGAGTATTCTGGTCAGATACAGCTGGTTTAAATGCTAAAGGGTTAACGACAAACAACTTGTATAGCTAGGCAACTGTGTCAGGGAGCAACAGAGTGAGAAGAAGAGTATAAAACAGACTGGATTTGGTTTAAATACCCATAGGTTTCATGATAGCTATTTGTAGTGGTCTGCATTTCATATCCACAGATTTACCTGTGATATTTTTGCTACAATAGTAATGAAAATGGAATGCTGATAATACTAATTTTCAGCTGAATTAATTGAAGTGCTGTAAAAATAAAGTGTCTTGCTCAAGGACACAATGTGATACCCAATGATCAAGACGTGAGGAAGCTGATTGAACTGTGGATCCCAATATTGAAGGATGATGTTGATGTTAGTTCAACATTATAGTTCAACATAGACTATGTCTAAAGTACTTGTCATCACCATCATCACCATAATCATTATCATCATTTTTCCCCTGCCAGTGAGGGACAAATAATAACAAAAACAAGAAAGTTTTTTCTATTATTGTTGACAATACAGTATTGATCTCAATACCAAGGAATAATTTATCGCTATTTTCTTTCTTTTGTAATTCTTGTTAGAGAACTATAAATATGGCAGCAAACCATGCTACACCAAGTCATTCTTGAACCTGACCTGAACATGGAGAGAATAATCATAGCTGTTCTTCTGACTGTCTTTGCTACCTGCTCAGCTTTACCAAGTGAGTCATCTTAATGATTTCTTTATTTTTCCTGCAGTAAAAGCCATGTCAAACAAGGGGCTGAGTAGATTTTTCAGTTGTGTCAAGGACACAACATCCTCCCTTATAATGGTGTCATGATAAAATACACCCCGTACACTCTGTAAAGTGGTTGGTATTAGGAAGGGTGTCCAGCTGTAGAAACCATGCCAAAACTGGAAAGTATGAGTCAGACATATCTTCTAGCCCATCTAAGAGGATAGTGGCTCTGATTAAGTACTGATGTGGTCTGTGACAACACATCCAATCCAAGCCAGCATGGAAAGATCTATGTTGATGATGATGACGATAGGAAATTTCAATTAGTTAAGATTTTTGTTTGGCTTGTGGTATTCAGTACATTACCTCTGAACTTCATGTATTTATTTCCCATCCATTCATTCACGCATAGACCTTTAACTCCTGAGGGAGTCGTAGGGGTGTTGTGACATACAACAAGTCTTGGACATTTAGACCTGTATTCAAACCTGAAGAGGGACGGGATCTGCCAAGTTTAGAAAACCCCAAGACACAACAGCACCCCTATGACTCCATCAGGAGTTCTGAGCCCATTGATATTTTTGATATCACTGCAGAGTTTTAGGAATATAAAAATCTCAGATTAACCCTTTAGCATTTACATTACTCTATATTTACTATTATCTTTTCATAGTAAAAGCTTTACCTCACATAATTAGCTCACATAATATCAAATCTATGAAATTTTGATATTATTTATTTTCATATTATATTATTAACATCAGTATGAGTGGCCGGTTACAGCCAGTTTGAACAAAAAGCGGTGAGGGAATTCTGGTCGGATATGGCCGGTTTAAATGCGAAAGGGTTAAAGAGAAAGTATGCGATGCACATCACCCAGGTAATTGTTAGGTTCATTCACCCAGTGGTGAGTGATAATGGGAGAAACCTAATTATATATATACTAGTATATAACCTGTTTGATTATGGGAGGAATAACTAATATTTGGTTTCTTCACCAAATTGTAACAAAATTATGTTTGTAGATTACCCCCCCCCCCCACACACACACACATAATACATGTGTGTATATATAAAGTAGAATACATCTATATACTACTAAAACTCTGTAATTGTGTCTTGTCTATAATTTAATAGTCAAAACAGCACATAATGGGAAAATACTTTGAAAGGAAGTTGCCCCTGAAATGGGAATACAAATGAAATAAAACAAGTTTCGCGTAAATCGGAGCATTGGTTCCCGAGATACAGGGCTTTTCCAGGTACCTTCATAAATAGTAGAATAATCAAGTATCGAAAAATCGGCGCACGAGTTCACGATAAACAAAATTCGAAATGAGCGGCAGAGGGCTCAATAATTCAGATAAATCAGAGCTATAACTATCGTTAAAATACCGTCACACATAGAACAAGTCTATAATCAACCGTACGACCGAAAAATTGCGATGAAGGTATAGAGAGAAAGAGATAGTGGTTGTGAGAGAGTAGATTGAAAGAGAGACATAGAGAGAGAGAGAGAGAGGGAGAGAGAGAGAGAGGGAGAGAGAGAGAGGGAGAGAGAGAGAGAGAGAGAGAGAGAGAGAGAGAGAAGGAGACAGAAATGGAAAATGGAAGAGAGAGAGAGAGGGAGCTGTAAAAATTATTTTTTAGTGAACATGATTTAAAAAAAATACTTTTAAGAGAATGTGACCCAACGGTTCACAGGTGGTCTAGTATATATATATAAACAAAGTTGTCTTGAATATTAATTTTGAAATGCGAGTGTATTAGAGTTTGTAGGATAATGGAAAAACTCAAGGAAGCTGTTCAAACAGAAAAATGACATCAATGGTAGCGTCAGGTAAAATTTACCCCAAAGGATAGAAATCAGTGGCTAGAAGTATGATAGAAGACTGATCTAGGGGAAATGGTGAGGTTGGTCAAGGTACCACAAAAGACAGACCCAGAGGAAATGGTGAGGTTGGTCAAGGTACCACAAAATACAGACCCAGGGGAAATGGTGAGGTTGGTCAAGGTACCACAAAATACAGACTCAGGGGAAATGACATTAAAATGTTGTTATATCCATTTTTCTGCTATTTTACTTATCAGTTTTTTTCTTTCTCCTATTCTAGCTGAGCATATTGTTAGTGGAACTGATGCCAACTATTGTGAGTTCCCACATATGGTCTTTATCGATATTCATCTGAGAAACGGTGACACATTCTGTGGTGGCACTTTGCTCTCAAAGAAACATGTCTTAACAGCTGCTCATTGTGTGTAAGTATTTCCAATAACTCTGTGGGTCTCAGATACTCAGTTCACATTTCCTCCTATAAAGCAATGGTTCTCAGAGACCCAGTTCCCATTCCCTCCTATAAAGCAATGGTTCTCAGATACTCAGGTCACATTCCTCTCCTTGCAATACCAAATTTCATCAATTCTTCTGCTATTTTGACTTGTCATCTAGCGCTTTTTCATTCAAGTATCATATTAACATACCAAGTTTTTTTAAACATCAATAATTTTATAGTTAAGTTCTCTGAGACACAGGTTACGTTCCTATTCTTGAAAATTTTTCCACATTTTCTGCTATTTTCTACATTCTAAAAAGGTCCTGCTAATGGGGTTTCATGGGGTTTGTTAATTCAAATGTTTAATGTATCTTTACTAGAGAAAAGATTGTTGTGAAAATGTGCACTATTAGAGTAAAGACTATATATGTTTAATGTGTTGCTGTTTTATAATTTCCAAGAATGTGGTTTCATACAGTTTGTTAATTTAAATGTTTATATAACCTTTACTAGTGGACAAATTGTGAGGAAAATTTGCAGTATTAGTGTAAAGACTAATCGTTCATGTGATGCAATCATAGTACTGTTTTGTATTTTGAAGAATGTCTTACTAATGTGGTTTCATGTGGTACAGGATATTAAGTGACAAAGAAATTACTTGAGTAATTAACATTGTTATTAGTTTTCTAATTTGACTTTTTCATTGCAGTAATGAAGATGTTATTGGCATTGATGCTCACTTTGGAACAACAAACAAACTAAATGCAACCCAAGTCATAAAAGTGAGACAATGGGTACCACATCCTAAATACTCATTAACACACACTGTCAGTAAGTACTCCACACCTTATGGTCTTATGTATGAACACACACACATGCACACACACATACACAGGCATCCACATACACACACACATGCACCTGCATATACTCACACACATATACTACCACACACACATGCAAACACACACACACACACACATACACATATAGATGTACACATCTTAGATTACAGAAGATGGGCCACTAGACTCAGTGAGGGGCTTCTTTGGTGAGGATGGGAAAATGGACAGAGAAATAGATACTAGTGTCCAGTCTAGAATATAGTGAGTTATCAGATATTTGGTGAGGATGGAATGATGGTCAGAGAACTAGGTTGGTGTCCAGTCTAGAATATAGTCAGTTATTAGGTCTTTGGTGAGGATGGGATGATGGATAGAGAAGTAGAGACTGGTGTCCAATCTAGAATATAGTCAGTTATTAGGTCTTTGGTGAGGATGGAATGATGGATACAGAAGTAGAGACTGGTGTCCAGTCTAGAATATAGTCAGTTATTACGTCTTTGGTGAGGATGGGATGATGGATACAGAAGTAGAGACTGGTGTCCAATCTAGAATATAGTCAGTTATCAGATCTTTGGTGAGGATGGGATGATGGATAGAAAAGTAGAGACTGGTGTCCAATCTAGAATATAGTCAGTTATCAGATCTTTGGTGAGGCTGGGATGATGGATAGAGAAGTAGAGACTGGTGTCCAGTCTAGAAGACAGACTCAGTCAGATATTAACTAGAACTTCTCTTAAAGAATCCAAGCAGATCTATGGAGACTTAAGCTACATTGATCATCACAATTATAGTCCACACTCTCACTTCCTAGTGACAGAGTTAGACACTAATTTGTCATCTGGCTGTCCAGGTTGGTTTAATACCCAGTCTGCTTCTAACTGTTTATTTCATAACCTATCTCTTTCTTTTCTTCTTTCAGTCAATGATGTTGCAATTTTGGAACTATCTCAGGAAGTAACTCTCAGTAAGTGCGTCGCTCCCCTTGCTCTACCTCGCAAAGGTGATAAATACTACCCTACATGCATAGCTGCTGGATGGGGACAAACTGGAAGTAGGTTTTTCATTTTCTACATTTCACTTTAATCCTTTTGTTATCTTATTTCTTGTAAAAGTCACAACCTATAATTTCCATATCATTTTGAAAATAATGAAGAATTTTGAGGGATTTATTATTATAACTAACTGTTTCAATATCAAGCTGGTGTTGGGAATATAATTTAACCCATTCATTATCATATTTCTAATTGCCTATTATTTTCATGTCATTTAAAAAATAATCAAGAATTTAGAGAGATTTAGTAATATAACTAACTTTTTCATTATTATGCTAGTGTTTAGAACATAAAATTACGATGGAAGGTTTTTAGACACTTTTAAACAAATAGCTTTGTATCATAAAACTAGGGGCAGCTTCACGTGACTTAGTATTAAAAAAATAAAGAGTCTCTTACAGCAGTAAAATCTTTAGATACTCTGGAAGCACGGCTGTGTGGTGAAGGAATTTGCTTTACAACCACATAGTTCTAGGTTCACTCCCATTGTGTGACAACATGGGCAAGTATCTCCTACTATAGTCTTGAGTTGATCAATGCCATGTGAATGAAATTTTGTAGTTGGAAACTACAAAAGCTCTCCATATATATATATGTGTGTTTACATTTATATCTGCACCTTTGTTTATATCCCATAACATAGCAGTTCAGCAAAAAGGAATTGATAAAATGAGTAGCAGACTTGAAAGTAATATGTACTGGGATTGATAAATCCTTTCATGGCAGTATCTAATGACTGGAACTAGTAAAAGAAAAAGAGAATAAAAGAATGAGCCATTAAAAGAAGTATGGCTGCTAAGAATATAATCTAAAAATCCATGAAATCTTCTGCATTGATGGTTCAAAAGCCATACTGAATTAAACAATAATTCCCTAGAAACTTACTATGAAGTTGAGAACACTTTCCTACATTGCACCTATGTTGATATGAATCAGTAAATATTTAAAATTAAATATGATTTCTTCTAATCCAGCTCTACTAAGTTTATCATCATCATCATCATTTTACGTCTGCTTTTCCCTGCTTGCAAGGGTGGGACGGGAACTGATTCTGGCTTGATTTCTACAGTTGGATGCCTTCCTAACACCAACCTCATTTACAGTGAGTGCTGGGTGCGTTTTTTTCGTGGCGCCTACACGTCCACTTTACAGTGTGGGCTGGGTGCTTTTTTTGCCGTGGCACCTCCACGACCACTTTGCAGTGGAATGATAGGGACCCCAGTCCCATCATCTCACCTCCACAGCTCAGTAAACTGGAGCAATGTGAAATAAAGTGTCTTGCTCAAGGAAACAACACATCACCTTATATATATATATAACGAAGGAAGTGTGGTAAGGAACCAGATGGACCATAATGCACCAGAGTACTCAATACTTAGGGTAGTAGAGTGGGTAATATGAAAATGTTTAACCCCGACGGCTGAGCTCAACCCGTTTCGACGGCTATTTCTGTCCAGAAATAGCCGTCGAAACGGCTTGAGCTCAGCCGTCGGGGTTAAACATTTAGACTGTAGACTTAAACAAAAACTTAATGAACAATTAGAAGACAGCTTAACCCTGATAATGTACTCCCGCTACGTAGATGATATAAACATCGTAGTTAAGACACCCCCACTAAAGAACAGTCAGGAACTAGAGAAAAACACAATGGAAAGCATCTAGCAAATAGCAAACTCCATCCACCAGAGCATTAGAGTTACTATAGACTACCCAAGTAGACACCCCAACCATCGATTACCTGTACTAGACACAGAGCTCTGGTTAGATACCATTAACAACCAAAAACAAATCCTCCATTCCCATTATGCCAAACCCATGACTTCCAAACATCTGATCCACCGAAACTCGGCCATTTCGGACCATACCAAAATCAACATACTGATTGCGGATTTGGTACGGGTGATGAGAAATGTGTCCCGCATGTGCAACCCCGAAGAACTAGAGAGACACATACAACACTTCATCCACCGTATGCAGTTCTCTGGCTACAATCAGAGAGATAGAATCAGAGTGTA